>CAJHNH020004113.1:207500-302500 GCA_905116865.2 Candidula unifasciata
CGAACGATGCTAGACTTGACAATTTTTTTTCTTTAATAAATTACCCTGCCTCTCAGGTGGACCCAACCTTAAATGGGTCGAGGAAAAAGTCCTGGGAAGTAAAGGCAGCCAGCCAGATGTTAACCATATGAACCAGCAAGGTTCGATTGATGTATGTAATACAGTTCTACACGCAGAACTAGCCCTATATGTCAAATCGACTGAATGCCCGGAAAAGGCTTCTTGGCTATGCTACTACTGCAGGGAGTATAAATGGGTTCTTAATTTATAACCTACCCCAAACAGGAAATCCCCGTGAGAAATCCACAGCTGACCTGACAGTCCATTATTTCAAGGGGTGCAAGTGTGCTGTTGTGTGGTGCTTTTTTTTTGAGTGTTCATCTAGTGTCTTCTAATCCTAACCCTAACCCTAACCCTAACCCTAACCCTAACCCTAACCCTAACCCCAACCCTAAACTTGGTTGTAGATGAATCGCGAGAAACTACAACCTGAACACCCCAGAATTTTTTGGGAATGTCTCCCGTGACGTTGTCGTGACGTCAGGGGTAAGTTATAAATTAAGTACCTATAAAATAAATGTTCACAATCCTAACTCCGCCCAGCACAAGCTAATAATAATTGTTCCTGTTGCCTGTTAAAAGTTAATTGCGTATCCTTTGCAGGACGTTGCAGAACCAACCCTAGCATTTTTTGGCTGTTGTGGTTTTTCTAGGCACATTTTACATTCAGTAGTTTGCCATTGCTTTCTGTACTGCCAGCTCTCGGTACCACTGTCAAAAGCAACGCAAAACCAATCGTCCGCAGCTGGGGATCGAACCCAGCACCTCGGCATTACAAAGCGTGTTCGCAATGCCTAAGCCACAGGCGCAGACTTGTTGCCTGTTCTATTAATTTTAAAAACAAATCATATTAAAATATAGTGATATTATAAGATTATAATTTTATTTAAATATTGTTCATTGCAGAATACTGATGTCATGGGAGCTATCCCATTTGGTAGCGCAGAAGCAAATTACTCTGACCAGCCATTTTTTGGTAGATGGATTGCTGTTGTTAAATTACTGGCTACATATAAGGTTAGTAGGAGGGCTGTGTGGTCTCGAGGTAGTGCGTCTGCCTCGAGTGCTGGAGTTTGCGGGTTTAGGCCCCCGGTGAAGGCTGGGATTTTTTTCACGTGCACATTTAGTAATTTCCCCTGGTCTCTGGGTAGTAAGATCGTTAGATCGGACTCCCGTGTGTATTGTTGCGCACGAAAAAAAGTCTCTTGGCAGTTTGAAATCGAAAACAGTAGCCTAACGGCGCTGCCCGGGCAAAATGTGGAGTTAAAAATCTACCCAAAGTGTTTTCATGATCCTCGCCGGTGCTAGGGAGTTCCCGCTATGCTCTGAGATTCTTCGGACTCAGGCTTGAGTCAGAAGTAGAAGGGTGCACTTACGGGTTACCCCTTGTGCCATGATGTTGATCCGTTGTCTAAACCAAACCAAGATTAGTATACACACACACACACACACACGCACGCACGTATACACGCCCGCGCGCACGCACACCCACGCACCCACACGCACCAAAGCACCCACGCACACCCACACCCACATGCACCGACGCACGCGTCCTAAAGGAGTGGAAAGGGGACTTTACCCAACAAATGTATTAATTGAGGAGTCTTTGGTGTCTTTAGCTTTGCATTGTTGTGTTTCCCATACAGTATATATCGGTTCTATTCATTGCCTGGTTCATGGGATTTGGGATCGGCATCATCTTCACATTTCTCTTTTGGCATCTGCAAGATATGGGAGGTTCTCCGACCTTGTTTGGCGTGGCTTCGGTCATCAACCACATGTCAGAACTGTTTGCTTATTTCATGGCTGGGACGTTTATAGGCAGATATGGTAAGTTGAGGCTCTTGTGTTGATCTTATTTAAGTTTATGTTTGGGAGGGAGGGGGCAAGCAAGAGGGGCGGTGGGAAGGGGGGGGGGGTGACAGGAAAACATATGGAAGAGGCTGCCATGGTGAAACGGCTGGAAGCTTATATGCGGATCTGAAGTTCATAGATTCAAATCCGAATGGAGCTGGACTTTTCTTTTGGCTCCCAAATCGACGCAGCCTTGAACGGGTTCTAGCTAAAGTCCTAAGAAGTCAAGGCGGCTGGCGCAATCTTGAGCGCATCACCTACAGAGTGACAGTTGATCGAAAAAAAAATATTCGTCTAGCACCATGTCTATGCATGCGGCGTCCATGGCTTAGGCATTGCGAGTCCGACTCGTAATTCTAATGTACCGCGATCGAAACCCACTGTTAGGAAGGATGGCTGCCTGGGAAAGTAAAGACGGCTGGCGTAATGCTGCCCACATTACCCACTTAGCGCCGATTGGTCTTTAAAAATATTGGTGCTCTTCCCAGAGGTCCGATGCCCCTAAAGGCGTGAAAAGGGATCTTTACTTTATTTTACTTACTATGTCTATGCACAGCACGCTTTCAGGCGAGGAAAATTGTCCTTTTTTAAAATCTGGAATATCAGGTGCTATTTGGTGTAGTAGCCTGCCAGTATGAATGTCTAGAGTTTAAATCTGCACTAGGGCAGATTTTTTTTCTCTCGCTAAAAAAGACCTTGACTCCCAGGAGGACCCAGCTTAAATGGGCACCAGCCATGCCCTTGGAAGTCAAGACTACTGGTGCCCCTTGACCACCTCACATAGTCAAGTGCAACTTCTTCTTCTTTCGTTCGCTTATAAGTTATCTATATCTGCAATGTTGTCTTTAGTATGAACTTCACCGTCTTTTGTGATTCCCTCAGCGACCCGTAAAGTTTGGCGTATATCGGTGTTTCTCTTGACCAAAAGTTTTGCCTTGACATGTTGTATTTGGGACAGTCTTGGAGAACAAAATCTGTTGTCTCAGGTGCCAATTCACATATGCACATGGCTGATTCGCCAATCTTAAATCGTATGTACACATGGCTGCGAAGTCGATTTGCTTCTGTTCCAAGCTGATTTCCCGCTTTATGATGTCAAACTGTTCAGCATCTTCTCTATCGGTCTCCCCCGCCTATCTTTCTCTCCAACGTTCCCACCGTCACGATCTACTCTGGTTTTCTCATTCTCATGAAGAAAGTAGATTTTTTGCTTTTGATGTCGGCAACCAGCTCTCTTTGCGAGTCACTTTCTTTCATGACATCTGAATTAAGGAAGAATTGACATCACTGCTCTGGGGGAAATTCCCACATGTGCTCCGACCCCTTCTTTAGTAGCCAGCAAAGAGCTGACATGCTAATAGTACTATTTGTAACCTGATTACAAGTCCTCCTCTGTTTCCCCTTCAAGGATGAATATGTTCCAGAACCTCTACACACCCTACGTTGAACTAGTCTTTCAGTGTATGGATTCCCTATCCGTTCTTTCGCACTGTCTATTTGATCCCATAGAGCCTTCACAACATCCGTTTTATCACATAGTAGCTCACCGTCCAGAAGAGCGACAACAGCTAATCTATCAGCCTGCTCGTTACCATGCACACGTAAATATCTTGGACAGAAAATCCACGAAATGCTCTTGATCTTGGTCTTGTCAAGTTAGTTAATTGGGCTTTGATCATTGCACTCCGGACATATACATAGGTGCTCAGATCCTCGCCTCAGTATGAACCCTAACGTCCGATGGCTAATAGTACCAGTTCTGTGTTGATTCACAAGTCTTCTGGTGTGTCTGGTGTGCGTCTCGTTTTTTGCTATGCCGATCTTAATTCCCAAGTCTGCCATTCTGGTGAGTGATGTGAATTCACTGCCCCCAAAGTCCTCTATCCTTCCCATTTCTCTGAGGGCATTAATAACATCAGCATGATCCATAGGCTGACCGTCGGTAGTGATAGCGGATCAAGCCAACCTAATAAGCTTTTTCATTTCCATCAACGCCTGCCTGTCCCGGAACAAAAATAAAGGTGACTCCACGCACAGTGGACTTCTGTAATGATTCAAGCCATTGTCTTCGCACCGAACCCTCTGGATCCTACTCATTGAATCACTGAGTATACATACGCGGGTGTAGTTTTGTGTTTCGAGCCAGGCGAACGATTGCGTCACTGCCATCACCTCCATCGTCATGCTGCTGGTTGTCATGGAGAAAGCGCCGTTGGCTTCTTTGACTGTTCTGCCCGCTGAGCGTGCTGCGAATGCCCATGCGCTTTTTTTTTTTTGGCGTATAACGGATCTGTCTGTGTAGATTGGTGCATCTGCTTCGTCTGATTTTTCACTGATGAGAGCGTTGACCTCTGCATTAACAGCAACAGGATTCTCTTCTCTACATCGTCTGTTGAGTGTGACAATACAGGGAAATGTACAAATAAACGCATGAGGCACAGATATCCACTCTACACCAGGGGTGATGTCGGTTAGGCTGCATATTTGCCTAATAACATCTTCTGCCTGACCTAGCCATGATTTTCCTTTCTTCAGCCTGTCGCCCTTTTCACTAAAAAGCGCTTGATACAGTAAGTGTTTTTTATTAGCACATATTTTAAGGTATGCCCGAGCCCTCCAGATCCTGATCCTTTGGTTCATAGTTGGAAAGTCGAGTAGATACCTCATTGCTCCACAGGATGTGTCTCTTGTACATGCCAAAATAATGCGCATTGCTTAATTTTGCACCTTTTCAAGTCGTTCAATCTGGGTAGCACTGACAGTGAGGATGGCCAGAGCGTATTCAATGGGGGGAAGGACTAGACCGTAGAATAGAAGTATTAGTAGTGTTTGCTCGATATTGGAAGCAGCAATAATCCTCATTGCAGATAGACCTTTGCGTGCTTTTGTTATCACATTGTCAACATGTTCCCTGAATGACAAGCTGCTATCTAACCTCACCCCGAGAAACGTCATAACATTGGTTCTGATCAACACATTATCAGGCATTTTCACTTCTGGTAAGTCCGACTTGACAATGTGATTGTTCAAAGAGAACCATGACCCTGACGCCTTCGAAAGATTGACATAGGCATTGGAACCATCACACCAGGCTGCCATTCGATCAAGTTCTTTGTGCATTGTACTGGTGATCTCCTGTCTATCACACCCTTGTCGATAAATCAAAATGTCATCAGCAAATGACAAAGTCCTTCCCTTTCCATTCAACTGCTGTTCGGTGATCATCACCGTATACACGTTGAATAAGACTGGTGATAGCAGTGATCCCTGTGGCAAGCCTAGACATATCGTTTGCGGTTCTGAGGACCAGCTACCACACGTGAGTACTATCTGTCTCTGGAACAGGACCGCAGCAATCCAGCAGATCAGAATAGGATTTACTTCTAGCTTCAGCAGTAATTGCATTAAATATTCATATAGTACTTTATTGTAGGCATCTTCTAAGTCCACCGCTGCCGCACATGTCTCTTCTTCAATCTGAAATCCCTCGTAAACATAATCAAGTGATGCAAGCCGCTCTGCGCGCAAGACACCAGTATCAGTTTTCTGAAGCGTGTTCAAGACATTTTCATTACTTTTGGCATCTGTCCAGTAAGTTTTCATCGATACAATCACATCTCTACATCTTGCAGATAATGTTTCACTAATCATTCTATTTTGTTTTCACTAATTGGTCCATTCAAAGAGAAGAAGAAGTTTACAAAGTCTATCATCGTATACCTGATGTAAATGGTGTATAATGGGTCTATTACTTTCTTAAACTATTTTTCACAAATATCTTCAGTAAAAATATGTTTATTATTAATTATTATTACTATTTCCCACCTCGATAACAGGTCATGTGAAAATTCTCTACGCTGGACTTCTTGGAAGCATTGCCAGGTTTTTGTACATTTCTTTCCTGACAAACCCGTGGTGGGTTCTGCCGTTTGAGTTTGTACAAGGTGAGTGCTGCATTGTCCTTAAAAAAAAAACCAGATGAAATTTTCTATCCCTGGGCTAACCACCTGTTGGATGAGGTGTTTGAGTATAGCTGCCAACAGGAACGTGTGAAAAACGAGTCCAACAAACCGACAGCGACAGCGTTCTCCATGAAAATGGAAATAGGAAGAGGCGAATGGAAGACGAAATAGATATGTTTTCTTCTTCTCGTCCTCACAGTGAGGACATAATGACTAAATGCGTACCGGGTTTGTGTTGTGTCAAGTCACCTCTTTCTAGTGTTTGTGTTGTGTCAAGCTACCTTTTACTAGTGTTGCCGTGTGTCAAGTTACCTCGTACTTGTGTTTGTATTGTGTCAAGTTACCTCCGACTAGAGTTTGCGTTGTGTCAAGTTACCTCTTACTAGTGTTTGTATTGTGTCAAGTTACCTCCTACTAGTGTTTGTGTTGTGTCAAGTTACCTCTTACTAGTGTTTATATTGTGTCAAGTTACCTCCTACTAGTGTTTGTGTTGTGTCAGGTTACATCTTACTACTGCTTGCTTTGTGTCAGGTTACCTCTTAATAGAGTTTGGGTTGTGTAAAGTTATCTCTTAATAGTTTTTGGGTTGTATCATGTTACCTTTAGTTATTGGGGTTTGAAAAGTTACCTCTTAATAGTGTTTGTGTTGTGTCAAGTTACCTCTTGATAGTGTTTGTGTTGTGTCAAGTTACCTCTTGATAGTGTTTGTGTTGTGTCAAGTTACCTCTTAATAGTGTTTGTGTTGTGTCAAGTTACCTCTTGATAGTGTTTGTGTTGTGTCAAGTTACCTCTTAATAGTGTTTGTGTTGTGTCAAGTTACCTCTTGATAGTGTTTGTGTTGTGTCAAGTTACCTCTTAATAGTGTTTGTGTTGTGTCAAGTTACCTCTTAATAGTGTTTGTGTTGTGTCAAGTTACCTCTTAATAGTGTTTGTGTTGTGTCAAGTTACCTCTTAATAGTGTTTGTGTTGTGTCAAGTTACCTCCAAATAGTGTTTGGGCTGTGTTAAACTACCTCCAAATAGTGTTTGGGTTGTGTCAAGTTACCTCTTACTAGTGTTTGTGTTGTGTCAAGTTACCTCTTACTAGTGTTTGTGTTGTGTCAAGTTACCTCTTACTAGTGTTGTGGTGTGTCAAGTTACCTCCTATTTGTGTTTGTATTGTGTCAAGTTACCTCCTACTGAGTTTGTGTTGTGTCAAGTTACCTCTTACTAGTGTTTGTATAGTGTCAAGTTACCTACTACTAGTGTTAGTATTGTGTCAAGTTACCTCCTACTAGTGTTTGTGTGGTGTCAGGTTACATCTTACTTGTGCTTGTGTTGTGTCAAGTTACCTCTTACTAGTGTTTTGGTAGTGTCAAATTACTTCTGATAGTGTATGTGCTGTGTCAAGTTACTTCTTAATAGTGTTTGTTTTGTGTCAGGTTACCTCTTAATAGAGTTTGGGTTGTGTAAAGTTATCTCTTAATAGTTTTTGGGTTGTGTCATGTTACCTCCTAATAGTTATTGGGGTTTAAAAATTTACCTCCTAATAGTGTTTGTGGTGTGTCAAGCTACCTCTTAATAGTGTTTGGGCTGTGTTAAATTACCTCCTAATAGTGTTTGGGCTGTGTCAAGTTACCTCCTCATAGAATTTGGGTTGTGTCAAGTTACCTCTTAAAAGAGTTTGGGCTGGTTCAAATTAATTGTTACTGTCTGACATTACCATGTGAGTTTTATAAGGAAAAGAAAGGATCCACTGTCCCTTAAAGTGCAGGTCAAGATTTCCTGGAATCAGATATCCTAAGTTGAAGCGATATTTTGTGGACATTTTCTTCAGGTAATGCTGGTGTACTAGGGAATGAACAGACAGACAGACTGGCTGGTTGAGAACCACTTGGTAGTAAACTGATGCATGTCAAGCTAGGTGTTGTAAGGGCGCACTGGGGGTCAGTAAATATTCCGGAAGTAGAAAGAGATCATCATGATCCTAAGTGAATAGTGCAGCCAGGCGTGACACGGGATCTAGGCCATGCTCCACACCCAGGGGAGGGGCGAAACGGACATAAGATTAAATTGTTACGAGTACCATAGGAACTGCAACTGCACTTGCTGCTAACAATAGGGAGGGGGCGCTTATAGAAATGTCCTGTGTGCTATGTTATCAGCTCTTAACCCATAACTCAGACAGAAACGCCCATTAAAGGGTGAATAAAGACAATAAAAGCAAACTATACCATTACCATATAAGTCGCCGTGGTGTAGCGGCTAAAAGCTCGTCTGCGAATCGGAAGGTCGTGGGTTCGGGTTTTGAGGGAATCGCGTTTTCTTAAAAATTACCTTGGCTCCCAGGTCGACCCTGCCTTGAGTGGGTACAAGGTGCAGTCCTAGGAAGTAAAGGCAGCCTGAATGGTGTTAACCACATCCCCCACCAAGTGCCGAT
Organism: Candidula unifasciata; assembly: GCA_905116865.2. Classification (NCBI taxonomy): domain Eukaryota; kingdom Metazoa; phylum Mollusca; class Gastropoda; order Stylommatophora; family Geomitridae; genus Candidula; species Candidula unifasciata. Next base: position 215,795 of record CAJHNH020004113.1, read on the forward strand.
TGGTGTATAAAATATGTCTAGCCCTATATGCCCTATACGTTGAAAAGGGTCTTTTTATACTATCAACACAGACATGACTTTTGAGAAAATTGTTTGGCTTCAGGACTGACTCACGCGGCTGTTTGGGCTGCTTGCTGCGCGTACATCACACATGCAATCCCTGTAGAACTGAGGTCCTCGGCTCAGGGCATCCTGCAAGGACTACATCACGGGTTAGGCCGAGGCTGTGGGGCAGTCTTTGGTGGTCTTCTGGTCTATCAGTACGGTAAGTTGAACAAATTGGTGTGATCAGCAGTTCTTTATGCATGAACCAAGCAACAAAAACACATGTTTTTTGTTTTTGTTTGGCTACATGAATAGTTATTGTGGACAATGCAAACATTATGAAGACCGTTTATAAACGAACATTGATGGAAGACACGATATAAGATGACATAAGATGTGTAAGATTGTAGCTGCCCAGCTCTCTAGCGTAGTTGGCTAAACCGGATTGCGCAGTGACTGGGTGACGAACTCCCTGTGGTCCGGGTTCACTTCCGGGGGTAGGCAGAAAAGCCACATTTCTCCCAGATTTACGGTATTTACAATAGAATCAAGGCCGAAAGGTTGCGATATCCAAAATACCGAGCCTAAAGGTTAACAACTCATGGCTTCTGGATACTAAAACAAACAAACTAACAAACGTAGCTAGGAATTAGTCGTTCCGTGGGTTTGGGGCTCCATTGTTGCTGGGAAAAAGGGTGGGGTGGGTGGGGGTGGAATAAACCCTTTGCGGCCACAAAAAGCATGTTGTAAAAATAGGCTAGACGGAGGGGAGGGTGGGGGCGGGGGGTGTCTTCGAAACCGAATGTCCCTGCCTGATAAGGGAGGAGCCAGCCGTGTACAACATACCACAAATAAGAAAAATATGTAAAACGCATCACTCAAATTCTGAAGCAAGACCAAAGTTCCTGAAGTGGACAAACAGCCAGCATATTCCTTGGGTGTTTGCATTCTCCATGAACAGAGGAAGAAGATGACAAGTACGAATACAGAACTGAGCTTGGATTCAGTAAGAAAAGACACACAAAAGAAAAAGAATGACGTGAGTACAACCAGTGTGCCACTTGATCCTGGCCGGATCAAACGTGAGGATGGTCAGAGAATATTTAATTCAATTACTGCTTAAACTAGAAGTAAATCCTATTCTGATCCGCTGGATTGCTGCGGTCCTGTTTCAGAGACAGATAGTACTCACATGTGGTAGATGGTCCTCAGAACCGCAAACGATATGTCCAGATTTGCCACAGGGATCACAGCTATCACCAGTCTTATTCAACTAAACTTGATGCCGCAGGATCTACACCAGCGGTTCTGAACTTGCCGGTAGTGATCCTTTTTTGTGTGGCCCAAACTACTTTTTCGTAGAGGTAGCTCGCTTAAGACCATCGGAAAACATATATTCATTGAAGCTATGAAGGAGAATAATTACTAGGGATCGCCATAACATGAAGGAACTGTATTAAAGGGTCGCGACATTAGGAAGGTTGAGAGCCGCTGATCAACGCCATAAGCTATTTGCAGCTGGAGGCGGAGCATCTATAGGTACACCTGGTAGGCTATGATGTCAATCCTCCACAAGAGCCAATCACACTGGACTGCACGTGATTTCCTCGTAATCGTTTTGTAGTGCCCAATTATAACTGGGCTATATGGCTATATTGTTCAAAGCGGTTTCCGGGAATTGTACCTGTTTGATTCTCATCCTTGATATGTGAATAATACAGACCCCAAGATTCTCACATTTGATATGTAAATCCTATAGCCCACAAGATTCTCACATTTGATATGTGAATCCTACAGACCATAAGATTCTCACCCTTGATATGTGAATCCTACAGACCCCAAGATTCTCACTCTTGATATGTAAATCCTACAGACCCCAAGATTCTCACATTTGATATGTAAATCCTACAGACCACAAGATTCTCACCCTTGATATGTAAATCCTACAGACCATAAGATTCTCACCCTTGATATGTGAATCCTACAGACCCCAAGATTCTCACATTTGATATGTAAATCCTATAGACCACAAGATTCTCATCCTTGATATGTAAATCCTACAGACCATAAGATTCTCACCCTTGATATGTAAATCCTATAGACCACAAGATTCTCACCCTTGATATGTAAATCCTACAGACCACAAGATTCTCACCCTTGATATGTGAATCCTACAGACCACAAGATTCTCATCCTTGATATGTGAATCCTACAGACCACAAGATTCTCACCCTTGATATGTGAATCCTACAGACCACAAGATTCTCACCCTTGATATGTGAATCCTACAGACCCCAAGATTGTCACCCTTGATATGTGAATCCTACAGACCACAAGATTCTCACCCTTGATATGTGAATCCTACAGACCACAAGATTCTCACCCTTGATATGTAAATCCTACAGACCACAAGATTCTCACCCTTGATATGTGAATCCTACAGACCACAAGATTCTCACCCTTGATATGTGAATCCTACAGACCATAAGATTCTCACCCTTGATATGTGAATCCTACAGACCATAAGATTCTCATCCTTGATATGTGAATCCTACAGACCATAAGATTCTCACCCTTGATATGTAAATCCTACAGACCACAAGATTCTCACATTTGATATGTAAATCCTACAGACCATAAGATTCTCACCCTTGATATGTAAATCCTACAGACCATAAGATTCTCACCCTTGATATGTAAATCCTACAGACCACAAGATTCTCACATTTGATATGTAAATCCTATAGACCACAAGATTCTCACATTTGATATGTAAATCCTATAGACTGCAATCCAGGAGAGTGGAAAACACAATTTAATGATTTACAAATTGGTAATCAGTAATTACGTGGTGTCTGAACATGTTGAGGAAATATTCTTATTAATGTTAATGTTCGCGTTTATATTCTTTATATTGCAGCTGTTAAGTAAAATGTATTCTCACTCTGAGCCACAGCACTCACTCTAAACCCCAGCATTCTGAGAAATTCAGCTCTCTTAGTGACAAGTACAGCTGTGAATTTATGCACACGCTAAATCCATTAGTTTATAGACAATTCAAACTCGATAGGGATGCAGTAAACATCAAGCTGGTGGCCTTTACTTTCAACTGGGTCGACCTGGGAGCCAGGACCATCTATAAAAATACCCTTAGAAGGAGAGTGAAAGATTGTGAACAATGGCCCTTGTGTTCATTTTGGGACTTCATTTTCAGGATAACAGGTATGACCCATTGCCAGACAAGCAATTCATAGAAGGCGACTGATTGTTGTTTGTTGAAATCGGATTGTTCAGACGAAAGATACAGATGTTGCAGCATAATTGTAAACCGCCGCGAATCTTGCAATCAGTCCTCTCAAGGACACACTCAGAAGAAGAAGAACAAGAAAAAGAAGAAGAAGCAGCAGAAGCAGCAGCATATGAAGAAGAAGAAGAAGAAGAAGAAGAAGAAGAAGAAGCAGCAGAAGCAGCAGCATAAGAAGAAGAAGAAGAAGAAGAAGAAGAAGAAGAAGAAGAAGAAGAAGAAGAAGAAGAAGAAGAAGAAGAAGAAGAAGAAGAAATAGCCATTTGTTTGTTTTGTTTCTATTTCACAGGAAGTGTGGTCACTTTCCGTATTTATGGTATAACGTGCATCATTGTCCTCATTACGTACTTTGGTATCAATATGTACTTACAGGTGAGTACTTTGGTATCAATATGCACTTACAGGTAAGTACTTTGGTATCAATGTGTACTTACAGGTGAGTACTTTGGTATCAATGTGTACTTACAGGTAAGTACTTTGGTATCAATGTGTACTTACAGGTGAGCACTTTGGTATCAATATGCACTTACAGGTAAGTTCTTTGGTATCAATGTGTACTTACAGGTGAGTATGAAAGGTGAACAAATAATCATGCGAAAATTCGTACTAACAAAAAGTAAGTACAAAACCCTTTCCCACGCCTTCAAGCGTATAGGGCAATTTAGGGCTAGACCTATATTTTATAGACCAATTGGCACTTGGTGGGTGATCACGCAGGCCAACTTTACTTCCAAGGATTGCACTTGGTACCCACTCAAGGCTGGGTCAACCTGGGAGTCAAGGTCATTTGGAAAGAAAGCCTGGTTCCTCAGGACCCGAACTCATGACCATCCGATCCGTAGGCCAGCGTCTAGCCGCTGTACAACGGTGACTCCCGACATTCGTAGTGGAGAGAGAAAAGAATAAGCAATATACTATTAATGTTAGCCTACATGGTGACCTGGCCTAGAAACTGACCTGAATATAATATGTAGCTTAAATAATTTCTAAATTAGGACAATACCCAGTGGCGTAGGAGGGGGTGCGGGAAAAGGTAGTGGGAGGGGTTGAAGCGCCCTGAATGTCGTCACTGGGGGAGGGGGGGGGGGTTGAAATTGTCAGCGCTGGGTACTGCCCGATCTGTCTTATATGCCACAATTTACGGAAAGTAAGCAGCCCATCCCCACCCCAATAACCTTGTTGGCAATATGGTTCCATAAACGTACCGTATTTTTGTGTCATAAAGGGTACCTGTTTTTGGGCCAGCTAACAACTTCGACTCAAAGAAATATACCTTTGCATGTAAAGCTAAATCTTTGAAAAAAATTTTTTTTTGGGGCCAGCTTTCCGTTGCCAGTGTCAAACCTGGACCTTTACTAAAACTAATAACCACACAAGCTTACCGACAGAGATGAGATGGATCAGAAGAGCTGTCTGTAGCAAGAAACAATCTTCCTCTTCTTCTTCAGCATTCCGACCCCCTGAGATTCATTGCTGCAGATAACACCCGCCCCCATTCATCTCTCTGGTTGGCCGCATCTTTCCAGTTGGTGACACCAAGTGTTCGAAGGTCTGTCTGGACATTATCTCTCTATCGTCTTCTTGGTCTGCCTCGTGGTCTACGACCATTCATCTCCCTTGTGTATGCCGTTTTTACTTCTCTATCATCTGACATTTTTTTCAACCATTCATCTCTCTGGTTGGCCGCATCTTTCCAGTTGGTGACACCAAGTGTTCGAAGGTCTGTCTGGACATTATCTCTCTATCGTCTTCTTGGTCTGCCTCGTGGTCTACGACCATTCATCTCCCTTGTGTATACCGTTTTTACTTCTCTGTCATCTGACATTTTTTTCAACATGCCCCAACCATTTAGCAAGAAAAGATAACATTGAAAAATTAAAAAAAAATAGAAGACGACTAGGGAAGAAACTAGTCAGACATATTTTTACAGATGAACAAATGAGATGATCTGGCCATTTGACAGGAATGCTCTGAAACCAGCTGCCACAGAGAGCCACGCTGAAGAAGTATAGCATATACAGAGCAGAAGAATGACCTCTTGAAAGGTGGAACAACAAGATGATAACAGCCCTGAGGAAATGAAAATCATCTTGAACAGAAATGATGAGGATGAGAAGGAGGAAGCAAAGGATAATGATGACGATGAGGAAGAGGAGGAGAAGGAGGAGGAGAAGAAGAAGAAGAGGAAGAAGAATAGAAAAGAGAAGGATGAGAAGGAGGAAGCAAAGAATGATGAAGACGATGAGGAGGAGGAGCAGAAGAAGAAAAAGAAAAAGAAGAAGAGGGAAAAGAAGAAGAAGAAGAAGAAGAAGAAGAAGAAGAAGAAGAAGAAGAAGAAGAAGAAGAAGAAGAAGAAAAAGAGAAAGAAGAAGAAGAAGAAGAAGAAGAAGAAGAAGAAGAAGAAGAAGAAGAAGAAGAAGAAGAAGAAGAAAAAAAAAACATTTATGCCTTAATACTTTACAGTATATTCAAACTCAAGAAGAATTGCGCCACAAAAGACACCCACCAAACACAATGCTTTAAGCATGAGCTGTTTCCTCCCATTGTGTATATTGTATTACGCCTCATGTGATATATATAACTGTCTAATATAATTTGGCTCACAGAAGCAAGGGAAGTTTTCTCACAATGGCAGGCTGCCACAAGAGTTAGTGGAAGACAATGCTCATTTGGCTCCACACGGTGTCCCATCTGGTGTGGCCAGGAATTTGTCCAGCACGACAAACACTCATTTGACAGAGGAACCACAGCCGGGTAGGAGTTTATAGTTACATCAACATCATCATCATCATTGCCACGGCCACCACCATCATCAGCACCATATTCACTCCCACCACCACTACCATCAACATCACAAGCACCACATCCACTCCCACTACCACCAACATCACAAGCACCACATCCACTCCCACTACCACCAACATCACAAGCACCACATCCACTCCCACTACCACCAACATCACAAGCACCACATCCACTCCCACTACCACCATCATCAGCACCATAATCACTCCCACCACCACTACCACCACCACCACCACATTTACTCCCACCACCACCGCCACCACCACCACTACTACCACCACTACCACCACCACCACCACATTTACTCCCACCACCACCAACATCACAAGCACCACATCCACTCCCACTACCACCAACATCACAAGCACCACATCCACTTCCACTACCACCAACATCACAAGCACCACATCCACTCCCACTACCACCATCATCAGCACCATAATCACTCCCACCACCACTACCACCACCACCACCACATTTACTCCCACCACCACCGCCACCACCACCACTACTACCACCACTACCACCACCACCACCACATTTACTCCCACCACCACCAACATCACAAGCACCACATCCACTCCCACTACCACCAACATCACAAGCACCACATCCACTTCCACTACCACCAACATCACAAGCACCACATCCACTCCCACTATCACCAACATCACAAGCACCACATCCACTCCCACTACCACCATCATCAGCACCATAATCACTCCCACCACCACTACCACCAACACCACCACCACATTTAATCCCACTCCCACCACCACTACCACCACCACCACCACATTTACTCCCACCACCACCGCCACTACCACCACTACTACCACCACTACCACCACCACCGCCACCACCACCACTACTACCACCACTACCACCACCACATTTACTCCCACCACCACCGCCACCACTACCACCACCACCACCACCACCACTACTACCACCACCACCACTACCACCACCACCACTACCACCACCACTACCACCACCACCATCACTACCACCACCACCACCATCACCAGCACCAGCTTGATGAGAATAGTCACGGAGGTATGGATCCTGGATGACGAAGCACATGCTGGCAGTAAGCAAAAAGGACTTTCAGCATGCCATGAGGAAAGCGACACTCTGGAAAGTTTCTGATACATGAAGATGGTGATGTTTATGACGACAGTGATGGTGAACATGTATTTAAATGCTGTAAACTGTGTTTCTTTTTCTTCCCAGTTTCTTACAACACAAGACAATCCCAGTCAGCACAACGAAATATCCATGTCACACAAAACATATTCATTCGCACCCCTTGCTTTCAGTGCCAGACTTGGTCACCCACACAAAAAAACCAGAAAATAAAATTAACAACCATGGAAAAGAACTGTCTGAGAAAGGCGGGAGGAATGATAGGAAGAGATAACATCAGGAATGTGGTCATACAAATCAGCATAGAATCAATTCTAAATTACAAACAAAGAAAGAAAATCAAAGGTTTTGTCCAGTTAGAGAGAATTGCTTGCGACGCTATACCATTTAATGCATCCACAAAAAGAGAAGAAGGACGTAGAGCACGAAGTAGACTAAGAAGGCGCTGAAAAGACAACATCAGAGAGACTACAACAGCACTGTAGAGCTGTCAGAAGAACAAGAAGAAGAATCTTATACTCTCTCGACACTCAAGGCGGTAAAAGAAGAAGTGAATAAGAAGAAAAAGTGCTGTTTCAGTCGTTCACAGACATTACTAAGAACTGTCTTCTTTTCACAGAATATGGGACCATATCCAACGAGACTGTCTCGTCAGCCCAAAGTGGAACTAAAGGTAATGGTAAATTGGTTCAGTAGCATTGTGTTGTAGAGTTTATGCGCCACAGAGAATTCATAGTCTCACCCCCCCCCCCCCCAACCACCTTCTTTTTATTACCCTGTTTGATATAATTGATGACATATAGTCTATAATCTCTGGCTTTTTCCACACATGTCTGTCATTAGCTTCCAACCCGACTGTTGTTGGGGGCCCTAACGGCAATCATAAACTTCCACCTTGGCTGTGGTTGGGGGCCCTAATGTCCACCATAAGCTCCCACCCCGGCTGTTGTTGGGGGCCATAATGTCCATCATAAACTTCCGCCTCGGCTGTTGTTGGGGGCCCTAATGTCCATCATAAACTTCCGCCTCGGCTGTTGTTGGGGGACCCTAATAAGTAGGTAAAAGTAAAAGTAAAGTAGAGGACCCTTTCCATGCCTTTAGGCGTATAGGGCATATAGGGCTAGATCTATATTTTTATAGACCAACGGTACAAGATGGGTGATGTGGTCAGCATCACACCGGCCGCCTTTACTTCCCGGGACTGCAGCCGGTACCCATTCAAGGCTGGGTCGACCTGGGATCCAAGGTCATTTTTGAAGAAAAGTCGGCTCCGCCAAGCAGCGAACCCACGACCTTCCGATCCGTGCCGCACGTCTAGCCTCTCTGCCATGGCGACTCCCATGGGGGCCCTAATGTCCATCATAAACTTCCTCCCCGGCTTTTGTTGGGGGCCCTAATGTCCCATCATAAACTTCCGCCTCGGCTGTTGTTGGGGGCCCTAATGTTCATCATAAACTTCTGCCTCAGCTGTTGTTGGAGACCCTAATGTCCATCATAAACTTCCGCTTCTTCGGCTTTTGTTGGGGGCCCTAATGTCCATCATAAATTTGCCCCCAGGCTTTTGTTGGGGGCCCTAATGTCCATCATAAACTTCCGCCTCGGCTGTTGTTGGGGGCCCTAATGTTCATCATAAACTTCCGCCTCAGCTGTTGTTGGAGACCCTAATGTCCATCATAAACTTCCGCTTCACCTGTTGTTGATGGCCCTAATGTCCATCATAAACTTCCGCATCGGCTGTTGCTGAAGGCCCTAATGTCCATTATAAGCTATCACCCCGGCTGTTGTTGGGGGCCCTAATGTCAATCATAAACTTCCTCCTTGGCTGTGGTTGGGGGCCCTAATAGCAATCATAAACTTCCTCCTTGGCTGTGGTTGGGGGCCTAATGTCCACCATAAGCTCCCACCCTGGCTGTTGCTGGGGGCCATAATGTCCATCATAACCTCCCACCCCGGCTGTTGTTGGGGGACCTAATGTCCACCATAAGCTTCCACCCTGGCTGTTACTGGGGGCCACAATGTCTATCATAAACATCCTCCTTGGCTGTTGTTGGGGGCCCTAATGTCCATCATAACCTCCCACCCCGGCTGTTGTTGGGGGCCCTAATGTCCATCATAACCTCCTACCCTGGCCATAATCTAACCTAATAATTGAACAAGGTTTTTGGAACAGGAACTGGGGAGGTTATGATTCAAATAGCGGGTGTTTATCGCTCGTTGTACGGTCCTATTAGAGCTGGACGTCACTCACGCATTCATCAACATTTCAGTAAAACACAAAGAATGTGGCTCTATTTCAAGTACATCCCCAGTTGAAACGAACAGCGAATCATGATGCATACATTAAACTGTTAAATAAAACCATTGTGGAAGCGATTACGTTCAAAAGAAACCCTGATATGAATGTTGATGGGAGAAGCCAAAGGTGCTGGACTGAATTCCATCTATGATATCGAAAGGTTGGCATTGGATAGAACGTAATGCAAAAATAGACGGTGGGCCTTATGTGACGTATAATGGCACAAACAGGACAATGAGATGATCCACTTTACGTGTCATCACTACTATTTCACATGTGTCATCATTTAACGTAGATAATCATTTCATCTTTTCATCTGATTTATATCAGCATTCAAATATTATTTAATCAATGTCAACATACCATTTATCATCATTCCATCTGTCATCTTTTTATCTGTCATCTTTCCATCTATCATCATTCCATCTGTCATCATTCCATCTGTCATCATTTTATCTGTCATCATTCCATCTGTCATTATTTTATCTGTTATCATTCCATCTGTCATCATTCCTTCTGTCATCATTCCATCTGTCATCATTTTATCTGTCATCATTCCATATGTCCTTATTTTATCTGTCATCTTTCCATCTGTCATCATTCAATCTGTCATCATTTTATCTGTCATCATTCCATCTGCCATAATTCCATCTGTCATTATTCCATCTGCCATCATTCCATCTGCTATCATTCCATCTGTCATAATTCTATCTGTCATCATTCCATCTGTCATCATTCCATCTGTAATAATTCCATCTGCTATCATTCCATCTGTCATCATTCTATCTGTAATAATTCCATCTGCTATCATTCCATCTGTCATCATTCCATCTGTCATCATTTTATCTGTCATCATTCATTCTGTCATCATTCCATCTGTCATCATTTCATCTGTCATCATTCCATCTGTCATCATTCTATCTGACATCATTCCATCTGTCATCATTCCATTTGCCATCATTCCATCTGTCATCATTCCATCTGCTATCATTCCATCTGTAATAACTCCATCTGTCATCATTCCATCTGTCATCATTTTATCTGACATCATTCCATCTGCCATCATTCCATCTGTCATCATTCCATCTGCTATCATTCCATCTGTAATAATTCCATCTGTCATCATTCCATCTGTCATCATTCCATCTGTCATCATTCCATCTGTCATCATTCCATCTGCTATCATTCCATCTGTCATCATTCCATCTGTAATAATTCCATCTGTCATCATTTCATCTGTTCCATCTGCCATCATTCTATCTGTTATCATTCCATCTGTTCCATCTGCCATCATTCCATCTGTCATTCCATCTGTCATCATTCCATCTGTAATAATTCCATCTGCCATCATTCCATCTGTCATCATTTTATCTGTCATCATTCCATCTGTCATCATTCCATCTGTCATAATTCCATCTGCCATCATTCCATCTGTCATTATTCTATCTGTAATAATTCCATGTGCTATCATTCCATCTGTCATCATTCCATCTGCCATCATTCCATCTGTCATCATTCCATCTGTAATAATTCCATCTACTATCATTCCATCTGTCATCATTCCATCTGTCATCATTCCATCTGTAATCATTCCATCTGTCATCATTCCATCTGTCATCATTCCATCTGCTATAATTCCATCTGTCATCATTCCATCTGTTCCATCTGTCATCATTCCATCTGTCATCATTCCATCTGTTCCATCTGCTATCATTCCATCTGTAATATTTCCATCTGTCATCATTCCATGTGTTCCATCTGTCATCGTTCCATCTGTCATAATTCCATCTGTCATCATTCCATCTGTAATAATTCCATCTGTCACCATTCCATCTGTCATAATTCCGTCTGTCAACATTTTCATCTGCCATCATTCCATCTGTCATCATTCCATCTGTCATCATTCCATCTGTAATAATTCCATCTGTCATCATTCCATCTGTCATCATTCCATCTGTCATCATTCCATCTGTAATAATTCCATCTGTCATCATTCCATCTGTCATCATTCCATCTGTCATCATTCCATCTGTCATCATTCCATCTGTTCCATCTGTCATCATTCCATCTGTTCCATCTGCCATCATTCCATCTTTCATCATTCCATCTGTCATCATTCCATCTGTATTAATTCCATCTGTCATCATTCCATCTGTCATCATTCCATCTGTCATCATTCTATCTGTCATCATTCCATCTGTTCCATCTGTCATCATTCCATCTGTCATCATTCCATCTGTTCCATCTGCTATCATTCCATCTGTAATAATTCCATCTGTCATCATTCCATCTGTTCCATCTGTCATCATTCCATCTGTCATCATTCCATCTGTAATAATTCCATCTGTCATCATTCCGTCTGTCAACATTTTCATCTGCCATCATTCCATCTGTCATCATTCCATCTGTCATCATTCCATCTATAATAATTCCATCTGTCATCATTCCATCTGTCATCATTCCATCTGTCATCATTCCATCTGTTCCATCTGTCATCATTCCATCTGTTCCATCTGTCATCATTCCATCTGTTCCATCTGTCATCATTCCATCTGCCATAGAAAGAACCCTTCTCTTCTTCCTCACAGCACAAGAGTTGAAGTCTTCATCTGACATCCTCACCTCCCACCCCCTAACCCCCCCCCCCCCCCCCCACCCACACACAAACACTTTTCTCTCTTAGCATAATTTAGTAGTAGTGGTCCCGACAAGGACATCACACAAGCGATTAACACCTGATGATACAAAGTGCCACCATATGGATGAGTTTCATCCAATGGCTGGTCTATATTACGACCATTGCAAGAGCCAGAGTAGGGCTTCAAAATAACGAAACATTTCATCCCACAAGGACATAAGAGTTTTTCAAGTCCATAAAGGGACCATCCACTCCTAAATCACAGGAATTCATGTTATTTTTAGTACTAACACCTCCCCTCTCTTCTCTATATTCCCGACATTGATCAGATTTCACATATTTTGACTTTCTAGAATTTCATATCTTCTGTTCCCTCGTTCAATTACATTAATGTCCCCTTGTTATCCGCCCCCCCTTTTCCCCTCCCTTGCTAATGATTGCTTGTAGCTGTAACCTTCACTCTGTCGTTTGCGATAACATGCTTGCCAAGTTGGATTTTGCACTTTCAGTTTGCCCTTTCTCCAGGATCGGGATAGACTGGACGAGGCATTAAGCGTGACCCCCTACCGTTTCACATTACCCCAGTTGATCTCTGAAACAGAAGCGGCTGGCTGAACGGTTAGAACGCTGGGCTCTCAAGCGGGAGACACGGGTTCGAATCCTCGGTAAGGCTGGGGATTTTTTCTGTCGGCAAAATAAAAACAATCACCTGCACAGTCGTGGCAACAGCACTAGCTATGGGGCAGTAAATCCTCAGACTCAAAGACCCCCTGCCTACATCGCAAAAGTGGTATAATAAGGTCTGTCATTGGCAGATCTCAGAAAACTTTGAAATATATGCGCCTTTTAAATATATGGACAATGGAAGGATGCTGTAGTTTAATGTTTATTAACAAAATAATAATAATAATAAATTAGCTTTCATTACACAATGAAATTTGTGGAGGTCTAAAGAAACTATTCCCTGTGTGGGTTTCAGGGCCCCAAGAATAGAACCACTGCCTCCCCAGCAAGCATGTCATAGGAGTCCACTAATTCGCCACTCATTGGTGCACAACCAGCCAGTTAGCCTGTTCATTTGCCAAGACTCCTACATCTCCCGAAGAAAATACCCAATCATTTAATTCCTTCTTTTCTGTGCAGGCCTAGTTAACAAATGATTGTAGTTAATCATATCAGTGCTTCTCAAACTGTGCGACGCAAAATATTGTAAAAGCTTTATAATTAATGTAACCAAGACACGAATAGTCATATTTTTACTTAGGTAAAGGCGCCGTGGACAAATTTTAAATGAAAAAAAAAAGGCGCTGCCACCAAGAAAAGTTTGTGAAACACTGTTTTAATTATTAATTATTTTAATCGTTCTTTGTTGTTCTGCTCTATAAACAGTACGCATTTTATGTTTCAGCTAGATATTCACAGTTTGTGGCACTAGTTTAGAAATGCTTGTCATGTAAACACACACCTCTATGTTCCTAGGTATGCACGCTGAGCACGGCGGTAGCCAAGATCACAATCCTATGCACCATGTAAGAGTTTCTGTGTCATGTGATTTTCTAGAAAGTAGCATTTTCAGAATCAGTGTTTGTGGCTTGGGGTTCATGAATAGGGGGGGCCGGTTCCTTTAGGGGCAGGGGGTTGAATTCCCGATAAGTGTCAGAGGCAGAGCTCACCCACCCTCCGCCCCACTTACCAACAACTGCTGTCTTTGAGGCTCCATGCTACTCATGTCTCTCTCTTTCTAGTGTTAAGCTGGCATCTCCATGACTGAAGGTTCTTCCTAGCATGTGAGGGTCTATGCTACTAGTCCCTCATCTTCTAAGTCTCGAAGATTGTAGGTTCTTATCTGCGAGGGTCAAAATGACCATTTTTTGGTGGGGAGGGGGGTGGAAGCATTCAACCCTGCCAAAATGTATTGAGGTGGGCTAACAAAACATAACTACAAAAAGGGGTGGGGGAGAGGGAGGGAGGTAGGGGTTCTGACGTCATTGACTGTGCTACATGTGTACATTGAGTTTAACAGAGCAAACTCTGAAACAAACTGAAAAAAAATATCAGGCATAATATGTTTTCTTATAGTCCTGATCAGTAAACCCTGAAATTCATTAACAAATATCTTACTTGTTCTATTTTCTATTAAACCTGATCAGTAAACCCTGAAATTCATTAACAAATATCTTACTTGTTCTATTTTCTATTAAACCTGATCAGTAAACCCTGAAATTCATTAACAAATATCTTACTTGTTCTATTTTCTATTAACCCTGATCAGTAAACCCAGATATTCATTGATAAATATATTAAATATTATTTTTTATTGTAATTCTGATTGGCACTTGTTGATTAATATCTTAGATATTGGTTTCTTTTCCCTCTTAATTTTGATCAGAAAACCCTGACACTGGATAAATATCTGACATGTTTTTTTTAAAATTAACTCTGATCAGCAAACCACGAGACTTGTTGATAAATATCTTGCATAATAAATTTGTTTTTCAAAATTTAAATTAACTCTTACCAGTAAACCCTGACACTCGTTGATATAAGGCTTACCTGTTTTGTTAGTTAATAATCCTAATTAATTAACCCTGACACTCGTTGATATAAGTCTTACCTGTTTTATTAGGTAATAATCCTAACTAATTAACCCTGACACTCGTTGATATAAGTCTTACCTGTTTTATTAGGTAATAATCCTAATTAATTAACCCTGACACTTGTTGATATAATTCTTACCTGTTTTATTAGGTAATAATCCTAATTAATTAACCGTTGATCAGTAAAATCTGACACTCGCTGATCAATGTCTTGCCTGTTCTAATACAAAATAACCCTCATTAATCATCACTGACACTCGCTGATAAATAGCTTACATACTGTGTTATGTAATCACCCTAATTAATCAACCCTGACACTCACTGATGAATGTCCCACATATTTTGTTGTCCATTAACCTTGATCAGTAAACGCTAACACTCGTTGATCAATGTCTCACCTGTTTTGTTATGGTCTGGAGAGAATTAGGCACCTGAATGTAACCAGAGGGTCTGACCAGCTCAACTATACTCAGGAAAGGCAAGATGGACATATAACAAGATTGTGACCGATACCATTAGTATTAGAACTCTGCATTGGCTGCTGAAGATGAGGGGGGGGGGGGGGGAGAGAGCATGCATGGGAATGCCCTGAGTGCTGTGATGACAACTCTTGACTCAACTTAACTCTGTCAACCTGTTCTGTTATGCAATGACCCTCATTAATAAAACCTTACACTCGTCGATAAATATCTCACATGTTGTGTTATGCAATGACACTCATTAATAAAACCTTACACTCGTTGATTTATATCTCACATGTTGTGGTATGCAATGACCCTCATTAATAAAACCTTACACTCGTTGATTAATATCTCACATGTTGCGTTATGCAATGACCCTCATTAATAAAACCTTACACTCGTTGATAAATATCTCACATGTTGTGTTATGCAATGACCCTCATTAATAAAACCTTACACTCGTTGATAAATATCTCACATGTTGTGTTATGCAATGACCCTCATTAATTAATCTCAACACTCATTGAGAAACATGTCCATCCACAGGGATATAACGGAGAACGTATTGCCAGTTTGGAAGCACCTCGCCAGCCAAAACTTATATACCAGAACCAGTCTAGAAATTCGCACGAGAAGGATTATGAGTCTTGAACAACTGTGTTTACTGTAGTTGTCCCCATGTGGGATGCAATTTTTAGTTATTCTGAAGCCCCACCCTGGCTTTTGTTGGGGGCCCTAAATATAGCCGGGCCTCAAATATGGCCCAACGGCTGAACGGGGTTTCCGGGACTCTCCACGGATGATCAGAGCCTCATCCGCATGGTGACACTTTGTGTCACCGGGTCTTTATCGCTTGTGTGATGTCCTGGTGGGGTACAACTTACCTTCCTACCATCCTACCTACAAAGGTGTTGCGTGTAAACATTTACGTTCTTTGTTTTCAAATAGTAAACTGTTTTTACTATTGCATTATTTATTATATAAAATATTTTCTGACAGAAGCACTTCGACATCAAAGAAAACACAGACTTGATAAAGGCTCGCAACTGGAAACCAGTTTCTAAGATAAGCATGGAGAGGTGTAGATATTAAGCAGTATGAGGCTTGGTTGTGGTGCATTTATTACGATTGGTTCAGCACCTCTGTATCCCATTTTGGTTATTGAATATTGCATGTATTATATATTCCTATAGGAGTATAGGACTTCTATCCTGAGGTTGCTAGTTAGATAAGTATCTTCTTCATCTACGGAATAAGGGCTGCATATCTAGTGGTTGCAAAAGAATGTATAGATTACAATTTCTTGGGGCCCCCGACAGAAAAAAACTTCCATCATCTTATTGAGGATTTGAACCCGGGTCTCCTGCATAAGAGTCGTACCTTCTAATAATTCGGTCAACCCTCTTTAATAATATGTGCATGAGTAAATACAAATGTAAGCGTTTCCAAGTTGTGACATCACAGCCAGTGACATTTTCTAGAGACTTGTTACCAACCTATGGCTTGGGGCGTTGCGAATGTGCTTTGTAATGCGAAGTACTGGATTCGACTCCAGCTGTAGTCGATTTGGCAGGGACTGAATTGCATTGATTACTACAATGGTATCGGGAGCCTATCGTTTAGTGGGAGCTGTACTACTCGATATTTGACAACATATGCACAAGACCTGTAATATTTTATTGTTCTGTTAGTATGAATATATTATTTTAAATTATCCTATTTGCGATAATTAAGGAAGTTGAAAAAAAAAAGTAAAGGTTCTTTTTCTACGCCTTTAGGCGTAAAGGGCATATAGGGCTAGACCTATAGTTTTATAGACCAAACGGCACAAAATGCATGGTGTTGTCAGCATCACGCCGACCGCCTTTACATCCAAGGAATGCACGCGGGACCCACTCAAGGCTGGGTCGACCTGAGAGTCAAAGTAATTTTTGAAAAAAGACCGGCTCCACCAGGGAGCGAACCCACAACCTCCCGACTCCCAATTAAGGAAGTGAAGAACATCCTTTTCACGCCGAGAGGCATGTTGGTATATATAGCCAGAACTACATTTTATAGACCAATCGGCACTTATTTGTGGTAAGTAAGTTAAATGTTACCCCACCAGGACATCACACAGAGCCACCATGCGGATGAGGATCACTCTGGAGAGGTCCCAGAAGCCGCGTTCAGCCGTTAGATTATAGGGGCACCGGGCAAAATCCGGCGTGGGGCTTCAAGGCAACGACAACTTGCGTCCCACATGGGGATGACTTTAGTTCAACAACTTATTTGTGATAATGTACATGTTTAAAAAGAATACCATATTTATAATTAATCGTTTCTTTTTTATTATATTGTTTCGTACTGGATCTGTGGTTATTGCCTTGTCTCGTGTTATATAGAAAAGTGTGGCATATATTACATTGTTAGTTTAATTATCAATTAATTTATTAAGCAAAAGAACAGGAAATGCAGTGCACAAGTAGGCAATTAGTCCATTCTTAACTGGCACATTTAAACACGTGTATTAAAACTGTATTTACTACACAGGGGATATAACTATACAGGAACTTGCTAAACATATGACTATGATAGAATTCTCGGGGTTGAACTTCACCGTGTGGCTTCCGTGGCCCTGTTATAAGGAAAACAAGAATAGACCCAATGCCTAACTAAAAGCATGTCGCAAGGGTCGACTAATTGACAGTTTCCTTCAAAGTCAAGTTGCATCTGCCTGAGAGGCAAGGAACCAACAGTCTGCATACACATTAGTCAAATCTGTGAAACAGATGCACACACAACACTCAAATTCTGGAACAGAACTGCAGTCCAGAAGTGGACGAACAACCAGAACTTTCCATCAGGGTTTACAGCTGGTGAACACAAAGAAGAAGAAGAAGAAAAATCCATCTGATGGTGCCATTTTTTATCTTTCTGGTGTTTTCTGAATTAATTAATTAATTAATTAAATAATTATTTGACCTCACTGTACTCGGAATGTTCCCACAGTGTGCTTTTTTTTCTTCAGTGGCCCACAAAGAGCCCACGCTGATGATGATATTTAAGTTGGTGTTATTTCTCAAAGTGTTACAGAAAAAGTGTATATATTAAATGTGTAAATTTATTTAATTGAAACAGTAAAAGCCTTCGTTTAACACCGGCAAATAAACCACAACAAAGGTATTCATAACATGAATATATCCTGTGTTTGAGTTAAACATGTATGAGTTACACATGTATGGGTTACAAATATATGAGTTACAAATAAATGAGTTACACATGTATGAGTTATACATGCATGAGTTACACATGTAGAAGTTACACATGGATGAGTTACACACCCTTCCTATTGTGAAGACTCATGTATAATCACTGAATTATTAAATGTCTGACTTTGAGAGTTAAATGTCTGAGGTTTCTAATTAGATGAAACCCAAGGACCCCTCCTACTTTAAAGACCAGCTACAGACCCCTCCTACTTTAAAGATCAGCCACAGACACCTCCTACTTTAAAGACCACATACAAACCCCTCCTACTTTAAAGACCAGCTACAGACCCCTCCTACTTTAAAGACCAGCTACAGATCCCTCCTATTTAAAGACCAGCCACAGACCCCTCCTACTTTAAAGACCAGCTACAGGACAGACCCCTCCTACTTTAAAGACCAGCTACAGATCCCTCCTATTTAAAGACCAGCCACAGACCCCTCCTACTTTAAAGACCAGCTACAGGACAGACCCCTCCTACTTTAAAGACCAGCTACAGATCCCTCCTATTTAAAGACCAGCCACAGACCCCTCCTACTTTAAAGATCAGCTACAGACCCCTCCTACTTTAAAGATCAGCTACAGACCCCTCCTACTTTAAAGACCAGCTACAGACCCCTCCTACTTTAAAGATCAGCTACAGACCCCTCCTACTTTAAAGACCAGCTACAGACCCCTCCTACTTTAAAGACCAGCCACAGACACCTCCTACTTTAAAGATCAGCCACAGACACCTCCTACTTTAAAGATCAGCCACAGACACCTCCTACTTTAAAGATCAGCCACAGACACCTCCTACTTTAAAGATCAGCCACAGACACCTCCTACTTTAAAGATCAGCCACAGACCTCTCCTACTTTGAAGACCAGCCACAGACCCCTCCTATTTAAAGACCAGCTACAGACACCTCCTACTTTAAAGATCAGCCACAGACACCTCCTACTTTAAAGACCAGCTACAGACCCCTCCTACTTTAAAGACCAGCTACAGACCCCTCCTATTTAAAGACCAGCCACAGACCCCTCCTATTTAAAGACCAGCCACAGACCCCTCCTATTTAAAGACCAGCTACAGACCTCTCCTATTTAAAGACCAGCTACAGACCCCTCCTATTTTAAGACCAGCTACAGACCTCTCCTATTTAAAGACCACCTACAGACCCCTCCTACTTCAAAGACCAGCTACAGACCCCTCCTACTTTAAAGACCAGCCACAGACCCCTCCTATTTAAAGACCACCTACAGACCCCTCCTATTTAAAGACCACCTACAGACCCCTCCTATTTAAAGACCACCTACAGACCCCTCCTTTTTAAAGACCACCTACAGACCCCTCCTATTTAAAGACCACCTACAGACCCCTCCTATTTAAAGCCACCTACAGACCCCTCCTATTTAAAGACCACCTACAGACCCCTCCTATTTAAAGACCACCTACAGACCCCTCCTATTTAAAGACCACCTACAGACCCCTCCTACTTTAAAGACCACCTAC
The DNA here is from genome assembly GCA_905116865.2 of Candidula unifasciata. Taxonomy (NCBI): domain Eukaryota; kingdom Metazoa; phylum Mollusca; class Gastropoda; order Stylommatophora; family Geomitridae; genus Candidula; species Candidula unifasciata. Next base: position 235,833 of record CAJHNH020004113.1, read on the forward strand.
AGACCCCTCCTATTTAAAGACCACCTACAGACCCCTCCTATTTAAAGACCAGCTACAGACCCCTCCTATTTAAAGACCACCTACAGACCCCTCCTATTTAAAGACCAGCTACAGACCTCTCCTATTTAAAGACCACCTACAGACCTCTCCTATTTAAAGACCAGCCACAGACCTCTCCTATTTAAAGACCAGCTACAGACCCCTCCTATTTAAAGACCAGCTACAGACCTCTCCTATTTAAAGACCACCTACAGACCCCTCCTACTTTAAAGACCAGCTACAGACCCCTCCTATTTAAAGACCACCTACAGACCCCTCCTATTTAAAGACCAGCTACAGACCCCTCCTATTTAAAGACCAGCCACAGACCTCTCCTATTTAAAGACCAGCTACAGACCCCTCCTATTTAAAGACCAGCTACAGACCCCTCCTATTTAAAGACCAGCTACAGACCCCTCCTATTTAAAGACCAGCTACAGACCCCTCCTATTTAAAGACCACCTACAGACCCCTCCTATTTAAAGACCAGCTACAGACCCCTCCTACTTTAAAGACCAGCTACAGACCCCTCCTATTTAAAGACCAGCTACAGACCCCTCCTACTTTAAAGACCAGCTACAGATCCCTCCTATTTAAAGACCAGCTACAGACCCCTCCTATTTAAAGACCAGCTACAGACCCCTCCTATTTAAAGACCACCTACAGACCCCTCCTACTTTAAAGACCAGCCACAGACCCCTCCTACTTTAAAGACCAGCTACAGACCCCTCCTACTTTAAAGACCAGCCACAGACCCCTCCTACTTTAAAGACCAGCTACAGACCCCTCCTACTTTAAAGACCAGCTACAGATCCCTCCTACTTTAAAGACCAGCTACAGATCCCTCCTACTTTAAAGACCAGCTTCAGATCCCTCCTACTTTAAAGACCAGCTACAGATCCCTCCTACTTTAAAGACCAGCTTCAGATCCCTCCTATTTAAAGACCAGCTACAGATCCCTCCTATTTAAAGACCAGCTACAGATCCCTCCTATTTAAAGACCAGCTACAGATCTCTCCTATTTAAAGACCAGCTACAGACCCCTCCTATTTAAAGACCAGCTACAGATCCCTCCTATTTAAAGACCAGTTGCAGATCCCTCTTACTTTGAAGACCACTTACGGTCCTCTTCTACTTTGAAGACCAGTCTCGGACTCTCCTATTTTGAAGAACAGCCAGACCCCTCCTATTTTGAAATGTTACATCGAGCCTGTTCTGTTGTATGGCAGTGAATGTTGGAATGTGAGCAAATAAATTAAGAAAAGATTGGAGACAATTGAGATGTGGTTCTTGAGAAGAATGTTGCGAATACTTTGGACTGCCATAATAACTTACAATGATCGCCTGGAAATGTCTAAAGAAAGCAGAACATTATATAAACAATGACAAGGAGACCGGAGGAATATCGTCAGTGGAACTGTTCCATAGCACCAAAGACCGAGATGCATGAACGCCTACGCCAGCTGGCAAGCACTTGATGATGGGAAATCGCCCGGCATGTTTTTTTTTTTTTTTTTAAATGGCTCTTGCCAATTGGGTTTCACCCTTGACTTGGTTTGTGACCGACTCGGGTCTATTTGGCCAGACTATGCAGCAGAGCTTTACTTTGATCCCGGAGCACCATTTGGAAAGGTTGGTTATACACAGTTCTTAGAATATCGTTTAGAAAGGGAAGTAGTAGTAGTAGACTTTTACCCCACCAGGACATCACACAAGCGATAAACACCCGATGACACAGAGTGCCACTATGTGGATGAGGATCACCCGTGGCAAGGTCCCAGAAACAGCGTTCAGCCATTAGACCATATTTACGGTCGGGCTATATTGAGGCCACTGCTTCAAAATAGAGAAAAATTGCATCTCACAAGGGGATGACGGGATATAATTAGAAATGGGAACAATACTTACACTCTAGAGCGTTGTTATTTTACATTTGTCGTGTGTTGTTTTATTATGCATTGACAATGATTTATATTGTGAAGTTTTATATTGTAAAAGTTGTTTTGTGTAATAATATTATCACTCGAGTTAACTGTTGTGCTTATTTCACTAACAACTTGAAGTGTTATAGGGGTATGGCTTTGCAGAAGAATGTAGAGAATACCAAGGAAATAGGTATGGTTTTACAGAAGAATGTGGAGAATATCGAGGTCAGAGGTGTGGTTTCACAGAATGTAGAGAATATCAAGGAAAGAAGTATGGTTTTACAGAAGAATGTAGAGAATATCAAGGAAAGAGGTGTGGATTTACAGAATGTAGAGAATATCAAGGAAAGAGGTGTGGTTTTACAGAAGAATGTAGAGAATATCAAGGAAAGAGGTGTGGTTTTACAGAAGAATGTAGAGAATATCAAGGAAAGAGGTGTGGTTTTACAGAAGAATGTAGAGAATATCAAGGAAAGAGGTATGGGTTTGCAGAAGAATGTAGAGAATATCAAGGAAAGAGGTGTGGTTTTACAGAATGTAGAGAATATCAAGGAAAGGGGTATTATTTTACAGAAGAATATAGAGAATATCAAGGAAGGGTGTGTGGTTTTACAGAATAGTGTGGAGAATATCAAGGAAAGAAGTGTGGTTTTACAGAAGAATGTTGAGAATATCATGGATAGAGCAATGATTTTACAGGAGTATCACAGAGCAATAGTTTAACGGAAGAATGCTGAGAATACATGGACAGAGAGGAAAACGGTGTGAGATACTAAGAGTTGCATAAAACGGCCCAGCTATAAATAACCACAAAGAAAAAATTAAGGCCATGTATAAAGCATATCAAAAGAAGTTGACTAATAAATGAGTAGACGAAGAAATTACTCGTTAAAGGAGGCGGGGAAAGACAAGAGGAAGATGTCTTGTGAACATATAAATGATTAGATGAGAATTTTAAAAAATTCATCAATAAAAAATTAGGAAAATAAACGGTTAGTTCGACGTTGCGCTCCCCATTTACACACTCTTACACACTAACTTACTTCTGATTGGTTGACCTTCAGCATAGCTCACTGCCCATCGGATAAGTCCATAAGCGCTCGGTTCCCATCTTCAGTATATCCCTCAGCGTGTGATAACACCAGTCCTGTATTGGTTTACTATACTTTTTGGCTACATGTATAGTTTTCAATTTTGGTGACACCACTTTTGACCTGAAAATCCTGTAGTCGTTTGAGTTTGAGTGTTGCCGACTCACTGTCGTCTCCGGAATCATATTCTCGTCCTGCCTCCTTGAGAGCACTGAGCAAGTCGACCTGGTCCATTGCTTTTCCTCCAACTACTGTGGCACCTAAAATAAAAGTGCCCGTGGTACCGGGATTCCCCTTCCCCGCCCCCCCCCCCCCAAGAAATCCCTCATGGCCAAAGAAAATACTACCCAGGTATGTCCTGCAATCCTATGTTTAAGTTTTATGATTCGGTTGGAGAAAATGTATAGTAAAGTAAAGGACCTTTTTCCACGCCTCTCAGGCTTATTGGGTATATAGGGCTAGACCTATATTCTATAAACCAAACGGCACTTGGTGGATTAAGTGGTCTGCATCACGCCGGCCCCCTTGACTTCCTAGGACTATACCTGATACCCACTCAAGGCTTGGTCGACCTGGAAGCCAAAGACATTTTTAAAAATCGGGCCCTCGCCAGGAACCGAACCCACGACCTTCAGATCCGCAGCTGAGCTTCTAGCCGCTAGACCGGAGAACATGCATGGATTTTATAAAAATGTTGTCAGCATCGTTTCGTGGTGATATTTGTGAAGTCTTCTTTAGTTTTATAAGACAATTTGTCACTGAATAAACGAATATTAAAATTGAAATTATGACTGATTCACTTTCATTTTAGAAGTAACAAAACAAGTTAAATGGTTAGATTCAGAAACGTTTCCAAGAAACGAAAAAAAATGTCTCGACAACTGTTTGTATCAATAGCGACCAGACACAGAAGACGGGGATATATTTGGCACATCCTAATTATAGAGAGCAGAAAATCACCAAAGATGCACTTAAATGGGAAACGAATGGAATGAGGATATGACTCCCGAAAGAAACCATTAGGTAAACGTTGACGAGAGAGGCTAAAGATACTATGCTAAACTATATCCATGATAGTCGAATAGTTGCACAGGATAAAACGAAGTCTCTGTGTCGATTCCGGGGTCCCATTGTGATGAGGAGGGGGAAGGGGGGGGGGGGGGGCGAAAGGACCATTCTAACAAAGCAATCGTTGAAATCGACTAATTAGGAGAGTTTCTTTCAAAGTCGGAGTGCACCTATCTAGGAGTTGTTAATATTCGTTGCTTAATTAACCTAACGGCCGGTCAGCAAAAATGTTTGTATATAAATGAATGTCAAGATGAAACACCAGGTGCGTAAGATATACACTCATGAAACACGGAACTAAATCGGGCTGTTTTGTGAAGGCAATAGAGCAATGCAAGTTGCGAAAAATTTGGCAGATGTATATAGAGAGCAACCATGCGTGGTATCAGTTTGTGTTGATCTCTTTAAACGTCGACAGAGGGTGAAGTATAAACGCTACACTCATTTCAGAATCGCATATTCAGAAATCCAATACTCCAACCTTCTTTTGTTATGTTTCACATGACGTCATCAAAAGTTCTGTACAGGTTGTTTATCTGAAGCAAAGATTGTCAAAGGGTGATATCCTTTGGACAAGGCTTTCTCCTCTTGTTTCCTTCACCACTGTTGGAGCCTACGCCTTCAACTAAATGGCATGTATTCTTCATCAAAGCTTCCTACCAACATATTCTTTAAATTCTTCTACCTCAATTTCTGAATCTTTTACATTGTGTCTTTATCCCTTTAACTTTGTGGTAGTTGAGTAAAAGTCAAAGACAGTTTTACACTACTAGAGCTTCAAGCAAATGGTGCAATTTTATTATAGTAATAATAATAGAGATTTTGAAAAGGATGTAACATCAAGAATAAACAAAGCAAAGCGAGCATTTGCCATGTTTAAGAATACATGGAAATCGAAGGGATTTCGTTTGAAGAGAAAACTCAGAATATACAAGAGCAACATTTAAGGAATGTTATTATACAACAGTGAATGTAAGAAAATGACATCGGGGATTACACATAAACTTGAGACTTTTCAAAAAAAAAAAAAAAAATAGAGAATTCTACGAATATTTTGGCCAAACAAGATCACAAATGAATAACTGGGGAGGAAAACAAAATGTGCGTCACTGGCAAGTGTTATCAAAGTAAGACGAGGGAGATGGCCCGGTCATGTTTTGCAGAATGCCTTGTGATACTTTGGCAAAAACAGCTCTCCTGTGGACAGAGATGGGGAAAGGAGGCGTGGACGACGTAAGGAAACCAGGAGAAAGATAATAGAACGGAAAATGAAGGAATGTAAACTGACATAGGATACAATGGGCAGCAAAGCAGCAGACCGGCAGCAATGGAGATCACCTGTGTATGCCTTATGTGTCAACAGCGACATGAGGAGGATATAAAGAATACTGCTGTCAAGTAATTATGTAAATTATGAGACGCAGGGCGAGGCATCGGCAGCTTTTAATAGCTTGAACAAAATATAGAACTGTAAATTTTATAGTTTCATAACCAAATTACCTACATTCAATTCTAATGTTTTTTCAGTTTCAACATATGCAAGTGAAAGTTGGAGAACCACTAAATACATGGAAGGAAAGTTAAATGCACTCAAAAACAAATGTCTGAGGATAATGGTGGAAAAAATTGAATGAATTCAAAAGGACTGAAGAAATAAGAGAAATATCTGGGCAACTACAGGTCTCAACAGTTCTAAGACAGAGAAGATGGTACTACACTGGACACATACTGAACAGAAACCAGCCGAGAATCTCCAAACAGGCATTACAATGGAAAATTAAGGAATTAGGGTTTCGAGGATGGCCAAAAGAAACCCTAAGACGAACGCTGATGAGACAGGACAAAGCTGCTGGACTGGATTCCATCCATTATATTGAACAGACTGCACATGATATAACGGAATGGAGGAATAGACCCACACACGTGCTAAGCACCTAATCTAACAAAAGTGAAAATTTGCTTCCAGCCACGTAAAATCAGATATCTCCGAGCGATGATACACACTGATATATTTAACTCTACACAGTTTAACTATTGAAAACGTACCATAGAAATAAAGCCAGCCAGACAAACCCATCTCTCGCTCAGCCCAGTCTGCCGCATCCATGCTGCGGACCACCTGAAGCCACACAACAACAAAGCAACTGACCGGCACACGAGACACACACACACACACACACACACACACAGAGAGAGAGATTGCACAGCGCAGTAAAATGCCTTTTTTAAAATAGATACCGTCTACTTGAACAGCCACATTTTCTACATGTGCAATCAAACTACAATTAATAGCTTGTTGCCGCCAGGCTACAGACTAATCGGTACTTGCTGGATGATGCTCAACACAATGCCGACTGCGTTTACTACCAGGAATTTACTTGGTAACCAGTTTACCGAAATTGTGCCGTATGGTTATTCGCTTGAACGGGGTTTCCAGGTTTTTAGCTGTTTAGCAGAATAAGATTTTTCAGTGTTCTCGATGTGATTTACGTGTTTTTCAGTGTTCTCTTAAGGATGAATCTGTGTCAGGTCCAGCAAATCGGCAGTGGATTTAAGAGTTCACAAAAATCTGCTCTAGAAACAATATATGAGATTAGAAAATTCATCAAACGTAACAACAATCAGGGTTAAATTTATTGAGAAGCAAAGAATGAAATGGTTTGGTCACCTAGTGAGAATGGAACCAACGATGCCAGCATCAAGAGCATACAACATGAAAATCGAGACACCAAGAGGCAGGGGAAGACCAAGAAGAAGATGGATTGAAGGAGTCACGGACAACTTGAGACTTCATAACATCACGGCATATGAAGCGACTGAGCGCGCCCTGGCTCGGTTGCCGATCATCTGATAGACTGCGACGCCTAGCGGCACAAGCAAATTTTGACAAAAGAAGAAGAAGCAGAATAATACTGATGCACGTGCTTTGTGTGTTTAATGTTTAATTCAGTCCTGAATTCCCCCCCCCCCCCCCCCCCCCCCCCCCCAAAAAAAAAAAAAACCACATATAGAAGCATTCGTAAAAGGCGACTAATTGGGATAGAGTGGTGAGGAAATCGTCTATACTGGGCTGACGGACTCACATATTGCAGCCTAGGTGTAAACTACAACGCAACGGGGCCAAGTTCTGATTTACTTGTAATCAGTTCTGACAAAGACGATCTTCTCCGCGATTTGGATTATGTCATACTGTTTAATCCAACATCGTCTTTCTGGGGCTCCCTCAGCCACCTTTCCCCTCCAAGTTTCCCACCGTCAAGACATACTCTAACTGTCTCCTTGTCATGGTGTGACCAAAAAATGAAGATGATTTCCTTCTCATTTGGGAGAATCAGCTGTACACACAGGCTGTGATTGTAACTGGCTCACAGAGCATGTTCAGAAAGGTGGAGACAGGTATGTTCCGTGCATTGGGACAAGCGCTATTTCAAATGTCCCGGTTAGTTGGTGTTATTTTGATGTTTTTTTCAGGTAATGCCGGTGTGTTAAGAAATAAGCAGTCAAATAGACTAGCTGGCACAAACAGATCACTACGGTCTGTGGGAAGAAAAAGTTACCAGGGGATCTGGCCGGCGCTCAACACGCAAGGAAAGGGTGAGACTGATAAACAATCAGAAATTTACCCGTACCATCAGAACTGGAGCTCTTCGCTTGCTGCTGAAAATGGAGACGTAGCGCGGTGTCCCGAGTGCTGTGATGTCGATTCCTAACTCAACATCAACATCCTTCTGAGGTGGGCTAGCAGTTCTCTTCGCGAGTCAACTTCTTTCCAAGTTCTTTTAGGTTACTGCGTTATAAATCCGTACAGTAGCTGCTGAGCTACAATAACACCTTGTCACTGGATGTTAGGAAAGTCATTCTCGCATGTCATATACATACGAATGTCTTCTTCTTCTTCGCATTCACCAGCTGTAAACTCTGGCGGAAAGTTCTGGATGTTCGTCCACTTCTGGACTGCAGTCCTGATCTAGAATCTGAGTGTTGCGTGTGCATCCGTTTGACAGATCTTAATAATTTGTTAGCAGACTGTTGGTTCCTTGCGTGCCAGGCCGATGCACTCTGACTTCGAAGGAAGCTCCCAATCAGTCGACTCTTACGACATGCTTTTGGGTAGGCAGTGGGTATATTCTTGTTTTCTGTGTAATAGAGCCCTGAAACCCACACGGGGAACACACGAATGGGAATCATGGACTATTTATGAACAAACCGAACCATTTCTGCAGGCTGCAGATCCAAGAAGACACCCGTATCACGTGACACCCCAATCAAAACTACAAACAAACATGGCGACGAGTCCAAAGGATAAATTTGAGGCTGCTGTGAAAGTAATTAGGGGTTTGCCGAAAAATGGTGAGTTTTTATATCTCTTTTAAACGAGTTTTGTTTGAGATTGAATCAGTGATATGCCCGGTTCTTCTTCTTCTTCTTCTTCTTTTTTTTTTTTTTACGGACTGGAAAATTTCTTGAAGACGATTTCCATGTTATGGACGCTGCAGTGAGTCAGTTACAGGGGATCTAACAGACTACATTCGTACAGTTAATGATACCATCGGAGTTAGTTGGAAATCTTCGCTTGCTGTTGAAGATGGGGACGGAGCGCTTATGCGAGTGTCTCGAGTGCTATGATGTCGATTCATAATTCAGCATTCAGTTATTGTGCCTTGACTGAACGTTGTCAGTTGTTTTGGTTTCATACTTCATAGTTAGTGACAGTGTCTAGACTGAGACTGAGTCTCAGACTCCACTCAGACTGGAGACAGCCGGCCAGTGGATTCATTCATGAAAGCAGTAACTAAATAACTCATATTATTATCGCTGTAATGCAATACTGCAACGTCCATGGAGCTCTAATAAGAAGCAAAGATTAATAACACAGGGCCATACCAAGCGAGGTGCTTCAATTGAAAATCTTAAAAATGTGATAGAAATTGCAATAACAGTGTCTTTGTCTTGTAACATATTATGATTGTTGTTGTTAAGGATGTCAAGAGTGTGGCTCTCCTTGCAATAACGGTCGCTAGTTGGACGGCGACGGCCGCTTAGTTGGAGTTCAGTCCCCTGGCTGCAGTGCAATTAGGGAGTGGAAAAGAGGGAACGACACAAATGACACAATTAGGGGTAGGGTTTGGGTTAGGGTTAGGCTAATGTGAGTCGCAGCGCGTGGTCTAGACGCCATGTTAGACTCACTGTGTTTTGTGATTCGTGCCTTGTCCACTCCGTAATTGCACTGCAGCCAGGGGACTGAACTCCGACTAAGCGGCCGTCGCCGTCCAAGTAGCGACCTTCGCCGTCCAAGTAGCGACCGTTATTGCAAAGAAAACCAAGAGTGTTAATCATGTGACATCACGCTGCAGACATAAATGTTGATGTCATAATGACAGTTTGAAGATGACCACCCCACTTTTTACATGTTCCAAAGAGGAGCAATGCTCTATTTTCTATTGTTTTATCAGTGAAGGGATGAAACATGTAGAAATTCACCAGTGATTGTAGGTCCGGCAAGTGTATGAGTAGGAAGCTTCACAGTAGTGGGGCTTCTTTGACAGACTGTTCATGATGAGGTCAGACACACCAGGTAGTGACTCTTTCTTCTTCTTAGAGTTGATGCAGTGTCACGTTGGTAGTGATGTGTACCTTCTGTTTCGTGTACTTTCACTCAGCTGACACAGATGATCTTCCCTGCCATGATGTCAGACTGTCCATCTTATCTCTTGATCTCCCTCCGTCTCTCTTCACTTCCAACTTTCCTACTGTCACGATGTACTCCAGTTTTCTCCTTCTCCTAACACGACCAAATAATGTAGATTATCTCTTTCTGATTTGGGCGATAAGTTCTGTTGGTGGGTCAGTTTCTTTCAAGAAATCTTCCTTACTCTTTTCATCTGTCTAGGGTAATCTCATCATCCATCTATAAAACCACATCACCGCAGCTTCCGAATAATTTTTCACTAATCTACCAACTGTCCATGATTCACTTCCATATATCAAGATAGGATTTATATAGCTTTTAAAAAGTCTTTAATCAAGTCTCATTTGACAAAGACAGATTACATAATGTATTCTTCATTTAACTTCTTTTATACATCTTCAATCTGATGTTATCAGGGTACCCAAGAACTTAAACTACTAAAATATATCAACTAGTTTGAGGTCTGCCCCAATTACTGTGATGTTGTAGTGACTCTAGTCACGCCGTTTTGAAACTTCCAGGGGGAGAACCACCAACTAAAATAAACAATTTATTTTGTAGCTGTTGTCAGAGTTGATCCGAGATTCTTACATTCACCTCTGGTTAAAGCAGACCTGGTAGGTCTTATGCTGTTTACTGAATGTTTGCAAATTAAAATTGATGACTCCCACTGACAGGGTAGTGGATCTTATGCCTAGCATTCTCAGACAAGGCTCACAATTTGAAGGACCTGTGTTGCATGTTGTGAATGTTACAAGTTCTTCAGCATCTGGAAATTAAAAGAAAGGCAGTTTAAATAAGCCACAGTCTAGGACGCATTTGTACATTTAAAAAAGCCAAACCCCCCCCCCCCCCCCCCCCCACCCAAAAAAAAAAAAAAAAGATTAATAAATTACAAATACAAATCATGTGTAAAAATAAAGAAAAAAGTAAAGTACAGTAAGGACTTTTGTGTGTGTGCTGGTGTTGTTTCTGGAATCTGATGCAAGGCTGAAATTATTTTAGACCAGTTGCTGCTTGATGGGTGATGTGGTCAGTTGTGCTGAGATTCTTCAGACTCAGGCTTGAGTTAGAGGTAGAACGGAGCACTTATGAGTTACTCCCATGTGCCATGGGTGATGTGGTCAGTTGTGCTGAGATTCTTCAGACAGGCTTGAGTTAGAGGTAGAACGGAGCACTTATGAGTTACTCCCATGTGCCATGGGTGATGTGGTCAGTTGTGCTGAGATTCTTCAGACAGGCTTGAGTTAGAGGTAGAACGGAGCACTTATGAGTTACTCCCATGTGCCATGGGTGATGTGGTCAGTTGTGCTGAGATTCTTCAGACTCAGGCTTGAGTTAGAGGTAGAACGGAGCACTTACGAGTTACTCCCATGTGCCATGGGTGATGTGGTCAGTTGTGCTGAGATTCTTCAGACAGGCTTGAGTTAGAGGTAGAACGGAGCACTTATGAGTTACTCCCATGTGCCATGATGTTGATCCATCGAATAAACATAAACATGATTTAAGCAAACCTTTTGTGGTGTTCCACCTAGACTTTTCTGGACCTACAGTGGGCCGTGGCCTATGAGTTGAAGAACACTTTACTAAATGATTAGCCTTGAGCCCCTGTTAAACAATATTTGTGTAAGTTAAGTTAGTTGATCGACCAATCATTTTCATGACTCACCAGCCCATAAGTGCTCAGATCCCTTCTTCAGCATCTCTCCTTATTAGATTGATGGTCGTTATTTTGAAGCCGCGAAATAGCCTGCAGGCTGAACTCAGTTTCTGGGATCTCTCCATGGGGGATCCTTATCCGCGTGGTGGCACTTTGTGTCACCTGGTGTTTATCGCTCTGTGTGATGTCCTGGTGGGGTGAAATTTATTTACTTACTTCAGTATCTCCTGCAGTGTATGGTGACTGATAATGTCAAACAGAGAAGTTATCATTAACGAAACCCAAAATATCTTGTTGCCTTTTCTTTTGTTCAGGATCCTTCCAACCGTCAAATGATCTGATGTTAAAGTTTTACAGTTACTTTAAGCAAGCAACAGAAGGTCCCTGCTCGTCACCCAAGCCAGCATTCTGGGATCTGGTCAGCAAAAGGAAATGGTGGGTTAGCATTTCAGTCTGCTTTTTATTTATCAAGTCTTTGCATTCACCAGCTGTAAACTCTGGTGGAAAGTTTCTGGTTGTTTGTCCACTTCTAGTCTTTAGTCTTTTTTCCAGAACTTGAGTTTTGCGTGCACATCCCTTCAGCAGATCTGGCTTATTTGTATGAATAGACCCACTGCCTCCCCAAAAGCATGTCGTAAGAGTTGACTAATTGGGGAGCTTCCTTTGAAGTCAGAGTGCATCTGCCGCAGAGGCAAGGAACCAACAGTCTGTATTCAAGAGAATGAGATCTGTAAAACTGATGCACATGCAACACTCAGGTTCTGGAGCAGGACTGCAGTTCACTAGTGGACGAGCAACCAGAACTTTCCGCCAGAGTGTACAGCTGGTGAATGCGAAGAAGAAGATTTGTATGCAGACAGTTGGTTCCTTGCCTCTTAGGTAGTAGTAAATGTATTCTGTATTTAGGATTGTTATATAGAATTTCAACAGGGTTGTGACCTGTGTTTTTAAACCTTACATGGGCAAAAGGGTGAATCCACGCTTATTCACATCACTGTCTATTCTGTTGCTTTGCTTAAAAAATAAAAATAAAGGTCATGTTTAACCAGTATCCCCCAATGGCAGCTTTAGGTTATAATTATGACTAGGTTATGTGCGCTGTATAAAATGACTTAGCATTGCTCACCACCAAGTATGTCTAAAACAAACTCTTGCAGTGTTAATGCGATCACACGAGACAGACCCAAATACTGTCACGATCCCCAACAAAGTCGTCCACCGGCCAGCCAGTGGGCGACCGGGTTGTCGGTGCATCGTTTTCTAATACCTGTTCATTATTTATACAGAAAGTATTATAAGCAATGTCAGAATGGATGAGATCTGTGACAGTTTTGATCCACTCAGTATTGTCACTAATCCAGGCCTAGAACTTAGATACACAGATGACACGATCCTCCTCTCAAGCCGCACAGTTAGATTAGAGAAGTTTAACCCTTTTACCTTGAAACATTGATAATCCACCATTGCCGTTTATTATAAAGTACTGCAAAGAAGTTCAACAGGCATTGCTGCATTGGGCAGTCCCAGACAAGCTCAGTTAATAACATTGGTTCTGTTTGCACCTTCCCAGTGTTTAAAAGGGCTGGCTATAATTATGTTTACTAAAAATAGCAAGGGGTGTTTTAAAGTCATAATGACATCATAATTTTCCTTTAGCCTCAAAGGGTCCCATATCGACAGGGTCATGGTATAAGTCACCTTGTAATTTTAGGAATGTATTCCTTAAATTCTCTGCATGTTAATTGCTTACTCCCTTTCGTATGTGTCTAAAATTTTGTAAATAAAATGTGCAATAAATCCGTGTCAGTGGAGGTTAGGAAAAGAATTCTTGCATGTTTGTATAGAGCCAGTTTTAACATACGGCTTTGCCCGTCTCTCTAGCGTAGTTGGCTAAACCGGATTGCGCGGTGAGCGGGTGACGAACTCCTTGTGGTCCGGGCTCAATCCCGGGGGTGGGCAGAAAAGCCACATTTCTCCCAGATTTACGGTATTTAAAATGGAATCAAGGCCGAAAGGTTGCGATATCCATAATACCGAGCCTAAGGGTTAACAACTCATGGCTTCTGGATACTAAAACAAACAAAACAAACATAACATACGGCTTTGAATCCTGGACAATAATAAACAAGCCAAACAATTTCTTGAAGCCTTAGAGCTTGGTTTTACAAAAGAATCCTTAGAATTCCTTGGACAGCTAATAAAAGCAGCCCAAATGTTGTGAAAGAGTCGAGGGCTCAAAGACAACTTATCACAAACATCAGAAAGACACAGTCATCATTTGTTTGGTCATTTTATGAGAAGAGGGAAAATGGAACACATTGTGACCACTGGAAAGATCTGTGGAAAGAGACAGAGGAAGACAATGCAAGAAAATTCTTGACAACTTTTTGTCATGTCATGGAAGGGTGACAACACACAAATTGATACACACAGTTGCAGATTGTGAAGAGGCATGATCGCCCACACCAGTCGGCAAGGCACTTGATGATGATGATATAAATAAATAAAAAATGTGTCAGTTGGTATATAAAATATAGGTCTAACCCTATTTGCCCAATATACCTAAAGGTGAGGAAAGGGGCCTTTATACAAAGCTTCCATGCTGCCCCGAAGGCAAGTGGTTTGAATTTGAATTGAGGCAGATCTTATCCTTTACCTGGTGAAAATGGCCTGCTTGATGTTGACCACATCATCCATCATGTATGACTTGGGGGAGCACAATATGTCTAGTAACATACGCCTAATATGCCAGAGGTGTGAAAAGTCTCTTTGACCCATTTTTATGTAAGGTTATATATAGTAACAGAGCCAGAGAACAACCACGCAGAAGATGGATTGCAGAAATATCAGAGACACTGAAAAGTACTTTCAGTGAAGCCAACAAAAAGGCATGTTCCAGAGATCTCTTCTTGCCCAAACGGCATTCCAGGAGTAGAGAAAAGAAGAAGATATATTGTTAGTTAGTTGACAGATTATCCTTATTTCACATCGGATCATTTAGTCCAAAAGTGCTCATATCCCTCCAAAGTGAATCCCACAGTGTGTAGCGGCTGACGACACCCATTCTGTGTTGGTTTCTTATTCTTCTTTGGCTTCCTGCCTAGTGCTCCTGTCTGGTCACACCCTTTTATCTTGCTGTCCTTGCAGCAGATTCACAGTCACTTGGTTCTTGCAAACATCTTACTTCTCATAGAGCGTTCAGCATACCAGCCTGGTTTGTGGCTTGTCTACTCTTCACAGTAGCCTAACCTGTAAGTCTATCAGCTTGCTCATTTCCCTGCACACCTGCATGCTCTTTCATGAAAAGGAAACTGATGTTTGTCAGTGCTGAATGCCTCAGAGACTCCAAACACTGTCTTTGGACCTAGTCTGTCTCTAACTTTCTGAGTGTACTCGTTGAGTCACTGAGAAATCATATGCAGGTAAAAGTCAGTCTCCAGCCATATTATTGCTCTGGTTGCTGCCAAGACCCCCATAGACTACTTGGGGTCCAGGTAAAACAGCCAGAATCTTGCTTCACAACTTTCCTTCCAACCTAAAAACCTTGAAAGGTTGTGTAGTAATGTTGGAAGCCAAATGTAATGTAATTTCATCATGTTATCTGTCATTGCTGAACACTTTCAGGGAAGCCTGGTCAAATTTAGGAGACATGCAGCAAGAAGAAGCCATGCTGTCATACGTGGATGAACTGAAAAAAGTGAGCATTCATGTGCGGGAGAAATTCTACCCACGGCAGGTATGCACATTGCCAAGCCTCCAGTTTTAGAATGACCACTAGAGGGGCATGGGGTGGTTTGATTTTAAGCAGCACGTTTAAACAAAAGTATATTATGGGGGGGGGGGGGGGGGGGGGGGGGGGTTCTCAAATTGCAAATTGATTTTTGAGTGCAGGATTTCAGATATATAGCTCTTCCTCTTTTTTTTCTGTTTTGCTTTTTTTTTTTTTTGTACATCAGTAACTTATTTTTGACCTTGTTGTCCCAAGAGTAGTTTTCCTGACATTTACAATTTTTTGTCAGTATGACATTTTTGGGAAGCGGCCATTATGCCTATATAACCGCTTTGGTGCTAGTTATAGCTGAATAGTGTGTAGATTTGGTGGATATGTTTATATTTACTATTAAGATATTTTGAGTGAAAGAAAAAGTTGTTTCCCATTGTGATGTCGTTGTGACATGACATCCCTTTACTGCACATGGCTATCAGTTTGAAAAAAAAAATGGTTTCATAGTCAAAAAGAATTAAAGCAGTCCTTTGCTTCATATCTATTTATTGATGACAAAATAAAAATAAAAAATAAAAAAATTCGTTAGCGTGATAAAACATCACGTCTGTTAACTCCCTCAAAATGTTTCTATTTTTTCTAGTCGTTTTACCACGCTAACAAATTTTTATTTTTTTATTTTTTTCACCGCTGCTCAATTGTATAATTTTCAACCTCCTATACTTTTATGAAAACTGAGTAAAACTAACATTTCTTCTTCAATACAAGGATGTTTTTCTTGTTTAATAAAATTAGAAGAAAAAAGGTAATTTTTTTCCAGATTTTTACAGGGAGGAGGGTTAAACCAGTATAAAGAGGATGTTTAAAACAAAACAAAAAAAAGGGGGGGAGAGAGAGAGAGAGAGAGAGAGAGAGAGAGAGAGAGAGAGAGAGAGAGAGAGAGAGAGAGAGAAGAAAAAAAACAAGCAAGTCAGATTATATGTACAGAAATAGTCACATAATTTGACTAAAACAGAGGAGGTTATTTTAAGGAACAAAAAGAATAACTTCAGAAGCTGTAAATCTAAGAAAATCCACAGCAACATTTTCTTGTAGATGAGCTCCGGCTGCAGATTGTGTCAGCCCTGTCTTGTCCCCCCTGCTGTTCTTCCTGATGTATTGTTATGCTTTGTTCCAAATTTTCCCTAGCCTGCATCACACTGTCTGTAGATTCTTACATTATTAGCATTTTTAAACCTGTTTGTTTCATCCACTGATGCCTTCGACATCCATTTGCAAATATTGTTTCCCCCCACCCTTCAGCTCCTGTATCTTCTTAGTCTTCATCCTTTCCCTGACCCACTGCTATGCATGGTATTTAACCTCATATTTCAGTATATATGTCTTTTATATAATATGTCTTCCTTCTCATTTTCAATCTTTATTTTTTTTTAATTCTTGTTTTCTTCCTTTCTCTCCTGTTTTTTTGTCATCCTTCTTTGTTGGTTTGTTTTTCTTTCTTTCTTATTCTTTCTTTCTTTCTTTCTTTCTTTCTTTCTTTCTTTCTTTCTTTCTTTCTTTCTTTCTTTCTTTCTTTCTTTCCTTCCTTCCTTCCTTCCTTCCTTCCTTCTTTCTTTTTTTTCTTTTTCCATCTTTCTTTTCCATCTTTAAAAAAAAAAAAGAAGAGGATTGTGGCTGCTCACTGAATTCACATGTCCCTTCTTTTGGTGGTTGGTCAACATCTGTGGCACCCACAGTGAACACATCTTCAGATTTTTGCAGTTTCTTATGAACAACATTTTGAACTGTCCCACTTGGCACATCGAATTCCCTTGCTAGTGAACATATGCTCCAAGAATGGTTCATCTTTATGGCTTCATAAGTTTTGGCCAAAACTGTAGCAACACTCTTCTCATTGTCTACAAAGGAGGAAAAGTTTACATTAAAATTCAACAATGATGCTGTTCCACGCTCCAATACTCCAACCTTCCTGGGAGTCAAGCTTGACAGTCGTCTAACATGGAAACATCACATACTAGAAACTAACAAAAAAGCTTTGAGAAAACAAGGTGTGATGAAAAAATTGGCAGGCACCACTTGGGGAGCAGACAGGTGTATCTTGAAGCAGGTATACACCGGCACAGTCAGACCAACTCTCGAATACGCATCATCGTCATGGATAACAGCAGCCCATTCCAATAAACAGATACTAGACAAAACGCAAAATAGAAGTCTGCGTACAATTCTGGGAGCCATAAAATCTACACCTATTGTAGAAATGGAAAAGGCCAGCCAACATCATCCCCTTAGAAGAAAGAAAGAAGGACAAAAGCAATTCTACATGCTGAAAAAATGAAGAGAATGCTAAACCACCCATTACATGAAAAATTGGCAGTCATGACAAAAAACCGAATAAAGCGCACAAGCCTAAACCATCTAACTAAGGAATTTGGAAAGTCATTCTCTTCACTACTTAACCAACAATGTACACCTGAAGAGTTATCTTTCGATCTCTGGGACTCCGAATTATTGACACTCAATGTGTCAACATCCATCCCGAACCTGGGAAACAAAGATGCTGAGCCCGCTTTAGTGAAGAAAGCACTCACAATGGAACACCTCAACAACATGTTCCCACAGGACAGCTGGACAAGAATCTACACAGATGGATCAGCAAAAAGAGGCAACTACGAATGGTGGGGCAGGTGTTTACAATAAAACACCCAGATGCCACTACTGTGTCCCTAGCAGCCCCACCGGACGAACTTGCTCTAACTACAAGGCAGAGCTCTCAGCCCTTTTGATGGCAGGCAGCGCAGTACATGAAACAATCTGCAAATTACCGCAGGCAGGATAGTTTTTTCTGACTGACTCACTGTCAGCTATACAGACCCTAGAGTCCAACCTACTGACAGCACACTAGAAAGTCTAACACAGGAACTTGCTATGTTGTCAAATAAGGCAGAAATCACTTGCAGTGGATTCCGTCTCACTGTGGCATCAAAGGCAATGAAAGCGCAGATGCTTTAGCCAAGGAAGGCAGTAACAAACACAGACCTACCAGCCACTATCTTTTTCTAGAAGTCAAAACTCTCATTAAGAGAAAATCAGAAACAGATTGGAAAACCAACACTTGGTTATAACTACGGAAAAGATTTCCTGAAACACTTGAACAGAACAGACCAAGTCACAGTTTTTCGCTTATGCACTGGACACTGCAGACTCAATAAACACTCTCATAAATTAGGTATGAGCCAAACAGCTCTCTGCCAGTGCCTTCGTGCTGAACAGACTCCAGAACATGTCCTGCAAGACTGTCCTCTCCTGGCGGAGCTGCGGAGCGACATATGGCAACACCCAGTAGAACTGACAACTAAGCTTTGGGGAAACCTAAGAGACCTTGAAAAGACATCCCAGTTTATGACCCACAGTGGATTATGCGCATGACCAGAGATCGCTGAAGAAGAAGAAGAAGATAAGTTTTGGCGACAGTTTTACCCTGCTGCAACAATATGCACTTTGCCTGGCTGTGGAAGGTCTATCGTAGACTGTCCTTTCTGAAACATTCATGCCTAGTCTGTAACTGTTGTCTTTGGCATGCATTTTTTTTACTGTACGCTGCCTGAATTTTTAAGTGGATGTCCACTAATTGACACCCTTCAGATACAAGAAACAGAATCATCAGTCTTTAAGCTTCTTTGAGCAGATTTGGGATCAACCCAGCCATTTTCTCGGCAGCTAGAAACAAAATTTGCATCGTGAGGCATGCTAGAAACAAAATACTGATTTTGCAGCGTGAGATGATAAGCACATGCTCTTTATATTATTATTGCTTTCATCATTAATTTTATTTTTGTGTGAACTTCTATGCCTGCCACTACACATTTTTAGCATTAAGATTTTGCTTAAATCAGCGTCACACGCAGATTATTGACCATCTGGCTATGCTAAAATATGCATGTTTTCTTAGTATCTGAGAACGCTGATTTATATTATTATTAACAGCTTTCATCATTAAGTTATTTTGTGTGTATACAAGGTACTTTATGCCTGCCACTAAGTGGGGATTCCCTGTTGACTGACTTATGTTAAGCTTACTTGAAATATATGACACTTGTCAAACATATGCCATACTTACCTAGCTTAGCCACACCTTCATGTGCTGCACCTTGTCGCACGTTACACTCGGGGGGGAAAATGGGAGAGGATAAGAGTGGGTCAAAGTCTCTGAGCAGAAAGCAGACTTGTGTATGGTTCCAATCACACGTGGCTGGGAGTGCAGGCATTGGCCAGCAGGTACTGATGAATCAGAAATATAACAATTGATTCATGATAACTCATACCCAGTTGATGTGATTATCTAAAAGGAAAGGATAGCTGTATGTTGAAAGGCAAAAGAAGTGTTATAGTGTTCATTGGAAAATGAATGAGAGATGCTTAGTGCAACAAAGTCAAGCGTAGGGTTCTGCAACATCTAGTTTAAGAATGGAGGTGGAGGCAGTCACTGCAGCTTTTTGCTGCTTAAGAACCAGCTGCACACACATGTTGTGATTGTAAGCATGTTAAGAAAGGTGGAGACAGGGCACGCACAGTGGCAGACATCACTTCAGAGGTCCCTTGCTTCTTTGGATATATTTATCTGGGGCATACATGAGTGTTGGGAAATCAGCAGGTAGACAGATTGACTGGTTCAACACCAATGAATGGTGAATTTGTGCACATCAAGCTTGAGGTGGTCAAGGCCGTTTGGGAGCAAGTGAACACTGGAGGTACAAATAGGTCAGTATTGTCTAGAGAGAATTGTACAGCTGGGAGTGACCAGGGATCTGTTGGACACCTCTACACTCAGAGGAACAAAACGAAAAGGACATATAATCAAACAGCTACTGGCACCACATCAGAATTGGAACTCTTCACTCCCTGCTGAAAGTGAGGACGGAGCGCTGATGGGAATGTCCCAAGTGCTGTGATATCAGTTATTATCTCAACAGCCAACACATAATGTTACACTTAGATGATGTATGCCACACATACCTTACATTTGGTGCACTTACCTGACCGTACGTCACACATTATGTGAAATAAACCATATTTATTTGACATGCCACACCTACCAGACATATGTCACACCTACCTGACATATGCCACACCTCGTTGGCATACCCTTACTAACCTGAAGTATGCCACACTTTGTTGGCATACCCTTACTTACCTGACATATACCACTTAGCGAAATATGTCCCACCTAATTAATATATACCACACCTTCTTGGAGCATACATCATCCTCATCATCAAGTGCCTTGTCGACTGGCATGGGTGATCAAACCTCTCCACGATCTGCAATCTTAAACAGTATGAATCAGTTCATGTGCTGACACCCCTCCATGCCATGACAGAAGACTGTCAAGAATCTTCTCGCTTTGTCTTCCTTCGTCTCTTTTCTCACGGATCTTTCCAGTGGTTGTGTTCCTGTTTTCTTCTTCTCATAACATATCCCCAAAAAATAAATTATAACTGTCTCTTTCTAATGTTTGGGATAAGTTACCTTCGAGCTCTTGTCTCTTTCAAAACATCTGGGTTGCTACTTTTGTCTACTATAGGAGTTTATGGCATGCTTCTGTAAAATCAAATATTCGAGGCCTCAAAGTCATTGTTTCACTTGTTTATAAATTGTCCAGGATTTGCAGCCATATGTTCAAACTGGCTCTATATAGCATGAGAGAATTCTGTTCCCGACCTCCAATGACATGGATTTGTTGCATTAAATGTTCTTTATTTATAGAATACTGTTTTAGCCTGTCCTGTTCAGTTCTTTACCTCTGGGATACATCTTTTGTTGGATGTTATCCATGTGCCCAGGTACTAAAATTTCAGATTTTTCCTAAAATAACACCCTTGACTTTTATTATACATTTAGGCACTATTCCTTGCTTTGATATTAGCATTACTTCTGTCTTCCCATTATTCAAGCAGAGGCCCATTCTGTCACTTTCTGCCACTACCATTTCTATCAGTTCCATAGTTCTTTCTGACTTCTCGCCGTCAAGATGGTGTCATCAGCATAATGAAGGTTGTTTGTGTTGTGACCACCAATCACAGTTCCAATCACATGCATACATATTTTTCACACAGTTATCAACTTTGTAGGAAAGTGGTTTGAAAAAAAAAAATTGTTTTAATTTGTAAAACTTTTTTTATGGCTTTTGAACGGTGATATAAATGTCACGCAGTAGAAAGGTTTGGGCCTCACCATGATGTTTTCCCAGAGACATCAGTGGATGCACATAACCACTGCAGCCACCTTCCATTGTGGAGAGAGCACACAATTGTTATGATCACATTGTGTTTTACCTGAGCTGTTTTATCGGGAGCAGATTGTAGAGACGATGCCGCAGACGGACGCAGTGACCGAGTTCCTGCAGAAGCTGGACAACTTTTATGAGATGGTTGAGGACAGCGAGAACCATAACACACTCAAGATGGTGGATATGACGAGGATGAATGGTTCCATCGGTCTTGCTTCTGAAAAGGGTAAGTAACCATGTTTGTATGTCATTGTTGAATGCCCTGTACCCTGTAGAGTTCTTCACTGTCAAGTCTCCATGCAGCTTTCAGTTCATTCAGTTCCCATCTCCACCGTGGAGATTGGTTGCCATGGATCTCATTAAATTAAGCCTGCCTGCACTGAATAAAGCAAAAACTAAATCTGACTAAGATTTTTTCACAATAGTCTTTTCAATTCGAGAAGTCGCAAACCTGACACTTCCAGCTGTCCATTTCCCCTAATATATAATTACGGACTATGAAGAGTGGCGCTGCAGGGAGTTACCAGGGGATCGGGCAGATGCTCAGCATTCAGGGCAAAGGCCACCCGGATATACAATCAAACTGTTACTGGTACCAATGGAATTGGAACTCTTCGCTCACTGCTGAAGATAGGGGACGGAACACTATCGGAAGTTTCCCGAGGGCTTTGACGTCGATTCTTAATTCAACATTAAGTTTCCCATCATTGTCACCTTTCCAACATGTATATAATGACCAGTTTACAAGATGCTTAGTTAATGCAAACATTTATTTAGAAGGTCAGGATATGAATACATTTTAGCATGCAAAACTTGAGTTATATAGCAAGACCAGAAGAAGATGAACAAACATAACTTTTAGAATGAATTTACAGTTGCTGATCGTTAAGATGAAGAAGAAGAATAAAAAGGTTAGTTGGGTATCCTTTATAGGACGTTGCAGAACCAACCCCATCAGCCCCTGGCTGTTGTGTGGTTTTTCTAGGCAATTTACGTCCAGTAGTTTGCCATTGTTTTCTGGACGGTCTGGTCCCTGATACCACTGTCGAAACCAACGCAAGGCCTATGGCCCGCAGCTGGGATCGAATCCGGTACCCCGGCATTATGAAGCGTTCACATCGACTTAGCCACAGAGCCCACTTTAGAATAAGATTTAAAAGAAGATTAAGAATACAGATAACAATTTAAAAAGATTATAAGATCATCGAATGGGCTGCATAAAAATAAAGTCCGTGTTTTCTTCAAAGTTAGACTACATCTGTCAAGAAACCAATAGTATGCACACAGATAAGCCAGATCTGTAAAATGAATGCGAACACCCTAGTTGTGGAGCATAGCATTGGGGGGGGGGGGGGGCGGCTTAGAAAGCTGGGTAACAAATAGCAACAAAGGAAACACCAAAATATCAGGTGACCAAAAGGATTTGAGAGTTGTGACAAACACCTGCTCCATAACAAGCACCAACAAAAAAAATGATGGGGGGGGATAGCTGGAGAAGGAATAAAACACAAAGAAAAGAAAGAAGGGGGGGGGGGGGGAGGTAAAGATGAGGAATAGAAGACAGAGGAAAACTGATGAATGGAGCAAACAGAAGATGAAGAAGCAGAAGAGAGAGAAGGAATAGAGGGGAAGTTTTTCTATAGAATTACATTTAGACATTACATACTGAAAGTGACCTTTACATGAGGTTGTGTATGATGGACTTTATGTTTCTGATTGTACTGCCCACTCCAGGTGATGAAGGTGACCTGCCTGCCTCCTTCAGGGTCACGCAGCTCCTGAAGCATGATGTCAAATGCTGGAAGGACAACACAGGGTTGCTTGCAGGCAGCAACAATGTTACAAATGGTATTAAACATCTTACAAACAGTAGTAACAAAATGTTTGAATGGTAGTTAGAAAAGAAAGTGAAGGATCCTTGTCATGTCTCTCTGGTATTGGGCATTTACTACTAAACCTGTCTTTTTTTTTTTAATGGAGCACTTGGCACTTGATGCAATGGTGTACACTGATGGTTCTGTTTGACAGGGTGAAAGATCTAGATGCAGGTTTTCAACTAAAGTGAAGGAAAAGATAGCATGATGATGGAGATGGAGGCAGTCACTGCAGCTCTGAAGTGGATACTAGGAAATGGAGTAACCAGAGAAATTATTGTGTCTGTTTCTCAGTCGGTACTGCGGAAGGTTCAGAATGGACAAATGTGGCATAAGTGGATACCAAGCATCAGCACATCAACAGCACGTGGAAATACTTTTGGAATAAAAAGTGGAATTTTAGGCTACAAAAGCGATAGCTGCAGGAACATTCGTGCTGGACAAAGAAAATATACTGAAGACCATTTATGAACGAATGCCGATAGAAGACACAAGGTTAGCTAAAATAACACGTTCAAGAATGTTTTAACGGGGAAGTTAGTGCCTTGTCGGACAGCGTGTACAGTTCAGAGAAGCAGATGGATCACCACAGTCTGGTGAGATTGATGCAGCGGGGAGTGACGAGGGGTTCTGGCAGATGTTTGAGGCTCAGAGGAAAGGAAAGACGGATGTTTAATCAGAATGCTACTGGCACCATTAGTATCAGAATTCTACACTGGCTGCTGAAGATGGGGATGGATCGCTTATGGGAATGCCCCGAGAGCTGGGATGTTGGTTCTTGAATCAACTCAACTGAACAGGGAATTATGTGTGGGTCTGGCAGAGAGAGATGTATAAGAAGAAGAGAATGATGTGTGTATAATTAGTATTCTGTGGGAACAGTTAGCGTCTAACACCATTTGCTGAAGGTGATGGAGCTTCTGTTGCAGGCTGTTCAACAAAGTTTACAATAGGATACACTTCTGTTTTAAAAATGGCGAAGAGCAGCAGTGTTTTGTTTTTGCTGGTTGTGATTTCTCTCAGATTGTTCTCTTTCCTTATCATAGATTGCTATTTTGTGCGCATTTCCAACGCAGGATACTATGTATTTTTCATGGGAGCAGCGTGTGTCGTTAAAGTTTAAAATCAAGAGGATCGACTTTATCGCACCAGGTTTAATCCCATATGGCTCTATCTCTCTCCGCTAACGGCTAGCCGCCTGCCGAGAGTGCCTCTCAGAGCAAAAACTCAGCGCAGGACACAAACTTTGTAGCTATAGGAACGATCCCCAGGGATCTGCATAAAAATTGCACTCGTGAACTGAAGGGTGCAGCCGTGGTAAGAAATGTTTTGATCGCGGTGGCCCACTTGGGTCGAAACAGATCTCATCAGCAGGGGATTGCAACTGTCTAAAGAGCAAATTCGATCAAATCTGTTCCCAGAAGTGTCAACCATTTTGTTGCTGGGCAGGAATCAGACAATGGCCAGACCAACGGACCTTTTTCCACATTTTCAGGCGTATTGGGCATGTATGGCTAGACCAATATTTTATAGACCAGTTAGCAATTGGTTTGTGATGTGGTCAGCATCACGCAGACTGCCTTTACTTCCCAGGACTTTACCTGTACCTGTTTAAGCTGGGTCGACCTGGGAGCCAAGGTCATTTAAAATAAAAAATATATAACTCCTTCAGGACCTTTAGCACCATATGCCCATTGTGCCAGTGGTTAGAAAAGAGTCCTTCACTTTTACTTTTTTCAAATGCTTTGAGTTGAACTTTCTTTGTTTAAATCAAAGCTATGTTATGCCATTGGGAATTTGAACAAAGAAGACACAAACAAAAGTAAATGCAGTGCAAAAAAACACAACAACAACAACGAATCAGATGACTGGTCGAAAAAATCCCTCCTCAGCCATTGTGTGTCTCATTTGTTACTCTGGGCACATTATAAACAAGGAAAATGCATTTCAAATTATTTACACTTCGGGCAACCGTAGATTACAGAGATTTGTGGAAGCAACCGCAATAAACTGCGTTAATCCAGAATTATGCAGACAAAAAGACATGCTCTTCACCTTGTGTTTAACTTGGTGAAACTGGCTGTTTTTGACTGTTGTCGTATTTTGTGTTTCAGTTCAAAGGATATATTTATTTGCTTCATTTTAATCAATTGCTTCTGTAGTGTGCACCTGATGAGATAAAGTGAAATATGCCTGGCAATAAATTGTGCAATCTCCTGTTTGTGTCTTCTTTGTTCAAATTTCTTTGTGTAGCTGATAGCACATTTTTGTCATTAAAAACAAGCTTTCCAAATTAACATCACAACTTTCTGTTTTTAAAGGTCACGGCCAAAGATTAGAGCGAAAGGAAAATGGCAGATCAATTGAGCACATCGAGTCTGAGGATGATGATAGAGATGATGATGACGACGAAGATGACGACGATGAAGCTGATGATAGAGATGAACATGATAGACAGAAACATTTTCTGATGGAAGTGAATGCTGGCAGTGTCAGTTGTGAAAGATGGGGGCAGTTGGATGAATCAAGACTGTCGGTCAGTCACTCAGATTCTTCTGGAGAAACTGAGTCGGAGACTGAAGAGTTTTGTGATACGTCTGACGACCCTGTAGAGGTAGGATGTTTTTTTTTTTTTATTTCTTTGAAAGAGGGCTGGCTTCATTGCACCAGATTGTATCTCATACTCTTGAAGGCTTATCTGCACAACGAATGCCTGCCGAAATAAGATGTGTCAACCAAAAGGTGCAAATGTCGCAGCCATGTTGTAAACGGGGTACAGCACATTTACATCTTAGGATGAACGAAGAAGAAGATGAACACATTTTACATACAGCTCATCTCTGTTAAGCCAAAAAGTGTTTTTAATGCCAGGTTGACATTAGTTTTCTTATAAGCCTCATTGGTTGAGGTCATGACATTAACCACTCGATGCATATGTCTTTTAAGCCCTGGGTAAATGTATTCTGATTAGTGTTTCAATCTGTTTGTGTTTAATAATTCCCCCTTCATATATATGTATATATATACGGAATAAATTATATAATATAGATCAAATGTTTTCAACAAATTTATTAGTGACTTGTGTAAAATGATTGTTTTTCAAAGGATTTTCTTTTCAGGAATATCAGCGGGGTCATGATCCATTTATTTGAGTGTTCCTGGGGTGAGAGGGTTAGGGGTAGCAATAGTGGCAAATTGTACTGACCTACATAACAAATCACGCAGAACGACTTGCGGCCTAGCAAAGGTGTCACACAAACCACTTAGTCCGTAGCAGCAGTGATGATCCCCAGGATTCTTTCTCCATAAAAATTGTACTCATAAACAGAACTATGCAGTCCTTGGAATGAACCCCTGACCTTCAGAATATGAGGCGAATGGCTTGACCATGTCACCATGGACATCGCCTGTAGTATGTAGGTGACTATCCAAGGTTCCGAAAAGCAAGTTTTTGAGTCACCATGGTAAAGACTATAGTGGCTAGACACTCGCCTATGGATCCAAAGGTTAAGAGATCAGATCTGCATGGAACCAATTTTCTTTTTCATTAAACATGATCGTGGCTCCCAGGTCGACCCAGTCTCAAATGAGTTCCAGGTAAAGTCCTGGGAAGTTAAGGCACCTGGCATGATGCTGACCAAATCACCCAGAAGTGCCGAATCATCTTAGGACTAGCCCTGTATTCCCAGTATGCTTAAAGGCATGGAAAAGAGATACGTTAGTCAAATTTTCAAAATGCCCTCTACACCAATAAAACCAGCACAGTTAGATAGCTGTAAACAATCTCTTTCCAACGGTACCTCATTTAGCCATGTATGTCATTTCTGAGCTGAGATATGTAGGTTTTTGTGGAGATAAGATGTAAAAAACAGCTGTTGAAAACTTGCGTCTGTGAAACAAGAAGTTTTCTCTGCGCAACCAAACTGCGCACTTATCGTTTTGGCTTTGTTTGCATTGGACAAGATGGCAGACAATGAGACACAGCCACATAATAGCGATTGCCTAAAAAATGTCAATGTAAATCTAAAAAGCCACTGATAAGAAAGAAATTTTATATACAAATGTAAAATTGGACGGAGAATTCAATTATAACTAGCATTACCAGTACGAGTAATGTTAAAGTCTAACACCAACCTTGAATTCATACTTACTGCTATTTTCACAGCATGATAATAGCGATTGCCGGAAAAAGTCACTGTAAATCTAAAAAGCCACTGATACGAAAGAAATTTTATATACAAATGTAAAATTGGACGGAGAATTTAATTATAACCAGCATTACCAGTACGAGTAATGTTAAAGCCTAACACCAACCTTGAATACTTATCGCTATTTTTAATAAAACTGATGTAACAGAAAAACAGAGGACTTCTGGCTGTCGTAGACATGCGCTGTTAATCGGGTTCAGCTATTTATACTGGTGAAAACCACACCAATCCCAAAATTTCATGAGAGATTAGGACCCATCCCAAAACCCCAGCCGACATTTCCCAAACAAGTTTCGAACGGTTTCCATGGTAACGGAAATTGCCAAAAGGCCGCAAATTGCCGAACACCGTAGTCGCTAGAAAAGGGTCCTAAGAAAGTGTCCTCACATGCCCGATGTGCCACTGGCATGTAAAGGGATCTTTAATTCTTATAGAAGGTTATAGAAACATGCATGAAAGGAGCCAGGGGAGCTTTCATATCACTAGGAAATTTGTAGAACTAGTAACTGCAAATGAGATATCTTGGAAAGGGTGCAGGATTGTGACCAGAAGAGATAAATCAGGAACAAAATAATAAAAGTTGGCATAGAAAAACTAGTACTAAATTAAATACAAAAGAAACAAACATATGAGATCAAATCATTTGCCCACTTGTGACACCAGACCATACAAGGTCTGTCCATTATAGGAGAGGAATATGGATCATAAAGTGGACCCAGAACAAGATGGTTTGAGGTTTTGAACAACGGATCAACATCATGGCACATGGGTAGTAACCCATAATCCAAGTCGGAGTAAAAAAAAAACTCAGCACAGTGCGCAGGCTCTGCAGCACCAGCGAGGATCCCAAAATACTTTGAGAAGATTTTTAACTCCAGATTCT
The DNA here is from genome assembly GCA_905116865.2 of Candidula unifasciata. Lineage (NCBI taxonomy): Eukaryota > Metazoa > Mollusca > Gastropoda > Stylommatophora > Geomitridae > Candidula > Candidula unifasciata. The sequence continues at coordinate 264,280 of CAJHNH020004113.1, forward strand.
GCCCAGGCAACGGCGTTAGGATACTCTTTTCTATTTCCAACTGCCAAGTAATTTTACGAGCGCGACAATGCACACGGGCGTCCAATCTCACTACCCAGAGACCAGGGGAAATTGCAAGATGGAAAGATTTCATCAGAAAAACTCTTTGACAGTATGATATGTCTGTGGTTGAGGCAGCTAGAAGAGCAAGAAGCTGAACTTTATATCTCCCGAAGCAGTAAAGAAAGAAGTGAAGGAGAAGGAAATCTGTAGGTCAAAAGTAATTAAATGTTATGTAAACAGGAGTTAATTATACATTGGAAGTTACACCTGGTAAGTCATGTGACTCGTGAATTTGTGGTGATTAGATGAATAGCGTATCCAGCGTAATGTGTAGTTCAGGGAAATTAATGTTTTTTGTATGTGCTTTATTATACTTTGACATAACTCGTTAGTAAAACATCCAATATGATACAGCAAAATATGCCTGGCGATATGTTGTTTATGTCCACATTATTTAAATTTGGCTGTGTCATCATCATGGGAAATCTTGAGTACAGCAGGAAAGTTAAAATGGAAAGAAGGTGAAGGGCTACTAATGGAGAAGAAGGGGCACTGTCTGGCCCGGCGGCATGAAAATAAATATGTTTCAAAAATGTTGGACAGTACTTGAGACAGACATGATTACCAACACGATGGGGCTTGGATTGTAGGATTGAAGTGCGGCTAAAGGAAGTCTAGTGTAGACTATGATAGGTGAATTATTGTATTATTCTAAGTGATATCTTTGATTTGCTCAAATATGCTGCTTTTGCCAAGAAGTGCTAAATACAACACAGACTGACTAGAAAGCTCAGTGAATGGAAAGGAAGTGATGCAGATACAGCAGAGTATTTTGGCAGTCTATCAGGTTATGAAGGGCACCAATTATGAAATGAAATATAGGGGAAGAAATATAAACTAATTAAATAGAATGATCAGTAATTTATTTATTTGCAAATAATATATTTATTGCAGGCCAGTCAGTCACAGTATTCTAAGCTTGTTTTGTGTAGTAAGCTTGTTTTGTGTAGTAAGCTTGTTTTGTGTAGTAAGCTTGTTTTGTGTAGTAAGCTTATTTTGTGTAGTAAGCTTGTTTTGTGTAGTAAGCTTATTTTGGGTAGTAAGCTTGTTTTGTGTAGTAAGCTTGTTTTGTGTAGTAAGTTTTTTGTGTGTAAGTAAGCTTGTTTTGTGTAGTAAGCTTGTTTTGTGTAGTAAACTTGTTTTGTGTAGAACTATACTAGAGCAATGAAGATGTCTTGAAAGAAACTGACTCACGAAGAGTACTGATTGCCCACTTCAGAAGGAGACCATCTACGTTCTTTGATCATGTGATGACTAGGAGAAAACTGGGTTATATCATGACATTAGGAAATTTGGAGAGGAGGAGAGGCAGAGGGGGACTGAGAGAGAAAATGCTGAACAGTTTGACATCATGGCGTGGAGAATCATCTGTGTCAGAGTTGATTGAAAGTAAACAAGACAGAAGGTTGTGGAAAGACATGACTACTAACACCACACGACATAGACTTTGAGAAGAAGAAGATGCTAGGCTTGGTTATATGTAAAAAAAAAATAAAGTCTTGTCTTTGAAGGGACAATCTTGTTACTTGAATTACCTTACATGAGAACTGCAGTAGCTTAATCACTAGATGCTCACCTGCTGATCCCGAAGGTCTTGGATCTGCAAAGACCTTGGCTCTTAAATGAGACCAGCATGAAATGGATTTCAGATAATGTCCTGAGTTGTAAAGGCAGTCAGGATGATGTTGAACCATTTTACCCACCAGTTTGCCAAATTGTTCTGTTAAATGTATGAGTCTGGCATCATATGCCTCATGTGTCATTGGCATAAAACTTGACTTAGCTTGCCTAATTTCTCCTCAGCTGGCCATTCCTTCATCTTCTCATGCATTCGTCAGTTGCCTTCCACCGTTGGCAGAAAAGTCCTCAAAAACAGCTCCTGCTAATGGTGGGAAGTCTGTTCATTTCAACCTCAGGAAAGTGGACTTTGATACAGCAGACAGCCTTGTTCAAAATTCTGCTGAGGGGGATGCACAAATTTCTGACCCACCAGATGATGTCCATCCAGTTGATGAACAGCCAGTTGATGTCCAGCCAGTTGATGTCCAGCCAATAGATGTCCAGCCAGTAGATATCCAGCCAGTAGATGTCCAGCCAGTAGATGTCCAGCTGGTGGACAGTTTGCCTGCTGTGGCCTTATCTGACCCAACCCATGCTGATGAAATGGACATTCTGATATGCAGGGGTGGAGATGAACCTGGCAGAGACAGAAGGAGGTTAGGGGGAGGGCAGGGGGCCAGAGAAGGAGGCGACTCAGCAGGCAGGGACTCTCACAGTGGTAGTGGTGAGTGTCAATCTTTTAATATGTAGGTTTTCTATTTTAAATTTCACCTCTGGATTGGCAGCTTGAAAGATTGACAGGCATTGGAACAAAGAGAGACATCTTTATGATGTGACCCAACAGGGGGGAAAATCCCAGACACCCCATTTGACCATGTGAAACTATTATATTGGAATGGTATATACCAGTGTTGACATCCCACATTGAGCCTACGGCTTCAGACAAAAGAGCGCATTGGGCAGGATACTGGCCTTATCCTGGGAAGAGGAAATGCAACGTGAAAACTTTGTGTTATGGCAGAGCAGACTAGACCTTAACCTTGGCTGGCAGCTGGTCTTGGAAGGAAGCTCTGACAGGCGAACAGTCAGAGCGCTGCTGTTCTGATCCGGCAGCTTCTGCAGCCTGCTTTGTTAAAAATATATTAGTGTTACCTTTCCTTTAAAGCAAACAATGCAGGCTGAAGGATCAGGATGCGTAGTCAACACATGGTCAGTACAATACTTCCCAATGTTTTTGCTATGGAGAGTAGAACTTTATCGCTTGCTTTAACTGGTCGCGGAAACAAATCCAGAGGCATCAGCTATGAGTTATAAGTCCTTGTCAATTGGTGTACCTCAACAAGAGTCCTGAAATCAGTTCTGTAATTGACAGACTTTTCTTAACACAGGTAGGTCCTCTAGTCACACTCGCTATGACAATAGGCTGTGAGTCCCATTACTTCTCTTATTTAAACATAACACTGTTGTATGGAAAGACAGAAAGATTCCAGCTTGGTTACAAAAGTAACTTGCTGTCGAGTGTGGGTGAGGGATAAAGATATATTTTTGTTTGTTTGTGTTCATGTATTTCCAACGAATCAACATCATGGCACACAGGTGTAACCCATAAGTGCTCCGGTCTTCTTCTTACTCAAGCGTGTCTGAAGAATCTCAGTGCAGTGCATGAACTCCGTTGCTGTGGCCAGGATCCTGAAATACTCTGTGTAGATTTTAAACTCAAAATTTTTCCCGGCAGAGCCATTATGCTACTCTTTTTGATTTCAAACTGCCAAGAGATTTTTTTACATGCGCAACAATACACATGGGCATCTGGTCTTACTACCCAGAGACTAGGGGAAATGACTAGAAGTCTACGTGAAAAAATGCCAGCCTTCACCGGGCTTAAATTTGAGACCTCTAGCACTTGAGGCAGACACCATGCCTCGAGACCATGCAGCCTCTATGGTAATGGTAATCAGGATGCAGTATTTACACAGTGACCAGCACACTTGCCTGATTGTTGTAATTTTGAAATTTCATTGAGGTGTTTTTATAAACCGGAGCAGTCTAGTATGGCAGATAGGCAGGTCAACCATTTTTGTCTAGGCAGTTTATTTGTTTCTTGTCATTTTACTGTTGCATTTTCCTCTATATGTGGACTGAGAATGTATAGTTCTATCACCCAATTAATGAGTTGAGTGCATTGTTTGACACTGTGAGCTGTGGATTTCATTTAAAATGCTTTTTGACTGCTAAAAGGAATTTTTGTTGTGAACTACAGATTCAGAAAATGACCAGTGGCCTGTTGCCGGAGAACTGGTGGTGCTTAATGTAATTAATTGTATGTGCAACTACTGATCTCTTGTAACTGCTGCTTTAATCTACACTGAAAACTGAATTTCTAGTGTTGGCCTATTTGCGTCAGAACTTCTGATGGTTGCCTTAAACATTAAATGTGTGTGTGTATGTTTTTGTCTTTGCTGACACTGCAGTCTGCTTCAGTGTTTTTTTTATTTCACAAGGGACAGTGATGGACATTCTGTGAGTTAGAGTTTGTGTTTGTGTGCAGGAACGGAGCAACTGTAGGGTGACCTGTTTGCTATTAAATTGTAACTGCGATTACCTGATAGATTACTTTTGTGTTTAGTTATTACTGAATCTGGGGTTGCCTTGGTGGCTTGACACTCACCACCCAGATTTTTGCCTTGATTTCGATATTTGTCATAATTGACCTCGGCTGCCAGATCGACTCCGGCTTTAAATAGGTGCCAGGCAATGTTCTAGGAAGAGATGTTCACGACATCGCAGTTCCAGGGCAGATAGGTCTATAGAAATGTGATTCTAACGTGGCCTGGAGAGAATAAGGCACCTGGGGGTAACCAGAAGGTCTAGCCGGCTGACTACACTTAGAGGAAACGCAAGGTGGACATATAACCAGATTGTGACCGGTACCATCAGTATTGGGAACTCTGCGCTGGCTGCTGAAGATGAGGACGGAGCATGCATGGGAATGCCCCGAGTGCTGTGATGTGAATTTTTGACTCAGCTCAGCTCAACTCATGCTTGATGTGCAGCTAACCCACTGTGACACAAAGTGCCACCTGTGGACGAGAATCTCCCTAGGTACAAGTCCTAAAAATCATGTTGGTTACATTAGGGTCTCCATCAACACCAAGGGGGAGTCTACAAAATAATGACAGATTGTGCCCCTTATTAGGACGGATAGTGGCATTAAAAAAAGGAATTCATTGCTTTTTCTTTTTGATTGCAGTAAACCTTTGTTAACATGAAAAACCGAAAAACCTGAGGTTCATATTTAAAGTAGGTGTTAACTAGAGACTAATAAAAATATATCCCAGCTGGTACTAAAATTTTGTTCATGTTAACTGAATGTTCTTCTTAATTGAGTTTATGTTAACACAACTTTGCTGCAGGTAATGTTGAGTTGAGTTTGTTTTATTGTACTGTTTCCCCTTGCCTCATGACCTTTGACATTGCTAATTAGGTGAAGCTGGAGGAAGTAACCCAGGAGGTGGCGGTCATCGCGATTTCTTTTCTGGACCCGGCGGTGGAGGTGGCTGGAGGGGAGCTGGCACCGGTGGAAACATGAGCCCAACAGACCTGAACGAGCAGATTGTGGTGACTCTGCTGCGGTTACAGCATGATATGGGTGGTGTGTTGAACCGGTTAAACAGTCTTGAGGCTCTGGTTAAAGAAGGAAAAAAGGTGAGTTGTATTCTTATCTTGCTCAAGTTACAAGGTGAAAGAAAGGATGGAGGAGATGTAAGCATTGTCTTTCTTATGTCTCCAAGTTGTTTCTTTCTTTATTTAAGGTTCCTGATGCCGTCATTCTCTCTTGCATTGTTTTCCACAATGCTTAGTATTCATTATCTTTCTTCAGAACGGATCTCTATCACAAGTGGTACTAGGGTTTTCTCATCAGATGGCCAAACCATCTCATGAATTTTGTTTTACTGAGAGCATGTCTCAGAGCATGTTTAGAAAGGTGGAGCTAGGCATGCTCCGTGCAGAGTGGCAAGCATCACTTCGAAGGTCCCAGGAAGTTAGCGTCCTTTGGATACTTTCTCCAGGTTATGCTGGTGTGTTGGGAAATGAGCAGGCAGATGGGGGTGAATTGATGTATGACAAGCTGGATATTGTGAGGGCCCTTTGAGAGCGAGTGAACAGCACTGTGGCACAGATAGATCATTACGGTTTGAGGAGAATGGTGCTGTGGGGAGTTACCAGGGGGTCTGGCAGACGCTTAACACTCAGAGGAAGGGCGAGACGGATATACAGTCAGACAGTTACTGATGCCATTGGAATTTGAACGCTTCGTTTGCTGCCAAAGACGGGGGCAGCGCGCTTATGATGTCCCAAGTGCTGTGATGTCGATCTTAATTGAACATTGTATGGATGTTTGGTCATGTATAGTATGCTGGATCAAGAGTGTTTCTATATATCACTTGTTCTCTCACTAATTGCTTCTGTTCACAGGATAAAGAAAAGACAGTCAAGATAAGAAAGGTAAGTGACATATCAAAATATATTTGTAATTGCAGAAGGCTTGAAGTAATACATTAGTATAAACGTTAGTAGTTGTTCGGAGGTGAAGGGGGTATGTGGTTCGGAGTAGATCAGAAGTTGTGTTTTGTCTCCTGCTGAACCAGACCAGGTTCATTTCATAGTATTGAGTTAATTTTTGCAGAACGAGAGAGAGAGAGAGAGAGAAAAAAAGAATGGCATTCTTCCCCCTGAACTTAGGTTAATACTTTTTACATCTAGCCTTCTCAGATAAGGTCGTTATGAAAGCTCATAATCAAAAAAAAAGGACCATTTTCTACAACTTTTGGCATATTGGGTGTATAAGGCTAGACATATTTTATAGACCAGTTGTCACTCAGTGAGTGGTATAGTCAACATCATAAGGCCACCTATACTTCCCAGGAATTTACCTGGTACCCTTTTGAGCCTGGGCAGACCTGGAAGCCAGGGTCATTTTTGAAGAAAGTCTTACTTCATTTGGATTTGATCCCATGACTTTCGGATCCACAGGCAAGCATCTGGCCACTACCCCACAGCGGCCCCCTCTAGTCATGTGCCTTGCTGATACATCTATGATCAGGGTGTGCTGTCTCATGTGATCACCAGAATCATGGATCAAGTCATTGCTATTGTCTTGTCCCATCTGTATGGCCAGACTCTAGATGTTTCTCTCTGTGTCTTCCCCTTACTTTTTTCCCCATCTAGTTTGTCAGCTGTCACCAAGCTTTCAAGTTTATTCCTTCCTTTCCTTCCTACCAGTTGCAAGCTTCGACAGAAAGCTCTGGTTGGTTGTTCAGCCACTTCCGGATTTTAGTCTTGTTTCGGAACCTGAGTTTTGCATGTACATTCTTTTTACCGACCTGGTTTATTTGTGTGCAGACTATTGGTTCCTTGCCTCTCAGGCAGATGCCCTCCGACTTCAAAGGAAACCCCTGATTAAACTCTTGCATCATGCCTGTTAGTTAACGGTGAGTCTGTTCTTTTTCACCCCACACTGGAGCCCTGGAATCCACAATGTGTCTAACAAAGGTGGCTTTCTGTCTAATGAAGGTGGCTTTCTGTCTAACGATGGTGGATTTCGGTCCAACGATGGTGGCTTTCTGTCTAACAATGGTGGCTTTATGTCTAATGATGGTGGCTTTCTCTCTGATGATGGTGGCTTTCTGTCTAACAATAGGAGCTTTCTGTCTAACGATGGTTGCTTTTTGTCTGGCGATGGTGGCTTACTGTCTAATGATGGTGGCTTTCTGTCTGACAATGGCGGCTTTCTATCTAACGATGACGGCTTTCTGTCAAACAATGGCGGCTTTCTGTCTAATGATGGTGGGAAAAGGGGTGCGGGAAAGGAGGGGTTGGGGGTCTGGTTAGGCAGGTGTGGCTGAGGGAACAAGGTGAAAAGTACAAAGTCTGGAGTTGGGGGGGGGGGGGGGGGGGGGGGGGGGGGGGGGGGGGGCTGGGGAGGAAGTACTGGACCAAGGTTTGTTGTGAAGGGAGTCTGAGAGGAAAGAATATTTATAGCAGCATGTATTTTTGTGTGTGAATATTTAATTCCAACATTCTATGTATGACTCCCAAATTTTAATTTTCAAAAATTTGGGCACAAATCTAAACTTATGCCACACACACAAAAAAAAAAACAGATATTGAACCCATTGGAGAGAATGATGCAGCAGGAAGCGTCACAGGGCTCTGGACACTACTAAAAAAAATGGGGGAGAGGAAAAACAAGTAGTTAACCAGGTGACAGTAGGTACCATGAGTTTGCTGGCGGTTGAGGTTGGAGAGGGAGCTAATATGGGCTTGTCCTGAATGCTAGGATGTTGAATATTTACCTAGATGACTCAGATAAGCTATCTTTGAGGTCAAGAATGGAGATATTACAACCAGCTTTATATGGAAACATTTAGCAGAGATACCTTGGGATGATCACTGAGTCAGAAGACTCAGTAGTCATGGAAATCCCTTAAGTGCTGTGACATTGATCATCATCATCATAACATACAATTTTCCACCCCGCAGGCTGAGATAGGAGACCTCAAGGAGACAATCAGATGAGGTACTGGGAATGGCTGCTGCATTGAAGGACTGAGCATGCATGGGAATACCTGATGTGGACTGACATTGATCGATATCATAACATAACATTTTCCGCCCCGCAGGCTGAGATAGGAGACCTCAAGGAGACAATCAGATGAGGTACTGGGAATGGCTGCTGCATTGTAGGACAGAGCATGCATGGGAATGCCAGATGTGCAGTGACATTTATCATCATAACAACATAATATTTTTCACCTTTGAGGCAGAGATAGGAGACATTATAACCATTTCTTCAAGGGGACAGTCAGTAAAGACATCTTTGAGTGGCTGCTAAATTGGAGGACTGAGCATGTATACCAAATATGCAGTAGTATCGATTGTGATAATATAACATTACATTCCATTAGGTGTGTTTATGTGTGTGCATTGGTGTATATTTATATTTCCCAGAGCTGGTGGCCATTTCCTGATCTGTCTGTCAAGTCAGCGCTCATAATTTTCGTGTGGCCATTGTTGGTACACTGCGTTATTACATACATCAGCCACAGAAGGAGGTATGAATCTCAATTGTATTATTTACTAGATTTAATTGCCCGGCTTTGACCAGGGTAGTGAAAGAAAGTCTTATTCTCCCGTCTTCTACCTCATCATGGTTTTCACTGATGCCCGATGTGTAGGTTTAGTGGAAATAGGGGTCTAAATTAAACTCTGTATTTATTATCCTGTCTTCTACTTTATCTCTTCTAGTTTATCTCCTCTACTTGATCTCTTCTACTGTATCTCTTCTCCTTTATCTCTTCTACTTTATCTCCATCTCTTCTACTTTATCTCTTCTACTTTATCTCTTCTACTTTATCTCCTCTACTTTATCTCCTCTACTGTACCTCTTCTACTTTATCTCTTTTACTGTATGTCTTCTACTTTATCTCTTTTACTTTATTTCTTCTACTTTATCTCCTCTACTGTATCTCCACTACTGTATCTCCTCTGATGAATCTCTTCTACTGTATCTCTTCTACTGTATCTCTTCTACTTTATCTCTTCTACTTTATTTCTTCTACTTTTTCATTCGCTACTGGGGTTTAAGAGTCCTTTACTTTACTTTTATTGATTTTTAAAAACATTTTTATATAGCGGTTCTATGGCATTTCCTTTACTTTTATTGACTTCTAACATTATCGTCTTCACTGAACAGGTCCTTTATTTATTGCCTTGTAAAACATTATCCTCATTTAGCAGGTCCTTTATTTTATTGACTTCTGAAAACATCCTCATCTTCATGACGCTGGTCCTTTATTTTTATTGACTTCTAAAACATCATCATCATCTAATAGGGGGTTCTTTAACATTATTGACTTCTAAAACATCCTCATCATATAAAGAAAAAAGAAAAAGATTCCTTTTCACACCTTAGGCGCATCGGCAATATGGGAAGAGCATCCTATATTTTTACAGACCAATCGGCACTTGGTGGGTAATGTGGTCAGCATTATGCCGGCCGTCTTTACTTCCCCAGGACAGCCATACTGGTACCCATTTTAGGCTGGGTCGACCTGCGACGCCCCATACCATGATAAAAATCCACGCAGCCAGCAGTGGATTTCGATCGTGGTACGTTGGAATTATGAGTTGGACTCGCCTGAGCCACAGACACCACTATCCTCATCATATAGGGGTCCTTTTTTTTTTTATTGACTTCTAAAACATCGTCATCATCACATAGGAGGTCCTTTATTTGCATTGACTTCTAAAAACATCGTTATGTGGCAGGTTCTTTAGTTTTATTGACTTCTAAAATGATGATACTCATCGTCAGGTTTCAGTTCCTTTACTTCCGTCATGACCTACCAGGCTCATAACCTCACCTATACCTCTACCTCACTAATTTTTCTGCTCAGGGTTCTCTAATTTCCTGTTTCCACTGCCATACTGCATCACCCCTGCCTCTTCTTTCAAGGACCATTGCAATGCGCTCACTCGTTGTGTAGTGGGTGTTTATTATGTTTGTCGTGAATGTTCTCATCACACACTCTACGTTAACATAACGGGTACAAGCCGACACCGACTTAGCCGTACGAAACATTAGTTTATTGACATGTTCAAACTTACAGCAGCGTTTAGTCATTGTCCTAATAAACAATTTCGCACACCACATCACGCAGACTTCAACAAGCAGGTTCCTCACGCAGTCACTGACCAGAATCTGCATCGATGTATCTGGTTGATCTTCTGGACATTACACAGACTCCTGGCTTCACACTTAGTCGTCTGGTTCTCCTTTCACAACAAGCAATCTCACGTTGACATTCGTACGCGCAGTCTCCCGTCCTTTCGCTCTAACAAGTCGACACAAACTAACTTGATCAGAATCAAGTCTGATCTTATACCATGGGTTAGTTTCACATGGCAACACGTGGTGGTCCTTTACTTCCACGTGGCGACCTGTGGAGGCGTCAACGTGTTACCCGTGATAACTCGTGGTCATCACCTATCTTGAACACCTCGTTTAATCCAAGTATCTGGAATATCTCAGTGTTTTGGGTTAACCTTGGGCATACCCCCCAACCTTCCTAATGTGGGTGAAAATATCTCCCATTTCAAACATGCTTTCCAGTACTGTACTTGGAACGTCCTTCCGCTCTCTATCCCCTAGTGGAGCATAGGCCCCCAACCAACTCATGCCAGGTTGTTCTATCTTATGCTGTTGCATGCAGCTCCCACCATGTCTTCTCCATCTTTTTAGTTTCTCTTCAGCTCCCTTCTCCATGTTTTTTTTTTTTGGGTCTGCCTTATTCCTGTGCCCCTGTAGGTTCCAGTGCAAAGACATTCTAGTTATGTTGGAACATGCTGAAGCTTTTTATATAGACCTAGTATTTAATGTTCCCAGTCATGATGCTATTTATGAGCCAGTTTCCCTTCTTTGTTCACATCCTATAGAACAGGGCTATTCAGCTGGTGGCCAGAGGGCCAGATATGGCCTGCAGAGGTCTAGCAAGTGGCCCATTGATCATTGTACTGTATTAGTGATCTTTCTTTGTTGTGTCTTGGGCCTATGACCTGTGATGATCCTCATTTTCACAATTTTGGCCTGATGCAAGAGCGGTACTTAAGGCACTTCAGTCTGGAAAATTACCAGGTATGCGGACACTACACTACAAATTAGGTACATGGTGATTTTGTTTTTGTATGGCTCTGCTGACCCAGAGTCATATTATACTGCTAAATACAAATTCCTGTTTCTGTTGAGAATTGAACTCAGACCCACTGTCTTGGCAGCAAGTGCACAATGACTTCTAAATTAAATTAGCTTCTACCATATAAATTAACAATTAATGTGATATATCTTCTTGTCTTTTCCAGAAAGCTGACATTCTGTATTTGTCTTTTCTAGAAAGCTGTTGACATTCTGTATTTGTCTTTTCTAGAAAGCTGTTGACATTCTGTATTTGTCTTTTCTAGAAAACTGTTGACATTCTGTATTTGTCTTGTCCAGAAAGCTGTTGACATTCTGTATTTGTCTTTTCCAGAAAGCTGACATTCTGTATTTGTCTTTTCTAGAAAGCTGTTGACATTCTGTATTTGTCTTGTCCAGAAAGCTGTTGACATTCTGTATTTGTCTTGTCCAGAAAGCTGTTGACATTCTGTATTTGTCTTTTCTAGAAAGCTGTTGACATTCTGTATTTGTCTTTTCTAGAAAGCTGTTGACATTCTGTATTTGTCTTTTCTAGAAAGCTGTTGACATTCTGTATTTGTCTTTTCTAGAAAACTGTTGACATTCTGTATTTGTCTTGTCCAGAAAGCTGTTGACATTCTGTATTTGTCTTTTCCAGAAAGCTGACATTCTGTATTTGTCTTTTCTAGAAAGCTGTTGACATTCTGTATTTGTCTTTTCTAGAAAACTGTTGACATTCTGTATTTGTCTTGTCCAGAAAGCTGTTGACATTCTGTATTTGTCTTTTCTAGAAAGCTGTTGACATTCTGTATTTGTCTTTTCTGGAAAAACTGTTGACATTCTGTATTTGTCTTTTCTGGAAAGCTGTTGACATTCTGTATTTGTCTTTTTGGAAAGCTGTTGACATTCTGTATTTGTCTTTTCTAGAAAGTTGTTGACATTCTGTATTTGTCTTTTCTGGAAAGCTCTTAACACTGGTTTTTATTTTCAGAAAGCTGTTGACTTTCCATAAATTTTTTGTCTCTAGAAATTTGTTGTCTTTCTGTTTTTTTTTCTCCAGATAGCTGTTCAATTTCTCCTTTACTAATGTAGAAAGCTTTTGTCTTTCTATTTTTTTTCCCAGAAAGTTATTGTCTTTCTGTATTTTTTTTTCTCCATAAAGCTGTTCACTTTCTCTTTTACTTATGTAGAAAACTGTTGTCTTTCTATTTTGTTTGTTCCAAAAGCTGTTGACTTAATTTTTTTTACTTATGCAGAAAAAATGTTATCTTTCTGTATTTTTCTTATCCAGAAAGATGTTACTTTTTTATATTTTTTTTATCTCCAGAAAGCTGCGCAGGTAGCAGTCGGTGTGAACAGGGTAGACGTGAAGAAGTCTAACATCATCAACCCCTTACTCTGGAGAGGGTGACCTTTGAACAGTGCTACATTCCAGATGTCTGTTGAAATATGAAATCAGAGCTCTAACATTGTGTTACATTTTATAGTCTGTATATGATCATTGTTAATATATGATTAATATATCTTCTTTATGTGTGTGTGATTCCCTCCAGTGATAGGAAATATTTGGGAATGATACACATTAGACCTAATGCAGTTTTATTACATGGGCATTCCAAAAGTAATGCCATTTGTTTCTTCAGCTAATAATGAAGAAACTGTAAAAGGACAGACTTAAAAGTAGCTAAACTAAAGCTGCTAAAGATAGAGCTCAGGAAAATACATGGACGCTAATGAAGTTTGGAGATGAATAAGGGAGATAAAAGGAAATATTCAATTGGCCGAACACAAGAAGTGGAAACAGCTGCAGCAAAAGGAAAAACCTCAGATACCTTTCAGTACCACAAGGAAATCATTAGGTAAATATACTCAGCCAACTGATCAATCAAACAAAGTCAAGGGAAAGCACTCACCAGCACTAAAGATCAAATGGACAGAAGGACTGAATATTTTGATGATATGTTTTCCCAGATTTTTTTAAAGTATGTAAGTTAGGGTTTGTCGTAGACACAAAATGTGTTTACAATATTTATTTCTTTATTTTGGGCGAAAAAATACATATCCTCTTATACATGGGAAAAAGTGCTAGTTTTTAAATTTAAGTTGCCTCAAAATATCTCATATTTTGGCTTTATTGGTAGGAGGTGACACAGAAGTGCAGCTCTGTAGCTTGCAAATAAGCAAGCCCATAAATGGAATGAATGGTTTGATGTGTGGTGAGGGTAATCTGTTGACTAACTGACTAAACCCACTTTGTTTCACAATCTCCTTGCACCAGATTTTTAGCAATGAGTGACTTCTAAAAAGATTGTTCTCATGGCTTTCAGACAGTGGTATGAGATTCACACTGTGGAAGGACAGGAGCCTCACCACCCATGTAGTATTCCCATAATGGGTGCACATATCCACTCCGCCAACCTCCATTGTAGAAGGGGTGCCCCAAACATTTACAGAAGAAAAGAGAACCTGTGTGCCATATTAGGAAGAGTTCTTGAGTATCCCAGAAAGTTCTTCCTATTCGTGTTTGTCGGCTGTAAACTCCAGTGGATAGTTCTGGTTATTCATCCACTCCTGGACTTTGGGCTTGATCCAGAACTTGACTGTTGCATGCACACCTGTTTTTACATTTCTGGCTTATTTGAATGCAGACTGTTGGTTCCTTGTCTCGCAGACAGATGCACTCCAACTTTGAAGGAAATACCCCTTATTAGTTGTTTCTTACAGCATGCTTGTTGTGGGCGGGGGGAAGGGGGGGGGGGGAGTGTCGTAGTCGGTCGGTGTTCTCCAAAGTGGAGCTCCAGAACCCACTTGTGGACAAAAGGTTCAAGTGTTCACATTCTTGAAATTGAAAATTGCCATCTCTCAAGTATTTTTAGTACACCGTATTCTTTTCTTACAGGTTAGTTTCTTTGTGATCTTAATCTTTCCAATGTTGAAGAGGTCATTACTGAGCAGTGGAGAGAACAATTTGGTAATTTTATTTTCAAGAGGGTATCGTTTGGTACTCTTTGAGTTATGAATTACCATTTGAGCTACTTTCATGCCCTCAGGATATGGTCATAGGGGCTCAGTGTCCTGTTGCTCATAGTACCAGGGCTGTGATGGTTGACAAGACTTCTCATATGTCTCTGGTGTGGCTCTCGTGCCTGGCAGTGCTGGTCTTTACAAACATCTCTTTTGTTCTAATTAGGGATATCTCTAAACTGCCTCCAGAGTTCTCCAGTCATCCTCTCTGTCTCTAAGGACATTAATAATGTTGGTGTGATCCAAAGGTTGACAGAGTCAGCCAATCTATCGGCTCTTTCATTTCATTTCCATGCCCCGGAACAAAGAGAGATGATTACAAAAATTGTAGACCTTGACAGCAAATAAAAGGGGTTTGTCTTACACACAGAGTATGTGTATGTAATACTTATATCTTAATTTTGGGCTTAGAAAAAAAATTGGGATCCTCTTATGTAGGAGCTTTTATCGATGCATACTAATAAGCTTACTTTGAGCTGCCAGATTGGGTATTCTTTACAGTGGAAAAGGCCATAGAGCAATATTTTCGTCCATGTATGGAATATCATTTGATAGTCTTTTCAGTGAAGAGTTTCATTTGGCGGCATTACAGCGGAGAGTATTATGTGGTGGTCTTTTCAGTGAAAAATATTATTTGGTGGTCTTTTCAGTAAATACTATTATTTAATGGTATTTTCAGTGAGAGTGCATTTTATTGGTAGAGAATGGCAGCATGTACACATTAGTGCCACTTGTAAAAAAAAACAATTTGCAGAATCCACATTTGTTACAAATTATCAAAAATCATCACCTTATATTTTTTGGACTGATTGTTTGATTTTTAATTACGATGACGTAACAAACAGACGACCTTATGTGCAATAAATGATTGTTAAAGTGTATAAATAAAGTGTTTTTACGTAAAATTGTGTCAGTTTTTGGTGACCAGTCAGAGGAGAATGGCAGTGAAATTGTAAGAAGACCTATACAATATATACCTAATGAAAAAGTGAGAAATGATATTATCAGACAGACTGGAAACATCACCATTGCAGCAGATTCATTGAGAAGCAGAAGATAGACGGTTTAGTCATCTAGTAAGAAGGCAGGCAGAACAAGTACCAATACAGGCACTAAACATGAAAAGATCTGAAGTGAAAGCAAGAGGTCGCCTTAGAAGAAGATGGACTGATGACATTTAAGACAAAAACCTTGGCTGCCCATCAAGCAAAAGATCGTTAATTGTCCCTTCCCATGGTGCTTAACAGCAGATATGAATGTTAATGATCTGGTGAATGAAAAAGAAGAAGGATACATAAACAATGTATGCTATCTCCATGGTGGAGGTTAGCTGCAATGTATGCCCTGCTGTCTAAGGGAGCAGTAATGTGGTGAGGCCTCACTCTCTTCCACAGTGTAATTCTTGGTCTCTGAAAAGCACGAGAATGGTCCTTATTCTGAACCGTGGGAATCTAACCCTGGTCAATGTCAAGGAATGCATTGTGAAATGATTTCACTAACCTCTTAGCCACAGAGCGATGCTGACCCATTCTTTCAGATTTCAGCATTGCACGCATGGGGAATTTTCTTTGCTTTCAGTCCCCCCCCCCCCCCCCCCCCCCCTAAAGATAGTACTAAGTTAGAGTTAAGCCACCATGGTGTAGTAGCTAGGTGCTCACCTGCAGATTTTGAAGGTTGTGGGTTCAGATCCTGGCGGAGTCAAACTTTAAAAAAAAAGGTCGACCCAGCCTTAAATGGGTCATCTTCTTTTTCTTCTCTTCCACCATTTACCTCAGGGAGGTGTCGGGAGGAGATGTAAGAATCGTTACATGGTCTTCCCCTTGCTGTGTTTATTATATTTCTTCAGCGTAGCTCTCTGTGGCAGAAGAATCTCAGCACAGTGCATGAACTCCATAGCACCAGCGAGGATCCGGAAATACTTTGGCTAGAGATTTTTAACTCCAAATTTTGCTGGGGCAACATCGTTATGCAACTCTTTTCGATTTCCAACTGCCAAGGGATTTTTTTTTACGTGCGCAAGAATGCACAAGGGCGCCTGATCTCACAACCCAGAGACCAGGGGAAATTACTAGAAGTCCAGGTCTACGTGAAAAAATCCCAGTCCTTACCAGGGATTGAACCCGGAACCTCTAGCACTCGAGGCAGACACCATGCCTCGAGACCACGCAGCACCCCGAAAAGATGATACAGCCACACGGCCACCAATGCACCTTTACGACATTTTATGGCACCTGTTTTAGATTGAAATACCGTGGTGGTGCAGTGACTAGCCGCTCGCCTGTCGGTCCGATGTTGTGGTGCTCGAACCGCGTCGATTATTTAAAAAAAAAAAAAAAAAAAACTTGGCTCCCAGGTCTACCCAACCTCCGCTGTCCTGGGAGGTAAAGGCGATCTCCTTTCATGTCGAGTGCCAACTGGTTTACAGAAACATTTTTACTGTCTCATGTGTCGGATATACCTCAGAGGTGAAAAGGGTTTTTCACATGTTTTGTATACAGAGTTCCGGGCGCAGGTGACGAATCACGGAAGTTTCAAGAAATCTCAGCCTTCTGCCATTGGTTGACGTTTGAAGGATTTGAAATGTGTTGTCCTTAGTTACCACGTGTCCAGATTTTAGAAGATTGTGTGTTATTCCGGAGGGGTGATCTTTATGGCATTATTCTCATTTTGAATAGTTTTTTGCATGGCTTTTTCACCCATACTAGAATATGCTCAGCGACTCGTTTCTCCAGGCGTCGATTAGTTCTGCCAACATAAGCACCTTGATTTAAATTGGTAGATACAATCTGATTTGGCGTACGTCGACACCGGTTGTTTCACCGAGGGCGTTGGCACGAGGGGTAGTTCTAAACCTGCTAATTAGCAAAACGGCAAGTTTGGCTGACTGCTGTTTTACATTTTTCCTTATTTTAGATTTGGTCAATACTTTGGAGTTTTGAGTCATTTATCTATATATATAAAAATCAATGTTTGTGTGTTTGTTTCACCCCTATAGACTCGGAAACTACTGAACCGATTTAGCTGAAATTTTCAGGATATGTTTGTTGTGATACCGGATTTTGAACTGTCGTGGTTTGAAATTCAACCTGTCACTGTTAGAGATAGGTGACCACAATTTATGCAATAATATACGCAACTAATATTTATAACTTTAGTGATTTCTAATTATAGCCACGTTAGTAATTGCGCATGCGCCGCCGTAGTCAGAACGCAAGGCTTCCGCCATTCGCCGGCGAGTTACGTGCAGCCAACGCCTTCTCTAATACATAGAGTAGGTCTAGGTACAGCAAACAAGACTATCTCTATATTTGCCACAATAACCATATTAAACACGATTTCTATTTTCTTTTTTTTTTTCAAAACAACCTTCGATGGAAAGGGGGGGGGGGGGGGGGGGGGGGAAATCAAGGACTATCTCGACGTCGGCGCAGACATTGACTGCGACATTAACTTCATTAACCGTGTTAGACACGTGCGATTTCTATTGTTGTGCCGTTTCATTAATATATCTGGAGTATCTGTCTACAAGAAAACAATTGCCTGCGGTTTTGAATTGTGTTTTAATCAGGACACAGAAGTAGGGACACACATCTCTAATTGTTAAGTTCTCTTTTCCTTTATCCGATTAAGTGGCTGCTTGGTCAAATGATTAGAACACTGAGTTCCTGTGCGGGAGACCTGGGTTCGAATCCGCAGTAGTTAATTTTTTTTTACCCCGGACTAAAATAATATCCTCATCTGCTCTGTCGTGGTGACAGCACTAGCCATGTTGCCTTAAAAAAAAAAAAGACAAGTAAATGGGTAAACCATTTGATAATTAAATTTGTCCATTTCGCATACTTATGATTGCATTATTAAACTTTCCGATTGCATGGTTACGCTGAATTTTTATAGATTTTCATTTATTTTCATTTAGATTTAGTTATTTCATCTGCGTTGGAATTTTAAGCTGTGCTGTTTACCATGGTGTTCATTTCCTAATTATGGTTTTTTTTTTGTTGTTGCTGTGTTCATTTGCTTTTCAAGTGTTTTTTTTTCTCCCAATTGCTTCAATGAGGGAAAGAGTTGTTGGTGAATTTGGGGGTGGGGGGGGGGGGGGGGGAGGCAAACTATTTACTGAGAGAGCTTTAAGTCACAGTAACTGCTTTACCCACTTAAAGTAGCAGCAGTAGTAATAGTTGTGGTTGGGCTGTTACACCATAGTGCTCTCATGTGAAGACCGCCGGTAAGGTTATGGCGTTCTTCTGTCGGCAAGTGAAATTATACATCCTAACCTGACCAGTCTGTGGCGACAGCACTAGCCATGCAGAACCAAATCTTCTGGCTCACGACTCTCTGTCTACTCCGATGGTAACACAGATAGCAGTGACATTATTTTAGTAGTTGTACTGGTACTTGAAGGATGATGTGGTAAATATTACACTAGCCCCATTCACAACCTATTACAATTCCTGCTCCCCATTTTAGTCCAGATGGACAGGGATGTCAATGTCAGTTACAGCAACAACAAAATATCGCCAGGTAATGATTTTCAAATATTTCGAAGAGGGAGAGAGCAGTAGTCGGTGGAAGAGGGGAGGGGAGGGGGGGTAATGACTTAAATTTAAGAGAACTTAAAGAGCTTTACACGTGATTTTCAAGTTCTCATTACCTAATTTGTTTATATTTTATTAACGCTACCTCCGCTTTTCTATTTTTTACGACTTACTTTGTTATTTACAAGTACAGTTGTAGCTTTACTTCCGTCTCTATAAAAATACAAACAGCTTTAGCATGAGATAACCAAATAACCACTTTTGTTACCGTGCTAATAGCACCATTTTAACGACCACTAATATAAAGACACAATTATATGGTGCGTGTTCTAAAGTTGGAAAACCAGACTATCTCTATATAAATGTGCAGAGAATGATTGCGACATTAACTATATTAGACAGGTGCGATTTCCATTGTCTTTCTTTTCCAAAAACCTTTGATGAGGGAGGTGGTAGTAGGTGGATTTAGTTGTTGGCTGGGGGTGGGGTGGAGATCAAAAACTATTTCTTATCTGAGCAGACAATGATTGTATTAGACACGTGCGATTTCTATTTTCTTTCATTTCCATTTAGCCAAACTATGCCACAGCAACGCGTGGCCGGGTACAGCTAGTAAATTATAAACGACGGCTGCTTAAAAATATACAAGCTGAATAAAAAGTTTGGCATTTAAAAGTGCTTCTATTTTATTGACTGACTGATTGGCATCTTTCCGCATTTTCAGGCGATAGTGTTATATTGAGCTATGAGAAGTCATGGGACTCACATCCCATGGCGATAGTGGGTGTAACTAGCAAGACCTGCCAGCGTTGAGAAAAGTCCCTGGCATTTTGTTCCCACGAGTTCATCCTCTCTCTAGCACAAAGCCCGGGCAGTATTGTAGAGACCATATGTAGCCTATGCATCATGATCCCTTTCTTGACCTGCCTTGATTACTCCAAAGGAAAGGTAAAACCAGTACTTTTGGGACAAAACTGGCCGTAGAAGCTGTCGAATCAGAAGAGCAGTGATCTCTCTGTCCGCCTGTCAGAGCTTCCCTTCTAGATCAGCTGCCAGCCAAGGCTGAGGGTGTGCCACGTTTTTGTTTTTTAGAATTTATTTACCACATTTTAAAAGAAGAAATGGAGACGAGGGGAAAGTTTTTAACACGAAGTTCTGTTTAAAATTCTACAGGGGCAGCAGATTTCACTACCAGTTTTTGGAGTCGCCCAGAACATTTCACTTGCTGATCACGTCCCTGCAAGATAGGGCGTCAGGTCATCTGTGTAGGACTTCACAATTTCAAACAAAATAATCACTCTGAAACACATTTACAAACAGATTAAATTTACCGATTACATTTTCGTTATAAACACACACACGCACACACAAGATCTGTGCCAAAACACACACAATTTGTGACAAAAATAAACATGCATAAATAATTTATAGCTTTTATAAATAGAGAGTTACTTTTCAATCACCCAGTAGAATTGAACCATAGGTTTCAGACAGGTGGGATAGCGTTTAGGGCTAGGCACTGCGCTACTGAAACTCCCCTGAAAAAAAAAAATGAGTTAAACGTATAGAGACGTACTGGATGACGGCCACGTCTGCTACTGCAGACACCGTCTACCCGAGCTGTAGTCTTCCCCAAGTCACATTTAGTCCCTTCTATGAACGTGCCAAGAGTATTTCTGAGTTCTGAACTGAGCGCTAGTGGAGACGTCTCGCAGAACTGAAGCTAGATTAAAGTATTTCATTTAATGGGAAAGTGATCCAAACTCCATGCAGGACGTGCTTTCTTGCTCTGAGTATACATAGGACTTATGGTCTATGGGATTATAAGAGCTGATTCTATACAGAATCATTAGGGATTGAAATCGGAGAAGAAACACAATGCCAACTCAGCGATGAAATGGAAGCTCTTAACTAAAATGTCTGGCTTGTGGGTTGTTGTGACTATAGTGCGTTTATAAATCGGTATCGGTGCTCCAAAATTTATATCTAGGCTGTATTGGAAAATAAATGATGAAATTATATAAAAGTATTTATGCCCCACGTTATGTCACATTTCTTGGCCCTCAAAACAAGTAATTAGATAGAATGCACTTTCGCTCAATTGAGGTATACAAAAATACAGTAATCCTGTCTGTCTATCCGTCATCGTAGCTGCTATATCATCAGTGCGAATAATAACATAGAGTTTTGTAACCCACAAATTCACGCATAGTTAGATAGACAAGCAGGCAAGCAGGAAGACAGACAGACAGACAGACAGACAGACAGACAGACAGACAGACAGACAGACAGACAGACAGACAGACAGACAGACAGACAGACAGACAGACAGACAGACAGACAGACAGACAGACAGACAGACAGACAGACAGACAGACAGACAGACAGACAGACAGACAGACAGACAGACAGACAGACAGACAGACAGACAGACAGACAGACAGACAGACAGACAGACAGACAGACAAACAGACAGACAGACAGACAGATAGACAGACAGACAGACAGACAGACAGACAGACAGATAGATAGATAGATAGATAGATAGATAGATAGATAGATAGATAGATAGATAGATAGATATATATATAGATAGATAGATAGATAGATAGATAGATAGATATATAGATAGATAGATAGATAGATAGATAGATAGATAGATAGATAGATAGATATATAGATAGATAGATAGATAGATAGATAGATAGATAGATAGATAGATAGATAGATAGATAGATAGATAGATAGATAGATAGATAGATAGATAGATAGATAGATAGATAGATAGATAGATAGATAGATAGATAGATAGATAGATAGATAGATAGATAGATAGATAGATAGATAGATAGATAGACAGATAGACAGATAGATAGATGCTGGCACGCCGATTTGTATGCCGAAAACTGGCACTAGATTTTCTAAAAGCTACCTTCTGAGAGTCTGTCACACAACATCAGAGCTGGCCAATTGTTCTCTTTGTTGCCGGTAGTTCGATCTCTATTGACATTCTTCTGCTGTTGATGTTTGTAAGAAATCAGCCAGGAAACAGATGGCGCTGTTACATATTTGGCCGGCTCTTCGTTTCTCGGCTTTCTTCATTAGCTAAAGAGTATGGGTTACAGCCAACACAAACTCAGTTATCCGCATACGTAACAGTTTACAATGCCAACAACTAGACGATAGTTAGCTCAGGAATTTAAGTCCTTTCCAATGTTTGGAGAACTGCTTCTTCTCAGTATACACTATCAGACGCCAACATGAAGATATTTAAAGAAAGCAGAAGTTAATTTGAGCTTGTTGACATCTACACTGAGTTTGTTACCTAAATGTTCATGTTTCGCAAATTAGTTTGCTCTGCTCTGTCTATGTTGTTCGGGGTAATGAGCAGGCGGACAGGTTAGCTGCGGCGGCTCCTCTGGGAAGTGAGCTACTGACATGGTGAAGGTAATCAGGTTACAATTGGTACTATGAGCATATCGGGGAATTGTCCTGAGTCCACTGATGTCAATTCTTGATTGATTGGTTGATTGACTGATTCATTCATTCATTCATTCAAATCCAGAAGGATAAAAAAAAAAAAAAAAAAAATTCTGATGTCAGATACAGCAGATGGCAGGAGCTTGCTTCTCCGGCACTATGGTTTTTTTCATCCGTTATTTTTTTTTTTTAAAATTATTTGCGCCGTACAGAATGGCTTATAAGTGCTCGCCACCAAGTAGCCATAAAAAGGACTCTTGCAGTGTTGAGGCAAACAAAGGGCACGGACCCAAATACTAACCCGAACAACGACGAAGTCGTCTATCGGGCAGCAAATGGGCGATCCGATAGCCAAATGGCACTAGGGTTGGATTTACGCGGTTTCTGTAACTCTTTCAGCCCTAGCCAGCGCATCACGTGTGATCTGCTACGGCCCTTGTGTCGCAAACAAGATTTGATGTGTTTCAAGTTTGTGATAAACATTTGATTGGTTATTTTCAAATTCAAGATAGTATGTTTCATAGTCTAAGTTATATGCTACTCCCTATCCATGTAAGTGGTGCATGTGTGCTTTATTGCTTGTTGCTAAGTTGTCGTTACATATCTCCTATGAGATCTTATTGGACTGATCAAAAAAAAAAAAAAAAAACCAGTCCTAATATTTTTCAGAGGGTAGTACGAGAGTTGAACCATAGAAGAGATAGGGGCTTCACCATGTAATAATCCCAAAGACAGCAGTGGGTACACTCTAGCCAACCTTCATTGCTAGGATGGCACATTAAAAAAAAAATTAACAGTTTGCGAATGATGACACCAATTCTGAGTGGATTCACTCTCTTCTTTGGCTTGATGAATAGCCCTCTTGTCTGGTTTAACGAACTCATGTTAATTTGCCGTTCGAGCAGATTTGGCAATGTTGCCAACTGGCAGTCATACCTTATTTAAAAAAAAAAAAAAGTCTCATTGGCCCTCTAATCGCATTCAGTATACAACGATGAGCAGTGCTGGTTCGCTTTCCATAGCAGCCGAAACGAGTACTTAACTATACCGTCCCAACATGGGACCCCATTGCTTTTATTATATCTAAGATCCACAACGGGTGGACTTCGGGCTACCTCGTAACCGTCGTCGGAGGCCCTAGTATAACCTGACAGTTGAACGGGGTTTCTGGGACTTGCCTGGGGTATTCTCATCCAAATAGTGGCGCTCAGTATTACCGGGTGTTAATCGATCGTTGTGCGGTCCTAGAGGGTTCAAAAGTGTCGTGGGTTCGAGTCCTGACGGAGCCATAATTTTTTTTTTCAGAAATGACCTCGGCTCAGAGGTCGACCCATCCTTGAGTGAGTACCAACTGGACAAAACAGCGAGAAAGAATTATCTTTGACAGCCTTTCATACATGCCATAATATTAGTGCATGGATCCGATTTTTCCTTTAATGAAGATGCTAAAATGTATCATGATTCAAATGAGGTGGCCCTCTAGAAACAGATGAAAACCTTAAACTTATTACATACATAAAAAGGAGACGGTCGAGATATTTTAGACATGCTGAAGAAGACCGAAATCGACAATTTAATGACAGCCGGCACACTTGATTGAGGGCAGAGAAAGAGATGTATAACTGGATGGCCTGGCCACTTGGCTTTGTCGGGACAAGCACACAGATCTGGTCCGTGATTCTGGTCATCCTGTGAAATAACGAACAGAGACCGTCTAGCTTATCGAACTGATACATGATGATAATGCTCTCAGATTCCGAGGTAAAAGTGTGCAAGATCGGGGTCACCAGTACTCAAGGCATTTAGAAATGTGTTGATGATGATAATAATGATGACGACGATGATGATGTTGTAGTTTGTGTTGATGATGATAATAACGATGACGACGACGACGATGATGATGTTGTAGTTTTTGTTGATTATGAAAATGGTGCTCATGATGTTTATGACAATGACGATGATGAGGATTGTGATCACGATGATAATGTGATGATGATCACGATG
Organism: Candidula unifasciata; assembly: GCA_905116865.2. Lineage (NCBI taxonomy): Eukaryota > Metazoa > Mollusca > Gastropoda > Stylommatophora > Geomitridae > Candidula > Candidula unifasciata. Next base: position 288,718 of record CAJHNH020004113.1, read on the forward strand.
ATAATGTGATGATAATGATTATAAAAATGTGCTCATGATGATGACGGCGATGATGATTATATCACGATGTGGTGATGATGAAGATCATGCTGACGATGGTGATGAAAACTGACGATGATGAAAATGATAATGAAGATAATGATGAATATTATGACGAAGATGCTGACAATAAAGACGACGACGGTGATGATGATGATAAAGATACTGATGATAACGATGAAGATAACAATGATGATGATGATAATGATTTTGAAGATAACGATGAAGATAACAATGATGATGATAATAATGATGATGATAATAATGATGATGATAAAGATTATCGTGACGACGGTAATTATGACGATGAAGATTATTGTAATGGTTACCACGATAATGACGGTGATGATGATTATGAAGATATCGATGAAGATAACAATAACGATGATGACGAAGAAAAGGGTACGACAATGATGATGATGATGACAACGACGAAGAAGAAGATGATTATGCCGACCATGATAATAATGATGAAGATGATGATGATGACTGCTGGGGGATGTAGCGACTTTCATATTAAGATAACATACTTGCATAACAACCTGTAAAAAAAAAAAAAAAAACCAGTCATAAAGGTCACCAGGAGCCGAAAGACAAAAAAAAAGCAATTACTTTGAACTCCGGCACAAAACAGAAAACAAACAGTACAAAGAAACGGCTCTTATTTCTTATGAAACAAATTATGCACAAAGACAACAGGTGTCAATTTACAAAGGCAACAATCACATTTCCTACTGTAAATCTACCTCTGTGGTTCAGTCAGTGAGAATATGTTAGTTCGCTATGCCCGCTTTCCCCTGGACCGCGACTGCAATTCAAGGGCCACCACTGAAACATCAAAAGTTGAGTGTAATCACACGGCCATTGTTGTCACTGATTGAACTACCTGCCTTGGAAGTGTTCCACGATTGATAAGTCAGGTTTATAGACTACCATTGCTTTGAGGATAATTGTAAGCGAAATGAGAATTTTCCGTTACTGCTTCCATCTTGTCCTTTTGTTGTGTGTTACTAGAAGGTTATCGGTGCATTGGAGAAATTAATGGCGTTGGTAATGATGTAGCTGTGAGCATATATGTTTATCCATCCATCCGACCATCCATTCATCCCCATATATATATATATATATATATATATATATCCGCCCGTCCCCCTATATATATATATATATCCATCCGCCCGTCCCCCTGTCCATCCCTCCGTCAGTCTGCCTGCCTGTCTGTCTAGCGGCTTTAGTGCAGATAGGTTGTTGCTGTCTGTCTGTCTGTCTGTCTGTATGTCTGTCTGTCTGTCTAGCTGCTCTGTACAGATAGGCTACAGGAACTTTTATACTGCTCTCAGAGACTGCCTCAATGGGGTTAACTGACTTGTTGAAGAGGCTGTCTATTGAAACCTTTTCTAATCTGTGGTAGAGAGAGAGAGAGTCTCTTATTAGAAAATACATGTTGCGAGTATATGTCGCTTGGAGCAGTTAAAGCTCAGACCCTTCTGTCACTCGGTTCCAAAGTATCTGAACGTTTAAAAAAAATTCCTGCTCCCATCTCCTCTCTTTCTCTCTGTCTCTGTCTGTCTCTGTCTCTGTCTCTCTCTCTCTGTCTGTCTCTCTGTCTCTCTCTCTCTCTCTCTCTCTCTCTCTCTCTCTCTCTCTCTCTCTCTCTCTCTCTCTATGACTGCCTTATTTTTATTCAATGCACCAACTGCACCCGAGGCTACTACCGCAGCAGAACCCCCTCCACCCCCCCTCCACCAAGTGGACGGTCACAACGCCCCCAAATTTGATCAAGGCAGCTACCGCATCCGAACTGCCTCAGCGTCCCGAGGGAGACGGTAGCGCCCACTTTAAGAAACACTGGATTAAACGGATTAGAGAGCAAATCAGTCAGAGGGGAAGGAGGGGGGGGGGGGGCGTGTTTGTTGTTGTTCGTCCATCACGAGTCATGAAGACGACTTTTCACCCAAAGTAGTACCCGGATGATAGTTGTATGAAAGTGACTTGCTTAAGGACTTGGATTTAATTGAGAAAGATTTGCGTAAGTCGTCGACCTCACTCTCTTGCCTGTTTCCATAATGATCCAATGGCAGGACAATTTCACGACAATTGGAAATAGACCTAGGTGCTGTGGTTAACCGAGGCATCTTAAGTGCCCTGCCTTACTCGAAGCTCTCCACAGCGCCTGCTGGTAATCACCTTCTTGTCTGTTGAACCATAAGAGGTTTCATCCGCACAATCCGCATGCAGTAGGGGGTGGACATAGAGTCGAAGGCACAGGAGAGTATTACTCAACCAAGAGGGTCGGTTACCCACGTGAAATGAACAGTGTTCACTGTGGTAAACAACGGACCTCTTAAATATTTGCAGGACTGTTAGGCTCTCTACTCCTGTGTGTGTTCCCATTTCACCACGACTGTTAGGCTGTCTACTCCTGTGTGTGTGTTCCCATTCCACCACGATTGTTTTTGTCTCCAGATTGTGTTTCCATTCTGCCATGATTGTTCTTGTCTCCAGATTGTTCATCGTCATAACGTGCGATTGCCCTGGCGACACAGGTTGTTACTTTCAATGTAGTGGATTGTGTGTTTCTGTCAGTAGGATTTATTTATGTGTTTCATTTTAATAAATTGTTACTGAAGAAATACAGTGAAATATTTCAGGCAATAACATGTGCAATCTATAGTTTGGATGTTCTTCCTTCAAAGATTTATATCTCCAGACTGCTGTCAGACTGAGCAAGGAACCAATGTTCGGCATAGATAACAAGATCCTGTTGTCGGGTCTCAACTTCTTCAGTGACCAACATTTGCTACGTATCTGTTCTAGCAGAGATCACTAACACGATGGTGCGCTTGAGGTGCTTCATAGTTTTCTTTGGAGGGTCGCTCTTGTGGGCCAGGCTGCTTCTCTCTGACTGGCATAACCGTTAGACTGGTACGGCAGGCTCTGGAGTTCGCTGTGGTGTACCACAAGCAAATGTCGCAGAGTATGTGAAACTTGTTCAATGTAGGTGTGCTCTGAATTCACAGAACGGGTGGACAAACTAGTATTGCGGACCCAAACAAGCCCACCGATCAACTGTTACTGACCCGCGAGACTGCTGTAAAAATTCACTAAATAATATGGCCCGTAAACAAACAAAATAGCAGATCATGACTTCCGGAAAAAACCAGCTTGAACAGACATATTTAGGAGTATATGAATGATAGACATATTTCAGTATTTCCAGACGATAGAGTTATATTGCGCTATGAGGAAGCGTCTTCATCCTCTCCATAGCATAAAGCCAAGGCAGTATTGTCGAGGTTATATGTTGCCCATGCATCATGATCCCTTAGTCGATCTGCATTGTTTACTCCAAAGAAAAGGTAACATCAGTACGTTTGGAACAAAGCAGGCTGCAGAAGCTGCCGGATCAGGAAAGCTGTGCTCTATCTGCCTGTTGGAGCTTCCATCCTAGACAAGCTGCTAGCCAAGGCCAAGGGCCTTAGGAATATACAGAAAAGTTTCAGCTGGATGAGGGAGACGCATAAAAATATCGTGTTACGAGGAAACATGAGTAAAATAATAGTATAATAATTCTAAAATAATCGAGTTTAGTTATCTCTCTATTTGTCCCACGACCAAATTGATAGTTATCAATTTCACCCGCGGAAAATAAAAGGTTGGACACCCTTGGTTTACAATATCCCCGTTGAATCTGAAAATTCTGGTCAGCGACAGCGAATTCACAGAACCCACAGAACGTGAACCTTGACCCATGACTATTGCGACCGCTAACAATAATCTGGTAACCAAATCGCAAGAAGGTTTGTGAAGCCAAGACCTTGAGCACAGGGTATCACCTTATAGGATTTTATGTCTTCTGCTTCTTCTTCTTCTTGTTCATCAGCTGTCAACTGCGGCGGGAATGTAGGGTTGTTCGTCCAGTTTAGACTTTAGACCTTAGTCTTATTGATGATAATGATTATCGTGACGACGTTGATGATGACGATGATGATGACGATTATTGTGATGGTCACTATGATAATGATGATGATGATTATGAAGATATCGATGAAGATAACAATGATGATCATGACGAAGAATCTCGAGAAGACAATAATGATGATGACGAATACAAAGAAGAAGATGATGACTGTGTCGACCATGATAATGATAATGATGATAAGATGAAGATGATGATGACGCTGGTGATGATGATGATAACTGTTCAAGGATGTGGCGAGTTTAATATTACTTGCAGAACTTTGCCTGGACATCCGTTTTACAGGTGTGGCTTCTTTGTATACAGACTGTTAATTCTTCGCCTCTCAGTAAGATGCATTCCGACATCGAAGGAAGTTGGACAGCATAATGCTGCTGTGGTAAAGATCTTATTCGCACACCCAGTGCTCAGAATCATCTTGGATCAACCTCTGTGGCCTCAGGTTCTGGTGCCTATGCAAAGATCTTCGCTGCCTGAACAAACGTGCGTCCACGCTTGACTAGATGAGCACGGCTGGGAGCATTTATATAACGACGTCTACGGATCTGATTTACTTTCGTCATACTTAGAATCATCTTGGATCAACCCCTGTTGACTCAGGTACTGGTACCTTTGCAATGATCTTCGCTGCGTGATTCTAACGTGCTTCCAAGCATGACCAGATGGGCACGGCTGGGAGCTTTTATATAACGACTTATACGGATTTGATGTGAGTCAAACGTTACTTTCGTCATACTTAGAATCATCTTGGATCAACCCCTGTTGCCTGGGGTTCTGGTACCTAAGCAAGGATCTTCGCTGCCTGAACAAATGTGCTTCCACGCTTGACCAGATGGGCACGGCTGGGAGCATTTATATAACGAAATCTGGATTTGGGGTGAGTCAAACGTTAATTTCGTCGTGTTTACCCTTTTTCTGCTTCCCGAAACGTGCTCAGAAAGTCTCTACTGTTTTTTTTCCACCCCAGTAACTAGAAGCATGTGTACCACTCCTAGTATAAATGCAACGATTTTTACATTGCCCTAACTTAAACACACACATCATAGTCTGCTACAAAAAAAAAAAAAGGTCATTTATTTATACTGAGACAAAAAATGACATTGACTTCCAAGTCGACTTAACCTGGAGTGGGTACCGGGTACAGTGCCGGGAAATAAAGGCGGCCGACGTGATGCTGACCACTTCACTCATCTTGTGCCGATTGGTCTATAAAAATATAGGTCTAGCCCTATATGCCCTATAGCCTAAAGGCGTGGAAAAGGCACTTTTACTTTACTATTCATACACTGGTGTCATAATACAAAGGTCAGCAATCCTGCAACTGATTTGTATGACAATCGCAGGCGGTTGTTTTCTGAATGAAGAAAATGTATTGCATATTTCGGCTATCTTCCGAATAACGGTCCCAAATTATCGAGGCAGATAATATACACTAACAGAGCCTCAGTCACATGTCAATTCAATTGCGCACTTCCTGGGACTAGACCGCTATCGCCGAATTGCGCACTTCCGGGAGACTATACCGCCGAGAGCATCCCATTCGGCGCTCACGCGGCGGGGATTGGGGCTAAACTAGATAGCTGGGACTCACGAGCAAATAAAATTAAGGCAGCTGCATGAAATGCGGTAGCTGCTGCTTGTGAGTCCCAGCCATCTAGATTAGCCCTAATCCCTAAGTCGCCGGAAGTGCGCAATTTAAGTTGCCGGAAGCGCACAAATTACACGTGACTAAGGCTCTGTGAGGGTATATTTTCTGCCTCGATTATTTGGGACCGTTATTCAGAAGATAGCCTATATTTCCTAATGGGAAATCCTAACTTTCAATATATTCCACGCCTTCAGGTGTATTGGGCATATAGGGCTAGACCTATATTTTATAGACCAATAGGGACTTGATGGGTGATGGAATCGGCACCATGCCGGCTGCCTTTACTTCCCAGGACTGCACCTGGTACCCAGTCAAGACTGGGTCAACCTGGGAACCAAGGTCAGTTTTGACAAATGTCGGTCTCCGTCAAGACCCGAACCACTTCCTTCGGTTGGCCCCCATCTAGCCGCTACACCACAGCCACTCACTTAATATATATAAGACATCACTAGAAGGGTACTTCGTCCTTACTTATAAGGATTCTCTTTATCAACAAAATGCGCTTTTATAAATCCGATTTGCATATCAGTTTTGGGAATGATCCCTCTTTTTGAGAACCGAAGCAAAAACTGTACGGAGTAATCTGTCCATCATTGAATATATTTCTTTTTTAACCACTTCAGCGAATCCTCCCAGTCCAGATTAGAAAATGACAGAAAGTTATGTTTGCTGATTTTCGATTTTTGTCCAGTTTTAATAAATCAGTCGACGTCTGTGGCTTAGACGTTGCGAACGCGCTTCGTAATGCCGGGGTGCCTGGTTCGATCCCAGCTGCAGACGATTTGTCTTGCGTTGGTTTCGACAGTGGTACCGAGAGCTAACCGTTCAGTGGCAATGGCAAACTACATAACGTAAATTTGCCTAGAATAACACCACCCACAAAATGCTGGGGCTGGTTCTGCCACGTCCTGTAAAGGGTAGGTAACTAACTAATAAATCAGCACTTGCCACGTTGAGACCGTTTGACTTAATGTCAGTGTCAGCACACAACTTGACAGAAATCACCGCTTGTAGTCGCATTGCTTACTTAGTTTCTGGGAGCTTATAAAGGGGACTGCCTGGTCTCAAGGTATGGTCTCCGCCTCGACTGCTAGAGATCCTGGAATCAAGCCCCGGTGAAGGCTAGGATTTTTTCTGTTCATGTGGACTTTTATTAATTCCCCCTGGTCTCAACAAAATTCATAATCTGTTTAAATCACCATTGATCAATGGCATCATGAGAGCTCATAGACTAAAATGGTTGTCGCATATTGAAAGAATGTCAGATGACAGGGAAGTAAAAACTGTACACACCTGAGAGAGGGTGGTGGTAGACCTCGAGGCAGACAAAAAAGAAGATCGAGAGATAATGTCCAGCCAGACCTGCAAACACTTGGTGTCACCAATTGGAAAAAGAAGGCCAACCAGAGAGACGAATGGAGGCGAGTGATATATTCAGCCTCAAGGGCTCGGAATGCTGAAGAAGAAGAAGAAGAAGAAGAAGAAGAAGAAGAAGAAGAAGAAGAAGAAGAAGAAGAAGAAGAAGAAGAAGAAGAAGAAGAAGAAGAAGAAGAAGAAGAAGAAGAAGAAGAAGAAGAAGATATTTAGTATTTGTGGATTTAAAGCTGTATGATAGACATGGCCAATGAAGACACCTTTTTTGGGGTGCCTTGTTGGTCATGTATATTAGTACATTTATTTCCAAAGCGAGGCGCACAAGCTATCTGGAGGTGACAGGTTCCATTCCCGACACAGTAACTATAACTTTCGATTTTTATGTTATCCAGTGTGTCCTTCAGTCTTTCTATTTCTTTCTATGCGTGCCGATCAATACACTGTCTGTTTTTTTTAAAAATATATATTGGTTAGCATAACAATAAATTAAATAGACAGGACAACGTGTAAATTACAGGAATATAACAGTCATTAGGAGATATAGGAGTTAACATACATAAACTGAATATTTAATTCCAACAAAGAGATATTCGTTCAATACAAATAGTTGCTATGCGTTTCATTTCTTTAAGCTCGTATACTATGATTATAGTGTTAAATCAAAATTTATTTACTACAACTTTGGTTAAATTTGCCATTTGTGTCGTTAATTCGAGTTCTAGCATCCCTAATATAAAAAGTAAAATGTAGCTATTTGTAGAATCCCTTATCTCAAACACACGCCATATTCTACAACGAATAGGGAAAGACCAGTTATCAATATTCGCGCCATTTATTCATACATCAGTTTCACACAACAGCCCGAAATTCTGCAATTGATTTTTATGCCAATCGTAGCCGGTCGGTTTCTGAATGAAGAGAATAAACGGCATCTTTCCTAATGGGAGACCTTGACAATTAATACATATAATACATTTCTAAAATTATATAAGCTATCGCTTAAATGGATTCTCTTTATCAACAAAATGCGTTCTAAAAATCCGTTTTGCATAGTTTATTAAAGAATAATCTCTCTTTTGGGGATCGGATTGATTTGTCTATCAATGAATCAATTTCTTGTTACCAATTCAACGAATTTTCCCAGTCAAGGCTGGAAAAATAACAAAAAGTAATGTTTGCTGGGACGGCAAATTTATCTGGTTCTAGGTTTCTGAGGGGCATTCAACATCATGGCTCACGGGTGTAACCCATAAGTGCTCTGTTCTTCTTCTATCTCAAGTCTGAAAACGAAGAAACTCAGCACAGTGCACAGGCTCTGTAGCACCAGCAAGGATCCTGAAATACTTTAGGTCGATTTTCAACTCGAAATTTTACCCGGGCAGCGCCGTTAGGCTTCTCTTTTCGATTTCCAGCTGCCAATGGATTTTTTACGTGCGCGACAATGCAAACGGGAGTCAGATCTCACCATCCAGAGACCAAGGGGAATTACGTGAAGTCTAAGTCCAAGTGAAAAAAATCCTAGCCCTTACCGGGAATTGAACCCGGAACCTCTAGCACTCGAGGTGGACACCATGCCTCGAGACCAAGTAGCCCCCTGTCTGTTTCTAAAAAACAAGTAGTTGTCACCTTTAGAAAGTTTGACATGATGGCAGTATCGCCAAACATCTTTATGTAAATTACGGAATAGAGCTTCATGACATAAATGGTTTCAGTATCGTATAGGCCGCCTCATTGTGCTTAATCGTGTTATTTACCTTTTGGTTTTGCAGTCGTACTATTATCCACTTCATTGTGCGGTTTCGCTGCCTGAGTTGCTAAGTTTAGTGCTCGGTGCAGCCCTGTGAGCTGTTTTTTTTTATTCATGTGGAATGCCTCTCATTTGTGCAGCAGTTGTGTCGTGTGTTTTTAAGAGCATGCATCTTTCCCATTGCAACATACGCCTGTGAGACCTGGACACTTACTAAACAAGCGGAACAGCGCATAAATGCATTTGAATATAAATGTTACAGACAGGTTCTAAGAATATCTTGGGTAAAGAAAAAAACAAATGCATCCATACTTCAGGAGCTGAATATTGAAGAGGGTTGGCTAGTAAAGACAATAAAACAAAGAAAATTGAAATATTTTGGTCACTTGAAACGTCATGGAAGTCTAGAGAGAACAATAATGGAGGGGTATATGCCTGGGAAGAGAGGAAGAGGAAGGCCAAGGAGAAGATGGGTGCAGGATGTGGCAGATTATCTCCAGATGGGTGTATCAGACGCAGGACATCTTGCTCAGGATAGGAAGGTTTTCCGGAGGGTTGTTATGGCAGCGAGGTTCCGCGAGGGACATGCTACTGAATGAATGAATGAATGTGTCGTGGTGTCGAATATGGCCAGTAGCCGGTTTACACGTAAAGTAAAGGAGCCTTCAGACGTATTGTGTGTATAGGGCTATGTCTATATTTTATAGACCAAACGGCATTTGGTGGGTGAATTGGTCAGCGTTACGTCGGTCGCCTTTACTTCACAGGACTGTACCAGGTACCCACTCAAAGCTGGTCGACCTGGGAGCTAAAGTCGTTCGTTCCCGTGTGAGCAGGTGAAATATCTTATGTAATAGTTCTACATAAGTATAGCCAACTTACCGCAACCTACTACTTCAATCAACAGCAAACTGCGTTTCTAATGGCGACTGTTGGCTCTGGCGTCCCTAGCAATTGCCATATACATTTACTGCACGCGCACATTTCTGTATTGTGCCGGTTTTTGTTTTCCCCCACCAGTTTTTCAGTAAGAGACATTTCATTTGATTTCCGTTGGCACAGGAATGGCGCAGGTATGCGGAGACACGATTGCATTAATGTTTAAATCTAGACTAAGACTATTGTTCCTAATATAGTGTGCCATTGTTTAATTAGCCATTTCTTATTTTGTTTGTTTGTTGTTGTAATTGTAGGACTGGCAATTTCGTTTCGTACAATTGTAGAACTGACCACATCGTTTCGTGCAATTGTAGTATTCACTATTTTCGTGTATCTAATCGTACTACTGACCACATTACACCAATACCATCGTCATATGACAACCACCGTCATCAAAACACCTATCATCATATCTCATTGTTATCTTTGTCACAACAGCAACCACCACCACTACTATCAACATTATCAGCATAACCACTAACAACATAACCACCACCAACATAACTAGCCACTACCAATATAACCACTACCAACATAACCACTACCAACATAACCACTACCAACATAACAACGAGCAATATAACCACCAACAACATAACTAACCACTCCCAACATAACCACCACCAACATAACCATCACCAACATAACTAACCCCTGCCATCATAACCACTACCAACATAACCATTGCAAACATAACTAACCACTACCATCATAACCACCACCAACATAACTAAGCACTGCGTGTGTGTGTTGTCCATCAAAATGATGATAACAAATAACCACCACCAACATAACTAAGCACTGCGTGTGTGCGTTGTCCATCAAAATGATGATAACAAATAACCACCACCAACATAACTAAGCACTGCGTGTGTGCGTTGTCCATCAAAATGATGATAACAAATAACCACCACCAACATAACTAAGCACTGCGTGTGTGTGTTGTCCATCAAAATGATGATAACAAATAACCACCACCAACATAACTAAGCACTGCGTGTGTGTGTTGTCCATCAAAATGATGATAACAAATAACCACCACCAACATAACTAAGCACTGCGTGTGTGTGTTGTCCATCAAAATGATGATAACAAATAACCACCACCAACATAACTAAGCACTGCGTGTGTGTGTTGTCCATCAAAATGATGATAACAAATAACCACCACCAACATAACTAAGCACTGCGCGTGTGTGTTGTCCATCAAAATGATGATAACCACTCTTTTTTTTAATCAAGTATGAGTACGACGATGACTAATGAGGCCGATGCGGGCCCGAAAAGTTCTTGCACAGTGAGGACAGGGAAATAGCGTTGTGCCAGGGAGGGGATCTCCTGCAGTAGCCTTTCTGTCCATCCTTTTCTTAATCAGTCTTTCTGTTCTTTTTGCTTCACATGTAGCCGCGCCCTTGTGTAGAGCTACACGCCATGCATTTCGGTCTTGAGAGGCAGCCTCCCAATTGGTGTCATTCATCCCAAATGCTCTGAGTGAAGACTTCAAGGTGTCCTTAAAGCGTTTCTTTTGCCCGCCTTGGGAACGTTTCCCATTTTGCAGCTCACCATACAAGAGTTTTGTTAGGAGCCTTTGATCTGGCATGCGTGCCACATGACCAGCCCAACGAATTTGATACTGCATCAGTAGCGTGTGGATGCTGGGCATGGCTGCTTTCTCAAGGACTACGGTATCAGGTACTTTGTCTTGCCATCTGATCTGTATTAGTTTTCTAAGGCAGACGGTGTGAAAGTGGTTTAACTTTCTACCCTGGCGCTGGTCTACAGTCCATGTTTCGCATGCGTACAGTAGTGTAGTTAATACAACTGCTCTGTATACTTTAAGATTTGTCTGCAGGGTTTTGCCACTTCTGTTCCAAACATTTTTGTACAATCTGCCAAAGGCAACGCTAGCCCTAGAGATCCTTGCATTCGTCATCAATTGTGGTGCTCTGTGAAAGGGTGCTGCCTAGATAAGTAAATTTCCTGACAACATTTAATCTGTAGCCATTCACTGTGATATTGGGCTCGATGCATCTTTGCCCTGGGGCTGACTGGTGCATGGCTACAGTTTTATCTTTGTTGATGGTGAGCCCAAAGTTTGTACAGGCATCACCGAATTTGTCGATGTTGTACTGCATATCCGCTTCTGTGTTGGCATAAAGGGCACACTCGTCGGCAAACAGGAGCTCCCTGATGGTGTCTGATTTAGTTTTTCTTTTTTCTTTTAACCTCCCGAGGTTGAACAGCTTTCCATCCATGCGGTAATTTATGTCGATTCCAGTGTGATCATTTACAAAGGCATCAGTCAGCATAGCTGAAAATAAGACTGAAAAGTGACGGTGCAAGCACGCAGCCTTGTTTGACTCCGTTTGTGACAGGAAAGGACTCGGTCAGTTCGCCGTTATCCTGCACAATGCTTGCATGCCATCATGAAATTGACGCACCATCTGGATGAACGTGTGTGGGAAACCAAATTTCTCCATAATCCCCCACAGCCCCTCTCGATTTACTGTGACAATTGCTTTCGTAAGATCAATAAATGTGGAAAATATGTTCGAATTCTGCTCTTGACATTCCTCTTGCAGCCGTCTAGCAACGAAAATCATATCAACAGTTCCACGATCTTTTCTAAAACCACACTGACTTTCAGGAAGGTGACCTTTGTCGAGATGAGCTGTGAGACGACCCAGGAGAATACTGGCAAGAATCTTTCCGGCAACTGAAAGCAGTGAGATACCACGGTGATTATCACAGGACTGACGGTTTCCTTTACGCTTGTACAGGTGCATTATTACAGCGTCCTTATGATCCTGTGGAATGGTCTCACTCCCAAATTCTTTTAAATATCTTGTGTAGCTGCTCAGTCAGAACTGGGCCACCAACTTTGAAGACTTCAGCTGGAATAGCATCTGGACCCAGCTCCTTTCCATTGGAAAGGAGATGGATAGCCTTTATGGTTTCCTCTGTTGTAGGTTGATCTGCCAATGAATCGTTGATAGGAATCTGGGGCAAGCGGTTGATTGCTTCATCGTTTATAGTCTTAGTTGTTTTTTTTTCCTTTCATAAACCTAACTAACCAATACCATCACAACCACCACCAACATAACCACCACCAACATAACCACCACCAATATAACCACTACCAACATAACCAATTCCAACATAACCACTACCAACATAACCACCACCGGCATAACTAGCCATTACCTTCATAGCCACTACCAACATTATCACCACCACCACCACCACCACCATAAACACCACCAACATAACCACTACTAACATAACCACCACTAACATAACCAGCCACCTCCAACATAACCATCACCAACATAACTAGCCACTATTAACATAACCTGCATCATTGTTATAATTATAATGATCAGGCTCTATTTTAAAAACATTACTACTATTGTTACTTTGATTTTGAAAATGACCTTGGCTCCCACGTCGACCTAGCCTTAAATGGCTATCAGATAAAATTATGGGAAGTAAAAGCTGTCAGTGTGATGTTAACCACATCATCCCCGAGTGCCGACTGGTCTATAAAACTCATGTCTAGCACTATATGGCCAACGCGCCTAAAGGCGTGGAAAAGGGTCCATTACTTGCTACTAAATTTACTCCTGAACATACAATGCAGTGTATTTTGGAGCTCACATCTCCTGTTTAAACACACTAGATCCGTCATTGAACTAAAGGCCCACTCTTTGGGAATCTGTGCAGCATGTCACGACAGCCAGACTGGGGACAATCTGTTCTTTAGGACAGCCAGACTGGAGACAATCTGTTCTTTGGCCCAGACGTTCAAACATTTGCTGTGGATTTCTCGTAGGGTAATTTGTCTGTTAGACTGCTAGAGTAGAAGCCCATGCAAAGATGGAAAAAAATGTCTTCTCTCAGAGAAAATGGTTATTTGCTTTCTAATTTGTTCCTACATCCCAGGACAATGGCTGAGCAGAGATTTGTACTTTTCAAGAAAGTTCTGGGAATAATCATGACAGTTAAAGGAAACATCGATTTCTTGTTTGGATATTTGTTGATTAGAAAAGGCTGAAAGT
>CAJHNH020004113.1:307500-345000 GCA_905116865.2 Candidula unifasciata
AACCGTGTGCAAATGTCACAGGGCTCAGGAACTACTAATCAGAAGTGAGCTAGTATGTATATGGGCGGGGTCTGTGGAGATTGACGTCGAACTAACCTAAAAAGCATATGAACTGAGTTTTAATTAGGTAAATGCGCTCATGAACAAACATGCATGACGTATCCAATTCGCTCTTCTAAATAAGGACGCTTGCACTGATGACCAATAGAATATGTGCAATTTCACGTTTTGCAAAGTTCTCATCAGTTTTTAATTCACCATAAACATACTAAAAGTCTGCTTTGAATTAGTGAATTTTTTTTTTCATATACAGGAAAAATAAGGGGGAAGATTAAATCTAGATATAGCACCCAGGACACTCCCATAAGCGCTCCGTCCCTATCTTCAGCGGCAAGCCAAGAGTTCCGTTTCGGATGGCACCAGTAGTTGTCTGATTGTATATCCGTCTCACCCTTCCCTTGAGTGTTGAGTGTAGGCTAGATCCCCTTGAAACTCCCCACAGCGCAATTCTTCTGAGACAGTCATGACCTTTGTGTGTCCCGCACTGTTCGCTCGCTCTCAAAGGGTGCTCACAACATCTTGATTGTCACACATCAATTCACCATTAAGTGGTGCAAAACTGTGACACAACAGTCTTCTGTAGAGTCGTAACGTAGGTCCGAATATGTTTTTGTGTCAAGGGTGGCGGGTGATTGTTGACAGACGAGGAGAAAGATGGTCGCGTCGTATAATAATGCTTGAACAACAAAGTATCCGTAAACAAGTGCCCAAGTTCTTTGAATTGCCTCCTTCTTTAATTTAAGATTACATCAATGTCACAAAATAGAGAAAAATCCACACTGTTGTCCATTAGCTCTAAAGCCTTATATATTCGCGTTGTGTTCTTTAATTAAACTGTTTCTATTGTCTCAAACTGCCACCGGGCTACTAGTGCAGGTTAACCTAACACATTCTGAACTACTTCTTCTTTGTTACATCGGGAAATCCCCAGGTGATCCGGCTCACATTGTATTGGTTGCAATACTCTAAGAAGTGTCACAAGATAAAACAAATCACATACTCTATGCACTAATTTCTTTTAACTATTACCTAAGCTCTGGCCACATCTTCATCTGACTCTGAATCAGTGTTTGTTCCCGAAGTCGTATCCACACCCGAATCCGGCTGGACCCATGGGTGGTGGAAAATGTGAAACTCTCTTACTATGAAGCGGTATACAAGAGTTGATCCGTTGTCTTGCGTAAAAATAATCGTGACCAGTCAGAATGGGCCGCTGTTTCTGACAGTAATTCTAATGGAATACATGTATACCTTTTTTTTTAAACTGACCAGTACTTCGCTCTACTATTCGTCTGACTCTATGTCTAGCCTGTCCTCTGGCCTGTCCTCTGGCCTGTCCTCTGTTGTCCTCTGGCCTGTCCTCTGTTATCCTCTTTCTTCTGTCACTGCTCAACTATCCTCTGTTGTTAGTCTCGTGTTCGTCTGTCCTGACTGTGCGTGCGTCAGCCTGAGTCTGTGAGCTCCAATCCCTGAATCTAAGTCTATCGATCTGTCTATCTATCTGAGCTAAACCGCTCCTCTGGTCTGTCTGTCTATCTGAGCTAAGCGCTGCCGAAGATCCCGGGCAATCGCTTATAAAGGGGCCACTAAGGGACTCCTACCCCTCCTTGTTTTGCAGCTACTGGCATCACCTGATCTGGCCGGGACAAGTATTTGATTAATGAGTTTGGAACTTGGACGGGAGAGTCACATGTCAAATCATGCGATTCATAGTACGTGGGAAACAAGAGTATGGACTAATGAAAAGTTTTACAATAAGGGTGAAAGCCACAAGGGTCATACCGTGCAAACAATGCAATACTAATAAAAAGGGGGTCGGGGTGCGGAAAGGGGTTGGGGTGCGGACTCTGCTACAAAACCAACCAGTCTATCTGCTGATCATTTCCCAAAAACACCCGCATAGCTGAAGAGAAAAAAAAAAAAAGTACGCAAACTACCAGTAACTAATGAAAGGAAGTTTGCCACTCTGCCCGGAGCATGCCTGTCTGCCCCTTTCTCAATATGTTATGTGAGTCAGTTACAATTACGGCATGTGTATACAGCTGATTCTCAAGCCAGCGGAATGGAGATGTCTTGATATCTAAGACCGGGCTTTGCTCCACTAAGCGACATCCATTGGCTGTTTCGATGACCCTCTACGTACTTCGGCTACCTCTCAAAACACAGCCATCTGTATAGATAGATAACCACAACACCTCGGCGAGAATTGTTATGAACTGAAGAAGCAAAGAAGAATAGAAAGTAGAAGAAAAAGAAGGCAGAAGACCGAAGCAAAGATTTGGGAAAATCAGGAAAAAGAAGATAGAGACAGAAGACAGAAAGATGAAGAATGGAGTGAAAGTAAAAGAAAAGAAAAGGTAGAGAAAATAAAGACAAATTACAACAGACAAATGATAATGGAAGAAAGTCGAAGAAGGAAAACAAAGTTAAGAAAAAAAAAAAAAAACAGAAACGCACTGGGAAATTTCAAATTCCCGTAAAAAAATAGTGAAACAAAATATAATCAGACTGAAACAAATAAAATCCTCCGACAAAAGTTGACTGTCATAAACGTTATACACTATCATGAACTCTTGGAAATATAAATCCCTACCAATGGTCAGTGGTCGTTGTAGAGTTGTGAGTGATTGATATAACTTCCTTTCTCAGATCCTTTCAAAAAACAGCAGCAATACTGGATGAATCCCATAATTTTGCTCGACCAGTTCTCATATTGACAATCCGCGACCGCATTGGGTTTCCGCTAATCGATGCAGACTGTGTTCAGTCTTGGGAATCTTTCATAACTCCACTCTGGCATTGTAAGACCATCATGATGGGGAAGTAATTCCCGCGGCCCGTTGATGCGTCTGTTGTGGCTTTTGTATTTGAAATGGAGGAAGTGTTTAAAAAAAAAAAAAAACACTCCCGTCTCGCCAGTTAGAGACATAAAATCTAAATCAAGCATTCTTACTTTTGTATGTCAAGGTCATGGGGGTATTATCGGCGGGGTCGCGACCTTTAAGTGGATCGCAAAGTGGCTTGGCCTGGTACAGCTGCCCCCACCCCCTCACTCCCCCCCCCATATGTGCAGCGGCTGTCCGAGGGGTCGGTGCGGATCAGGGCCCCCAATGCTGGGTTTCCACCAGATCTGGCTTTTATTTGACGCCTGGGGGCAATGTTTTTTTTTTTTTTTTTAAATTTATTTTTATATAAAAGTGGTAAATGTTTCGTTTCGTAAATATAAATTGTGTACATTTTAACAATCTGGGGTTTTTTTTTTTTGTTTGTTCTTTGTCTATGTATTGCTTGGGTTTTTGTTTAGCGAAGCTGGGTTTTTCAAAAAAACCCATTGGCAGCCCTGGTGCGGATTTCTCTCGTATTAGAGATCCGGTTTCATTGATTGGTACAGGAGTGAGATTTGTTGTTCTACCATGAACAAACAGATAAACAAACCCCAACGTTTACAGTTGGTAGCCACTGTTCTAGTCACGCTGCTTTAAATTTTCACCCCGCCCCTCTCCATGCTACGTCACCTTAAAAAATGCATACAGCAAAGAGGCCTGGCCGCCGCCATTATTAAGCAGAGACTGCTTCTGCTTGTGTTTCAGTGAGACTCTTTCTCGTAACGAATTTCTGTTAGCTTTTCTCACTGCCAGCCATACTGTGATCTAACGGTTGGACTGGGTTTTCTGGACCTCTCCATGGTGATCCTCATCCGTATGGTGGCACTTTGTGTCACCGGGTGTTGTTCGCTTGTGTGATGTCCTGGTTGGGTAATATTTACCTACCCACAGACTGCATACTACTATATGCAAGATGAGGCATTCGTCCTATGTGGAATGCAATTTTTCGTTATTTTGAAGCTCCATCCTGGCGTTTGCCGTAGGCTAAAAAAATATATATATATAATAATACTGTTGTACAGTGACAGTTTTTTTTTCTTTTCCTTTTGTTTTTACCTTTGAAATTGATTATTTATGGATTTGTGTTTGCAAAAATAGAAAATCTATAGTATAACTTTACCTTTGTGGTTGACAGTCGTTGGCGCAGGTAGGAAAATTACTAATTGTTTGATGTTCTCCACAATCCACCGCACCAGGTGTTTATGGTAAAGTCACGAAACGAGATTTCAAAACGTCTTCAGGAAGATTTTCTCTGTTATAAATATCTTGTTAACAATTTAGTCAACCCTTCTTGACTAGTGCTATTATCTGGCTCCGGAGATTTGCATTTCTTCATGTGATTTATAGCAACTTCTACTTTCAATGTTTCAATGTGTTTTTAATAAGTATTATTGCGAATGTAAACAAGGTTCAAGCTCATTGAGCCCCTCCGCTTTCTAGCGAATTAAAAAGGGACAGATGGCCCCCTCCCCCGCAATGTGGCGGGCCCCAGTTAACACTAATGCCTGTCTGGGGTTAACCTGTCCGTGTTTACCTTCTCCTTGAAGACAGATCTAGGCCATACACCTGCTAGTTCCCCGGTGTGTGCGAGCAATCGTGTGCGAACGATTGAGCACAAAGAGTTTAAACATGTTAATGGAGGTGAGTGAATGAAATCAACCAGTGGAACCAAACGGATGTGAATATTGTGGTGCCATGAGAAGATAACCCATTACAGTTGGGTTCATCTGAGTTTGTGCTGACACCGTTGAAAGACAACTCCTTGGGCAGTTTGTAAAGAAGTATTCACATTTAAGGGGCGTAACTAGTGATGCACATTAAGGCTGTTTCTTTAGCTTTTAGTTAAAGTCATAAGAATTTTGCTTGCTACTGATGTCCCTGTTCCTTGCGCTAAGTCATCAAATATTTCTTGTCATCCGCGTTTATTCGCCTCCTAACTTCCGGTACTCTACGCTTATCGCGTTAGGCGCGAAATTTGTGTGCCGGCTACCATTCATGGCGTGGCGCTTTCCACGGGCTGGCCTATGTTGTAGAGGTGTTATAATACGCATTCCTTCGCCGTCCATACACACCGTGCGGACAAGCGGCTCCTGTTCGTTCGAGGCCCGACACGAAGATGTGGAGGTCTCTGTCGTGGCAGGTGCCCGTGTTCCATTAGTTTTCTTCTCCCTCTCAGCGGGGTCTCTAGTGCAACCGTCACTGGTTTGAGAACTAGTTATATTTGTTGGCAGGCCCTGGGTCAAGTCGCTAAGGAAAGCCGCAGTGATAGCGATGACGCGCTAACACACAACGCAGAAACGAAAAAACACACACACACACACACACACACACACACACACAGAACCGCCCGCTGACAACGTGGAAAATATAATTTGCTGGCTGCTCACGGTGTGGAATATAGAATGCATATAGCATTAAATAACAAAACATGACACCCCTAGAACAAAGGACGGCTTTGAGAAATCTCGCGCCCGACGAGATGGGGTGATTTTCGTGATATGTACCTAACTTCATTAATAGCTTCTGCGAAGTTTTTTACGAGCTCTAACTCTGGAAGAGATATATACTTGAAAGAGGTCATAACATAGGTTAAAGTTAAAGGTTAAATTTAAGAGTTAAAGTTAAAGAATAAAGTAGAGAGGATCGACTTCATTGCACCGGGTGTTACCCCCATATAGCTCAGTCTCTCTCTACAGAACATCTATACATTTGCCGAGAGTAACACACAAAGCACGAACTCCGTAACTCCAACGACGATTCTTGAGGATTTCCGTAAAAATTGCACCGGTGAACTGAATGACGCAGCCGGGAAACGAACCCCCGACCTTTAGAACGCGAGGCAAACGGGAAAAGGGGGGGGGGGGTTGTTGGGAGAGAGACCAGGCGAAAGATTTAACAACAGATTCAAAAATAAACGAACACATAAAGACTACTTCACGCCATGTTATATTTTATAAAGAGGACGTGGAGTTTTGTGTGTGTGTGTGTGTGTGTGTGTCTCTTCCCTCTTCCTGCACCCTACTGCCAGCAGAATGTAACGAAGAATTCGTAGGCGACGAAGACAACGATAAGTCAAACCACCAGTTCTATTCCTCGACTATTTATTTAACAAAAAATGTCAAGAAAGAACAAACTAATAGTTACCCCTGATGACAGATTTATAACGGCAAAAAGATTTGGAAGAATTTTGTCCAATTCCACGTGCCACCACCATGGCGATTTATGCACGTCTGGCGATAGCGAGACACATCTCCGATAGTGGATAATCAGATTGTCTAGTCTCTGTCTCCCAGTTCAAGACTTGAGGGTGCTTCAAATGTAAGTCCGCTCTTATATTATGGCTACTCAATTCTGGCATCTTCCCTTTACGAATGAGAGACGAAGGTTTTGACCAGTGAGAGAGACATCAGTAACATTCAGATTAAGATGTCTCTTCACGTTGGATACCCGGGCAGTGTGATAACTATCGATAATGTTACACTGAAGAAACAAAAGGGGGAATTATTTCAGTATTCTCCCAGGTCGACCCAGTCTTGAGTGGATTCCATATTTAGTCTTGGATTTCCCCAGGAAGATTCATGGTAGAAAACAATCGACCCACAGCATTCTCAACAAGTATGTCGTGAGAGTCGACTAAATGGGCTATCCCCCTAAGTCGAAGTGCATCTGCCTGAGGGGCTGTTGATCTCCCAGTTCTTCTTCTTCTTGTTGTTCACCGGCTGTGAATTTCGGCGGTAAGTCTCGGTTGTTCGTCCAAATGGACTTTTGCCTTTTACCTGGACCTGAGTTTTGCGTGTACATCCGTTTTACTGTCTTATTTGTTTGCAGTCCTCGTTCCCTGCCTCACCGGCAGATGTACTCCGACTTCGAGGGAAAGACGTCAAGCCTATTTCTAGGTTGACTGTGGCCATTGTTTTGTGTGGGTCGAGATGTTGCCTAATTTGTGTGGTGTCCTCTTTGACCTTTAACAGGTGTGGCTCCCGGAATCTCCTCCTTAAGGCAGCCCTAGGTAGAATTTTCAGCCCTCAAGGGAAGGCAGGGGCAGATCATGGGCATTCCCCGCCATCCAAGGAGGCTTCCATAAATGCAGAGCCGACACATGATGCTCTGGTTCTGGGCTCACCCAAGGAATCGTCACGTCCTGCCCATGACTGCTTAACCTCACAGCCGTGTATTGAGCTTCCCTCGATACAAGGCTGCGCTCTCCGGAGATCAGCGGGGAGCAGCCCGCAGGTCCAGGACTTTTGTGGCCACACAAATAGGTACATTCTTTTTCATAGTACGTTAGACACCTTAACGTTGTTTCAGCTGTGCCCTTAGCACGACAGAATGGGGGAGCAAAATGCGTCGGGCTTGGCTTCACCTGTTTGGTCCCAACACTCGGGCGAGTGGGACCAGTGGATACGGACATTTGGCTTTTTCCTACTCGGTACGAATTATGATCGTCGGACTTTTGAGCTTGCATGTGTGCCGTGGGGTATAACTTTGTCGGACATTATTTCCTAGCCAGCTTATGAAGAGTGTGTACCTCAGTGCGGTGACGACGACACTGAGGATTGACAGAGGATGTACGTAAGTAGGATCTTACTGCGAGAAATCGCCCACAAGAGATGTTACTCGTCTTGGCTGCGGGTAAATCTCTCAGTCAGGGTTGAGTCTCAGCAGCACAGTTTTCCATTCGCTCCAGAATTTTAACCGAGAGTTGTCATTTGATGGTACATTTGGCAAGCAATCCTTACTCATGTTCCGTTAGACTTTTCACCCATGCGTTTGGGGGCGGGCTGGTGAGAGCCAGGAGGGGCACTACACCTCTAGGTGCCACCAGCTCCGAGATCCCCTGCCAACTCTATTAATGCTCATTTGAGACATTATCCGTGGCGCACGACGGGGACGTGCAGCAGGAGTCTTGCATGAGGTTCCGTAAAACCAGAACAGTGAAGGACTGGCGCCCGAGTGGGGTACGGAATATCTCCTTATACACATCACATCAGACTTAACTTCCCCTCATGCCTGTGACCGAAATCACCGCGCCACATCTCCCAGTTCAAGACTTGAGGGTGTTTTAAATGTAAGCCCGCTCTTATATAGTTGCTACTCAATTCTGGCATCTGCCCTTCACGAATAGGTGACGAGGGTTTCGACCAGTGACACATCAGTAACATTCAGATTGGGACGTCTCGTCACACTAGATACCTGGACAGTGTGATAACTATCGATAATGTTACACTGAAGAAACGAAAGGGGGGAGTTATTTCAGTATTCTCCCAGGTCGACCTAGTCTTGAGTGGATACCAGATTTAGTCCTCGGATTACCCCATGTGGGTTCCGGGGCCCGATTGTGAGGAAAACAAAAATAGACCCATTGTCTCCCCAACAAGCATGTCATAAAATTCGACTAATTGGGGTTTCCTTCGAAGTCGGAGTGCATCTGCCTGAGAGGCAAAAAAACTAACAGTTCTCCATACAAATAAGTCAGATCTGTAAAACGGATGTGCACGCAACACTCAGGTTCTGGAACAAGTCTACAGCCCAAAGGTGGACGAACAACCAAAACTTTACGCTAGAAATTACAGCCAGTGAACGCGAAGTAAAAGGAGAAGTGTCATGAGAAGTAAAGGCAGCCGGGGTGGCCTAGCCCTATTTGCCCATTACGCGACAAGGGGTGGAGAAGGGTCCTTTGCTTACTTCACTATTACTGGCTAAACTTACCGTTTGAGTTCTGGGGACTCATGATGTAGGGGTGGTGAGGAGGGGGGAGGGGCTGTGGAAAAATAAATCCACTGCCACAAACATGTTGAAACGCCACTAATTAGGAATTGACTGCAATCGGATGGCTTAGGCAGAAGGCTTAAATATCACAGCCTAGTTGTAAACCACAACACAATATTCTATCCGCTGTTTTAAGGGGGAAAGTAAAGGAAGCAATTTATGGCTAAACGTTGCAAGACTTAGCGTCTCAAAGTCTTGCTTCTACTGTATTTGTTTGACGCCGTAGGTCACATTTGTAGAAGAGTTTCATAAATTATCAATTCTGGTGTGGTGTTTAGATATAGAAGACAATCTGTCTCCCTTGTTACGTCATTGGGAATTAAGGTATAAAGTGCTGCCGGCCGTTTTAAACATCATGCCATCACACTTGAACAAATATCTCGAAAACTCATGCTCTCACACTTCAACAAATATCTAGAAAACGAATGCCCTCAAACTTGAACAAATATCTCGAAAAACTAATGCCCTCACACTTTAACAAATATCTTGAAAACTAATGCCCTCAAACTTGAACAAATATCTTGAAAACTCGTGTCCTCACACTTGAACAAATATCTTGAAAACTCGTGTCCTCACACTTGAACAAATATCTTGAAAACTCGTGTCCTCACACTTGAACAAATATCTAGAAAACTAATGCGCCCACACTTGAACAAATATTTCGAAAACTTGTGTCCTCACACTTGAACAAATATTTAGAAAACTCATGGACGGATGAACACACATTTTTTTTTTTGCATGTTTCCTTAGATCTCCCGTGTCCTCATGACTGTATAATTTACAATTGCATAGGTGCCGTTTTCTCTTACAGCGACTAGTTTCTTTAATCTCTGTTTGACTAATAATTTGGGGAACCCTAGAAAATTGAATATACAGCAACTGACACACGCTTAACCATACTCATCGTTAAATTTATTGAGAAGCAAAGAATGAAATGGTTTGGTCACCTAATGAGAATGGAACCAACGATGCCAGCATCAAGAGCATACAACATGAAAATCGAAACATCAAGAGGCAGGGGAAGACCAAGAAGAAGATGGATTGAAGGAGTCACTGACAACTTGAGACTTCATAAATTCACGGCATATGAAGCGACTGAGCGCGCCCTGGCTCGGTTGCCGATCATCTGATAGACTGCGACGCCTAGCGGCACAAGCAGATTTTAACAAAAGAAGAAGAAGACACACGCTTGGAGAAATCAGTCCACATGTGCAAGAAGAAGAAGAAGAAGAATACGTGTGTCACTAGTCTATGTCTATATACAACCATCTGTCGCGTGTACTTTCAATCAACTTTGTCACAGATGATCCCCCATGCCATGATGTCAAACTGTCCAGTTCGGTCTCTCTCTGCTTCTTTTCCCCTCCAGCTTTCCTACTGTCACGATCTACTCCAGTTTTCTTCTTCTCATCACATGACAAAAGAATGTAGATTGTCTCTTTCTGATGTGGGCAATCTTCTTTCCATGAGACAGTTTCTTTCAAAACGTCTTCATTACTCTTTTTATCTGTCCAGGATATTCTCAGTATTCGTTTATAAAACCACATCTCCGCAGCTTGAAAATAGTTTTTCCCTAATTGGCCAACCGTGATTTACTTCCCTATATCAATATAGGATTTATATAGCTTTTAAGAATTCTCTTTCTCGTATTAGTTAACAATCAAAGATCGCATAAAATTTTCTTTATTTTGTAAAATGCTGACTTTGCGTGAGCTTTTCGACACTTAACTTCCTTAGTAAATCTTCCATCATCATCATCATCATCATCATCATCAGGTGCCTTGCCGACTGCCGTGGGCGATCATGCCTCTCCATAATCCACGATCTCCTGCAGCATGTATCAGTTCGTGTGCCGACACACCTCCATGACATGCAATAAGACTGTCAAGAATCTTCTCTCGTTGTCTTCTTCTATCCCTCCTTCCACAGATCTTTCCAGTGGTCACAACATGTTCTATTTCCCCTTTTCTCAAAACATGCCGACAAATTATGACTGTCTCCTTCTGATGTCTGTGATAAGTTGTCTTCGGGCTCCTGCCTCTTATCTTCCATACTTAAACATATAAACTTGCTTCAGATGTGTCCCATCTGCTTTGATGTTGTGTTTCGAGGGGTCAATTGTTTTTTGTTTGTTTGTTTGTATAAACCATTACTTCCGTTTTTCTGCTGTTCAAACTAAGGACCTTGTTTTCATTTTACGTTACAACAATATCCATCATTTCTTGCATCTGTGTTTCATTTGCAGCGATCAAAACTATACCTTCAACATAACGCAGATTGTTAACAATATGTCCACCAACCCATATTCCTGCATACCATGTATATGGATCTAATTTTTATTTCCCTGTACAAATTGGGAAAAAAAAATCGGGTGATATTACACATTCCTGTCTAACGCCTTGTTTAATGTTTTGAAAAGATCCAGCTTGGCTGTCAGTCCTTATGGCTGCTTGTTGTTGCAAGTATATCTATTTTTTTATTCTCAGATCATTACCGTCGGTGTTTAAGTTTTCCTGAATTCTAATAATTTCTTAATGTTTCACTTTGTCAAATGCTTTTGTGCTACCTTTCGATTTTACCAGATCTCCATAAATCACCCATGATGCTGTCCGGGGCGCCACAAAGTTGACTGTTAATAAATCATAAATTCAGGATTGTTGTAACGCACACAAAGAGTTTGAGTTGCTGTTTTTGGCTATTCAGTTATTGATTATCTTTCCAAGTATTGACGATAATTTCTAGTCCATTCTCTAGCCATTGAACTTTGTTATCGACCTAACAAGCTGATCGTCAAAAGTGACTAATTAAAGAGATCTTTACTCCGAAGTCGGAGTGTTTCTGTCTGACAGGCAGGGAATCAATTATCTACAGACAAATAAACACAATCTGTAAAACTGATGTGCACGCATAACAAAAGTTCTTGAACAAGACTAAAAGTGGACGAACAACCAGAAATTTCTGTCAGAGATTACAGCCGGTGAACAAGACGAGGAAGAAGGAGTATAATAATAGTAGTAATATAATAACAACAATAATAATAATAATAATAATAATAATAATAATAATAATAATAATAAGAAGCAGCAGTAGCAGCAATAACACCAGTTGTAAAGACAGGCCCATGTTTAGAAGTTAATGTGACATACTAGTTTGATCGCTTACTTGTCAAACCAGTGGTCTAGGTTAGAGCAATAAGATTAGCTGTACTTTGGGATCTATCCAGCCTTAGGAACGGGTACCAATTCTACCAGTCTTATGAGAAGAAAGAGAGCTCAGGAATGTACTGGGCACTAAAACCTAGTTAGTTAGTTAGTTAGTTAGTTAGTTAGTTAGTTAGTTAGTTAGTTAGTTAGTTAGTTAGTTAGTTAGTTAGTTAGTTAGTCGACAGATTGCCCTCATTGCACGTTGAACCACTCAATGCTTTGATCCCCTCCTCAGTTAATCCCGCAGCGTGTAGCGGCTGACGACACCAGTTCTGTGTTGGTTTATTCTTCTTCTTTGGCTACCCGCGTATCTCAACCTAATATGTCATGGCTTCCTATGTTTATACAGGAAGACTTTGAAAAGACACACAGATACACGATCTACTGGCCAGACAGTTATGTTGTTGATTTGATTGATGTTTGAATTGTGGACTGACTGATTGTATGATAACGAGTGATTGCTGCAAGAATGTCTGAATGTACGGAATGATTGACAGATAGGAAGACAAGCAAACAGACGGGCAGGAAACGAATATATATTTGGGTGAAATAATGGACGGACAGTCAGGAGTATGGGGGGATGGACAGCAGACTAGCGGGTTAGAGACCTTAGATGGATAGATGGATCAACAGAGATGACTGACTGTCTACCCCACCAGGTCATCATACAAGCGATAAACACCCGATAACACAATGTGCCCCCATGTGGATGAGGATGAGGATCACCGTGGAGAGGACCCAGAAACCGCGTTCAGCCAATTGGTCATATTTATGGAATGGCTATATTGAGGCCCCCGGCAAGAGCCAGGGTGAGGCTTTAAACAACGAAAAATTTCATCCTAAAAATGATGGGGAATAATTAAAGATGCAACAGAGATTTTACTAGATAGACGGATAAAATATTGGAACAAAATTACAAACAGACAGAAGTATAGATACATTTTTAAAAGGTCCGACAATTAAGTAATGAGACTAATTCTAAACAAATTCAATAATCAACAGTTGAGGATATAATCTGTTTTTTTTTTAATTCAAAGTAAGCCCCTTGTGCATAGATACAGCAGTGGCATGATCTAACAATCACTGGAACAACCCTGAAATCGATGTTACGACCGTTTAGATGTCTTCAATATCGTTAAAGAAGCGTCTTTTCAATCATGACATACATTTTATAAAAATAAAATAATCACGGGGAGACAAATCTGGGGAACATAGTGGAAGGCTGAGAACACACACCTGTTTTTTGGCAAACAATTCTTGTTTCAGTGATGTCTCTTGGATACTCAACCCCCTGATGTTTTTGGTCATCAGACAACGAATGTGGTACTTACCGGCAAGCAACTTTTGTTCTCGCCAAAATTTTCACAGTAAAATAATGATCTTCTTGTATCTGTTCTCTGACTTTTGCAATAAGTTCATCCATACGAACATACATTTGGCGTCTAGGTCTAGGGGCATTAGTAATCATTTCCACACCACTTTTGAACCGTGAATACCACCTGAAAATGTTTGCACGAGATCAACAATTATCCACATAAACTTGTTGCATCAACTAAACTGTTTGAATGGCGCATTTTTCAGAGTTTTAAAAAGAATTTAATGTTAGCTTTTTGCTCCGTGCTGATTACGTAACAATGCACCTCTGGCTGGCTCAACAAAATGACGGCTTGTTTGCTGTCTGCTTATCCAGGGGCAATGAAAAGTTGCCAGATCATAGAATATTGCCTTTTTAGATTCCGTGCTTTGCTTCATAGATTGCATTTTTGCCTTGGCCATAGTATAATCAGTCTCATTACTTAATTGTCGGACCTTGTAGATGAATATGATGTATATATAAAGATGAATAGATGAAGGGTTGAATTCATGGATAGTTAATGGGTTTAAATATAATTAGACAGACAGATTAAGGGACGGACGGACAGATGGACGGAAAGACAGACGGACAAAACGACAGACAGACAGACAGACAGACAGACAGACAGACAGACAGACAGACAGACAGACAGACAGACAGACAGACAGACAGACAGACAGACAGACAGACAGACAGACAGACAGACAGACAGACAGACAGACAGACAGACAGACAGACAGACAGACAGACAGACAGACAGACAGACAGACAGACAGACAGACAGACAGACAGACAGACAGACAGACAGACAGACAGACAGACAGACAGACAGACAGACAGGCAGGCAGGCAGGCAGGCAGGCAGGCAGGCAGGCAGGCAGGCAGGCAGGCAGGCAGGCAGGCAGGCAGGCAGACAAGCAGGCAGACAAGCAGGCAGACAAGCAGGCAGACAAGCAGGCAGACAAGCAGGCAGGCAGGCAGGCAGGCAGGCAGGCAGGCAGGCAGGCAGACAGGCAGGCAGGCAGGCAGGCAGACAGGCAGGCAGGCAGGCAGGCAGGCAGGCAGGCAGGCAGGCAGGCAGGCAGGCAGGCAGGCAGACAAGCAGGCAGGCAGGCAGGCAGGCAGAACAACCGAAATACAGACAGCTAGACAGAACAACCGACATACAGACAGCTAGACAGAACGACCGACACACAGACAGCTAGACAGAACGACCGACATACAGACAGCTAGACAGAAGGACCGACATACAGACAGCTAGACAGAACGACCGACATACAGACAGCTAGACAGAACGACCGACAGAACGACCGACAGAACGACCGACAGACATTTCCTAGTTTTAGAGACTCACTAAACAATTTCCAACTACCCCAAGCACACGTTTCAGCTACATATTTGTGCACGTTCATGAATCTTTGCCTAAATTTATCTCCTCTTAAATGTTGTGTTTGTAAATTGGCCACTCAATGATGGACGTAGTTAATTCTTAAAATCTCTTTGGAAAATTCTGGAGATAACTTGGCAATTACGCAAATAAACGCCAGGTGCAAAGGGACATCTGCAACGCAGGTAAATTCTGAGCTCATCAATGCTTTGCTTTCTGCAGGATATAGCTTTTTGATGGTATAGAGATATTCAGATCTGTTGGAAGGAGTTAAGAGTATAAGACTTTGAAATTTATATTGTCTTTAAGCATCAGTCGAACCGTACTTCTTTTCTTCTTTACGTCCTTTTTTACCGCTTCGGGTGTCGAGGGAGACATAAGGTCCTGCTTCGTGCTTTTCTGGCTGCTTCGCCAAAGACACATCGTGGTACTGTAGAGTTTCTCTGATGTTATCCTTCCATGTTTGTTCTTGGTCTACCTCTTGCTCTACGTCCTTCTCCTCTTTTGGAGCTGTGCTTGCAGAACTCTATTAATTAATAGCTGTATATACAGAAGCAGGGATATACATACACAACGGACACTCACCGATGTAACATATACTCATAGACACAACACACACACTCACTGACACAACACATACACACTGACACAACACATACACACTGACACAGCATACAAAGGCGGTCAAATAAATGGTAAGGCGGATAACATATACTCACAGACATAGCACACACTCACTGACACAACACATACACACTGACACAACACGTACACACTGACACAGCATACAAAGGCGCTCAAATAAATGGTTAGGCGGATAACATATACTCACAGACACAACACACGCTCACTGACACAACGCATACACACTGACACAGCATACAAATTGGGTCAAATAAATGGTTAGGTGGATAGATAGATAGATAGATGAACCGATATGCAGACGGAAAGATAATTAGATACAAAGATATTTGTTTCGGTTTGTCCATGTGTCTCTCCATCCTTCCATCTATCGGTCAGTCTGTTTATATGCTTGCCCGTCGGTTTGTACCTTTTTCTACTGCCTGTCATTCGTGTGTATATCTATCTATCTTTCTAGTCATTTTACTGAAAGCCACAACGAGTTTGATATTCAAAGCCACCTGAATTAATTGCCCCTTGATATCATGAGTTATTGCCCTTTTGATACCAATCGTAGTTGATTCCCTTACGTGTTACGACATTGCATATTTTGACGCCAAACCATGCCCACAGTTTGTTACCAAGCGATTCTGAACATGGTGCCAACATGTGTAATCCAACTGAGTTGAGATGAGTTTAGCCGAGTCAAGAATTGACATCACGGCACTCAGGACATTCCCATGCGTGCTCAGTCCTCATCTTCAGCAGTCAGCGCAGATTTCCAGTACTAATGGTACTGGTCATAATCTGGTTATATGTCCGTCTTGCCTTTCCTCTGAATGTAGTGAGTTGACCAGACCCTCTGGTTACACACAAGTGCTTCATTCTATCCAGGCCATAATAATCTTGTTTCTCTACTGATTCCTTTGCTTTTTCCCAAATGACCGTGACCACATCTGCCTGTCATACATAAATTCACCACCGATTGGTGCAGATCCAGCAAATCTATCTGCCTATTCATTACCCACTACGCCTGCATGGCCAGGAGAAAAGATCCCAAGTATGCTCCCTACCAGTGACCTTCCAAGTGAAGCTTGCCACTCCACTCGAAGCATCCCTGTCTTCACCTTTCTCATTATGCCTTCAGAGTCAGATACAATTAGGACATGTGTATGCATCTTGTTCTCTAGCTACCGGAGAGCTGCAGTTACCGCCTCCGCTTCCATTTTCATGCTAGATGTTGTGATGTCATATGCTAGGCTGTCTTTCACTAAGGATTTTCCATTGGCTTTCGCTACGAACCCCCAGGCACCTCTTTTCTCTCAACACTGAACCATCTGTATAGATAATCAGTTCACCTGGGGGTGAATTGTCGTGAATTAACGGTTGGACTTACACCTCCGTAGCACCCGCTGGCCACTGTCTGCACTCCAGGCCCAATGTGAACATAACCCTACACAAGCCCGACTTTCCAGCTAAGTGTCGCCTGCCCTAGTGATATCTCTACCCTCATACGCCTGCTTTGTTTAGCATGATGTTTTCATGAACTCTTACTGACGATCGTATGGATTACTGGATAAGTTATATTCTGTTTTCAAACTTGAAAAATATTATGAGTTATAAGTTAACAACTGACATGGAAGCTCTCGAGATATTCCCAAAAGCGCGCCATCCACATCTTTAGCCACAAGCGCGGAGTTCTAAATCCGATGGTGTAAATAACAGTTTGATTGCATGTCTGTCTTGCTCTCCCCCGAGTGTTGATAGCCACAGTTTAAAACGCTCTTACTCCACGACCATTTGACAGATGTTGCTTTAATATAACACATACATCTAAAGAGTCGGCACATTGGCTTGGACGTTGCGAAAGCGCTTCGTAATTCCGAAATACCCGGTCTAGTTCCTGTTGCAGGTGATTTGGTAGCCCATCGTTTAGAGATGATTCTCGACAGCTGTTTTGAAAGTCGACTTTTTAGTTAGCAATGGAAAACTACTGAAGGTAAAATTGGCTAGTAAATCCAAAAATGCAGCCAACATTGCTCGGACTGCTTCTGAAAATTCATGTAAAGGATGTGCAGCAAAGTGTTTAACATGTTATGATTTCATTAATCTAATACTCGTATCAGTATCATGATCATTTATAAATGTGCAATGACATGGTAACTACGAGGACACATTCACGTATTTACTGTTATGTGATACAGCGGTACAAGAGCCAGAGGTCGACCATGCAGAAGATGGACCGCAGAAATGTCAAAGACACTGAAAAGTACTTTATACAAGGCCAGCAGAAGGGCCCGTTCTAGAGATCTCCTGCCCAGACGCCGCGAGACATTCCGGAAGTAGAGAAAAGAAGAAGAAGAATATTTGTGACTATATCGTTATCATTTATGAATATGCAATGCCATTGTTAATACAAGATCGCATTCACGTACTCACTGTTATGCGTGCAATGAATATAAACAGAGTATAAACAGAGTATAAACAGGTGCTTTGAAGAATATATCGAGGCAAAATTGAGGCTTGTTAACCATAAAATAGAATTCCAATGGAATGGTAGTTCAGTTACACTCGGCACTCGGGACTGTTAACTGTATGATCCTTCTCTCTGGGTTAATACCACTTGAGATTGTGTCAACCCATTGACTGTGTTGATGTAAACTGATATTATATCAACCCATTGGTCGGGTTAATGTTACTAAAATTACTTTAGTTTGTGTGAACCCAGTGGCTGGGTTAATGTGACTTGAGGTTGTAGATCTTTTCATGCTGTTGACCGGTGTCAGGAACATACTTTACTACCGTGAAGGCATATGGCTAGTTGGAAGGCTCGTGACATATATATATCTATCCCTCTCACAGTACCTTCTGCGAAACCACTAAGTCGTCTTGTTCCTATCCGAAAGAAAAACACCATCCGGTAATCTCGTGCAGCAGGGCACCAGCCCTGAGCTTCATGAACTCAGGTGGGCCCACCTCCGAAAGCGTCTAGGAACCCAGTGGCGGGGTAATGTGACTTGAGGTTGTAGATCGTTTCATGCTGTTGACCGGTGTCAGGAACATACTTTACTACCGTAAAGGCATATGGCTAGTTGGAAGGCTCGTGACAGATATATATCTATCCCTAAACACAACTTACCGCTAAATGCAGAGAGAGCTGATCAAACAGTCAACAGAAACTGGTGACCCAACGACAAATAGTGTTAAGGGATGATGATGATTAACACAACTAAAGCAACATTATCGGAGCACACACAAATGTTACCTAGGCGAAAGTGTTTATTTCCAGTTGGTGACTCTATTTGTAGGTCAGGGTGGATATTCTCTGGAGTCACCGTGGTGTAGCGGCTAGACGCTCGCCTGCGTATCGGAAGGTCGTGGGTTCGGGTCCTGATGAAACCAGGCTTTCTTAAAAACAAACCTTGGCTGCCAGGTCGACCCAGCCTTGAGTGAGTACTAGGTGCAGTCATGGAAAGTAAAGGCGGCCGGATGATGATGACCACATCACCCACCCAAGTATCGATTGGTGTATAAATTACAAGTCTAGCCCTATATGCCCAAATCGCCTGAATGCATGGAAAAGGATGCTCTACTTTTTTTCCTCACTTTATATTATCTCTCCATCGTCTTCTTGGTCTGCCTCGTCTACTCCTATTCAGCTCTTTTCTGTAGGCAGTTTTTGTATGTCTGTTATTTGTCAGTCTCTCTGTTTGCTCGAACCATTGCAGTCTTTTAACTTTCAGGGTGCCAGCAATTAGTGGTGATTTTAACAGAATATGAATTTTGTCATTGCCTTTCAATCTCCGTCCCGTCGGTTCTCACTCTCCATTCTCCGCTGTTTGCATATTTCATGAGGCCAAAGATTCGCTTGAAAGTGTTCTTAAAACTCTCTAGCATGGTATCATTTCTCTAGTTGTACTCCAGGTTTCAGAACGATATAGGACAACTGGTTTTTAACATGGCTTCATTTCTCTGGTTGTACTTCAGGTTTCAGAACGATATAGGACAACTGGTTTTTAACATGGTATCATTTCTCTAGTTGTACTCCAGGTTTCAGAACGATATAGGACAATTGGTTTTTAACATGGCTTCATTTCTCTGGTTGTACTTCAGGTTTCAGAACGATATAGGACAACTGGTTTTTAACATGGTATCATTTCTCTAGTTGTACTCCAGGTTTCAGAACGATATAGGACAACTGGTTTTTAACATGGCTTCATTTCTCTGGTTGTACTTCAGGTTTCAGAACGATATAGGACAACTGGTTTTTAACATGGCTTCATTTCTCTAGTTGTACTCCAGGTTTCAGAACGATATAGGACAACTGGTTTTTAACATGGTATCATTTCTTTAGTTGTACTCCAGGTTTCAGAACGATATAGGACAACTGGTTTTTAACATGGTATCATTTCTCTGGTTGTACTCCAGGTTTCAGAACGATATAGGACAACTGGTTTTTAACATGGCTTCATTTCTCTGGTTGTACTTCAGGTTTCAGAACGATATAGGACAACTGGTTTTTAACATGGCTTCATTTCTCTAGTTGTACTCCAGGTTTCAGAACGATATAGGACAACTGGTTTTTAACATGGTATCATTTCTCTAGTTGTACTCCAGGTTTCAGAACGATATAGGACAACTGGTTTTTAACATGGTATCATTTCTTTAGTTGTACTCTAGGTTTCAGAACGATATAGGACAACTGGTTTTTAATATGGTATAATTTCTCTGGTTGTACTCCAGGTTTCAGAACGATATAGGACAACTGGTTTTTAACATGGCTTCATTTCTCTGGTTGTACTTCAGGTTTTAGAACGATATAGGACAACTGGTTTTTAACATGGTATCATTTCTCTAGTTGTACTCCAGGTTTCAGAACGATATAGGACAACTGGTTTTTAACATGGTATCATTTCTCTAGTTGTACTCCAGGTTTCAGAACGATATAGGACAACTGGTTTTTAACATGGTATCATTTCTCGAGTTGTACTCCAGGTTTCAGAACGATATAGGACAACTGGTTTTTAACATGGTATCATTTCTTTAGTTGTACTCCAGGTTTTAGAACGATATAGGACAACTGGTTTTTAACATGGTATCATTTTTTTAGTTGTACTCCAGGTTTCAGAACGATATGGGACAACTGGTTTTTAACATGGTATCATTTCTTTACTTGTACTCCAGGTTTCAGAACGATAAAGGACAACTGGTTTTTAACATGGTACCATTTCTCTAGTTGTACTCCAGGTTTCAGAACGATATAGGACAACTGTTTTTCAACATGGCTTCATTTCTCTGGTTGTACTCCAGGTTTCAGAACGATATAGGACAACTGGTCCTTAACATGGTATCATTTCTCTAGTTGTACTTCAGGTTTCAGAACGATATAGGACAACTGGTTTTTAACATGGTATCATTTCTCTGGTTGTACTTCAGGTTTCAGAACGATATAGGACAACTGGTTTTTAACATAGTATCATTTCTCTGGTTGTACTTCAGGTTTCAGAACGATATAGGACAACTGGTTCTTAACATGGTATCATTTCTCTGGTTGTACTCCAGGTTTCACAACGATATAGGACAACTGGTTTTTAACATGGTATCATTTCTCTAGTTGTACTCCAGGTGTCAAAACGATATAGGACAACTGGTTTTTAACATTGTATCATTTCTCTGGTTGTACTCCAGGTTTCAGAACGATATAGGACAACTGGTTTTTAACATGGTATCATTTCTCTGGTTGTACTCCAGGTTTCAGAACGATATAGGACAACTGGTCTTTAACATAGTATCATTTCTCTGTTTGTACTCCAGGTTTCAGAACGATATAGGACAACTGGTTTTTAACATGGTATCATTTCTCTAGTTGTACTCCAGGTTTCAGGACGATATAGGACAACTGGTTTTTAACATAGTATCATTTCTCTGGTTGTACTCCAGGTTTTAGAACGATATAGGACAACTGGTTTTTAACATCGCTTCATTTCTCTGGTTGTACTCCAGGTTTCAGAACGATATAGGACAACTGGTTTTCAACATGGTATCATTTCTCTAGTTGTACTCCAGGTGTCAGAACGATATAGGACAACTGGTTTTTTTTAACATAGTATCAGGCTTCAGAACGATTTCTCTAGTTGTACTCTAGTTGGCTTCAGAACGATATAGGACAACTGGTTTTTAACATGGTATCATTTCTCTAGTTGTACTCCAGGTGTCAGAACGATATAGGACAACTGGTTTTTAACATGGTATCATTTCTCTGGTTGTACTCCAGGTGTCAGAACGATATAGGACAACTGGTTTTTTAACATGGTATCATTTCTCTAGTTGTACTCCAGGTGTCAGAACGATATAGGACAACTGGTTTTTAACATGGTATCATTTCTCTAGTTGTACTCCAGGTGTCAGAACGATATAGGACAACTGGTTCTTAACATGGTATCATTTCTCTGGTTGTACTCCAGGTTTTCACAACGATATAGGACAACTGGTTTTTTAACATGGTATAATTTCTCTGGTTGTACTCCAGGTTTCAGAACGATATAGGACAACTGGTTTTTAACATGGTATCATTTCTCTGGTTGTACTCCAGGTTTCAAAACGATATAGGACAACTGGTTTTTAACATTGTATCATTTCTCTGGTTGTACTCCAGGTTTCAGAACGATATAGGACAACTGGTTTTTAACATGGTATCATTTCTCTGGTTGTACTCCAGGTTTCAGAACGAAATAGGACAACTGGTTCTTAACATGGTATCATTTCTCTGGTTGTACTCCAGGTTTCACAACGATATAGGACAACTGGTTTTTAACATGGTATAATTTCTCTGGTTGTACTCCGGGGTTCAGAACGATATAGGACAACTGGTTTTTAACATGGTATCATTTCTCTGGTTGTACTCCAGGTGTCAAAACGATATAGGACAACTGGTTTTTAACATTGTATCATTTCTCTGGTTGTACTCCAGGTTTCAGAACGATATAGGACAACTGGTTTTTAACATGGTATCATTTCTCTGGTTGTACTCCAGGTTTCAGAACGATATAGGACAACTAGTCATTAACATAGTATCATTTCTCTGTTTGTACTCCAGGTTTCAGAACGATATAGGACAACTGGTTTTTAACATGGTATCATTTCTCTAGTTGTACTCCAGGTTTCAGGACGATATAGGACAACTGGTTTTTAACATAGTATCATTTCTCTGGTTGTACTCCAGGTTTTAGAACGATATAGGACAACTGGTTTTTAACATCGCTTCATTTCTCTGGTTGTACTCCAGGTTTCAGAACGATATAGGACAACTGGTTTTTAACATGGTATCATTTCTCTAGTTGTACTCCAGGTGTCAGAACGATATAGGACAACTGGTTTTTAACATAGTATCATTTCTCTAGTTGTACTCCAGGCTTCAGAACGATATAGGACAACTGGTTTTTAACATGGCTTCATTTCTCTAGTTGTACACCAGGTGTCAGAACGATATAGGACAACTGGTTTTTAACATGGTATCATTTCTATGGTTGTACTCCAGGCTTCAGAACGATATAGGACAACTGGTTTTTAACATGGTATCATTTCTCTAGTTGTACTCCAGGTGTCAGAACGATATAGGACAACTGGTTTTTAACATGGTATCATTTCTCTAGTTGTACTCCAGGTGTCAGAACGATAAAGGACAACTGGTTTTTAACATAGTATCATTTCTTTAGTTGTACTCCAGGTTCCAGAACGATATAGGACAACTGGTTTTTAACATGGTATCATTTCTCTAGTTGTACTCCAGGTTTCAGAACGATATAGGACAACTGGTTTTTAACATGGTATCATTTCTCTAGTTGTACTCCAGGCTTCAGAACGATATAGGACAACTGGTTTTTAACATAGCTTCATTTCTCTAGTTGTACTCCAGGTTTCAAAACGATATAGGACAACTGGTTTTTAACATGGTATCATTTCTCTAGTTGTACTCCAGGTTTCAGAACGATATAGGACAAGTGGTTTTTAACATGGCTTCATTTCTCTAGTTGTACTCCAGGTTTCAGAACGATATAGGACAACTGGTTTTTAACATGGCTTCATTTCTCTAGTTGTACTCCAGGTTTCAGAACGATATAGGAACAACTGGTTTTTTACATAGTATCATTTCTCTGGTTGTACTCCAGGTTTCAGAACGATGTAGGACAACTGGTCTTATCAGTGTTGTATATGTTGTGATCTTTGGTATTATGAAGCAGAAAATTTCAGTTTAGCAGATGTTGAAAGGCATAGTATACCTTATATTCAGATTGTAATTGTTCTCTTAGTATGTTGAAATGTGAAGAAATTATGATAAGTTATCAGTTGTGACATATTTGAATCATTTATGAAGAAAAAAGGGTTTTTGAGCTGAAATGCTACAGGGCCGCTTTAGTGCAGTCGATAGGAAACTCGCTTTCAAGTCCAGCAGCGACTCGCTGCAGCTACCGGCCGGTGTTCGAAACCGGGCGGCTCCCGAATTTCATCCAGCCTCTAGATAATGGGTACCAGAGAACGCTCTGGGGTAAATGGAGGAACGTCGCTGTAGCTACGGAGTTTCGTGCAGACGGCGACACAGGCGGATAGTTTCTTATCAGCTAGCTGTCCGTACTGGTAGCAAAGCACTTATGGTTTAGACCGTGTGCAGTGACGATGGTTCACATCTCCCGACTTTATCTTACCTTTTAGAAAGAATCTCAGAATTCAATGGGTCAAGAAAAAAGAAATCCTGACACCCTAAATGATCTGAACATCAAGAAAGATCGGTTGGTAAACAGAATCTTGTCTCCAAAACACAAATATTTTGGACATATCAAGCGTCTGGAGTACTGGAAAGAATAATAAAAGGAGGTTTGGTACCAGGAAAAGGGCAGGGCCGAACAGCACGAAGATGGGCACAGGATATAAGTGACACATTATGCAAGGAAAATGCACCAGGCCAGAGAACTGCTGGGGGGAACGGAGTTTCTTTTAGCGATGACAATGACGTCATGCAAAGTACTTGCTACACGAAGCTGAATGAATTATTTTGCCAATGCACAAATTTAACTTTAATTTTCTGAGTCGCACTTCCAGCTGTCATTAATTACCTTCGTTTTTCACCGTCCAAAAACTATCACTGTCTCTTATTATTAAAACCAGATGATTCCGTTTCCTATTAATGTATCCACCCCCCCCCCCCCCCCCCCCCCCCCCCCCCCCCCCCCCCCCCCCCCCCCCCCCCCCCCCCCCCCCCCCGCCTTTCGGGTCGACTTGCTTAAACCGTACATTTGTCATAAAGTAACAAGCAAAACACCTTTCCCCACGCCTCCATGCTTATTGTGCATAGAGTAAGTTTTAAAAAAAAGATAATATTTTTACAGACCAATCTACACTAGGTGGGTAATGTTGTCAGCATTACGCTGGCCGTCTTATTTCCCCAGGACATACATCCTAGTACACATTGATAAAAATCCACGCAGCCAGCAGTGGGTTTCGATCGCGTTACGTTGGAATTAGAGTCTGACTCGCAACGCCTAAGCCACGGACGCCGCCGTGTATTATCACCATGTATTATCTGCAGGCTGCATACTGTTGGCTACAAAAGAGATAGCCCATGATGTATGAGATGTTCAATATATGGAAGTGAGGTTGAACAGTCATGAGCAGGACGTGACGATTCCTTGAGTGAGCCCAGTACCAGAGCACCATGTACTAGCTCTGTATTTTGGAAGCCTCCTTGGATGGCGGGGAATGCTCATGTTCTGTCCCTGCCTTCTCTTAAGGGCTGATCAGCTTTATGTGGCTTCTCTGAACCAGCCTGATTAAGGCACCACCTGTGACCTGGGAAAAGATGACCACACAACAATGAGACTGCTATGTCACCAGAAACTAACCGGGAAGGCTAACCCAGTCAACAAATGCCCGCAGAAGTCGGGTGTGTTGGCCGAAAGGTGCAAATATCACAGCCATACTGTAAACAGACACAACGCACTCACATCTTCGGATAAACGCAGAAGAAAAAGAAGAACTTCCTGGGACTTTATCTTGTACACATGTAAAGGTGGATCCACCTGACAGCCTATGTCATTTTTTTTTTTTTTAAAGAGAAGCTTTCAGGTTCGTAGGTGAGCGTCTAGCCGCTACACGACGAATGCTCCTAGATTTGTCATACCAGCTGTCCGCACATTATGTCCCACTTAACTTCGTGTCTTATCTCGGGATACGGCCGTGCTAAACCACACGTGCTGAACAACCACGACCGTCCCTAGTCAACTTAGATTAGAACAACGGTTTCGTCGAAGTTGGAGTGCATCTGCCTCAGAGGCAAAGAACCAACAGCCTGCACACAAATTAGCTAGACCTGAAAATGGATATGCATGCAAAATTCAGTGCTTGGAACAAGACCACTGTCGAGAAGTTGACCAAAACCGTAGACGGAAGTTCTCATTCCAATCTTAATCCTTCTCCTCCCATCTTCTTTCTGACCCCTTTCTTCTTCCTACTCCTTCTCTCTCCCCATCTCTCCTTTACTAGTCCCCCTCAGCATTCTTCTACTCTTCCTTTTCCCTCTACTCCTTCACATTTGCGAGGGGGTGGGGCGGGGGCACAAAGAGAAGGACAAGGAAGAGTGAGGAGGAGAAGATAAAGAAACAAGGAAAGAGGCGGGGAGGTGAAATGGGGAAAAAAAAAGAAGAATTAACCGGGTCATGAAAGGAAAGAGAAAGGAATAAAGAGAATGGAAAATGGATGTGGAGGGGGAAATAAAGTAAGAAGAGAAAGAAGAAGATGACAAATATAGCATACTAGTAAACAGGTATGTATGCTTGTGTTGTTTCTGTTTCTTTTTTGGAGCTGCTCAAGTTAATTAGAAACAGAAAATAATTATGAAGTCCTTTTAAAAACGCTGCTAAAGTAAGCTTTTGAATCACGCAGTGTGGCTTTAGCAGTCATGTCTATTGTAGCGCAACTTTGTTCTTTGTTGCGTACGTCGATGTCACACCCAGGTTTGTCTTTAGATTTGCTACAAGGGGAGTCGATTTGTAAGATCATGGACGAGGAGAAAGATGGTCGTGTCGATAGTGGTGATGATGATGATGATGTATTGCTTGCTGCATGCTTCTCACGTTTCTGATGCTTGAAAAATAAAATGTTTGGAAACATTTTTTTTTAATGTACTGTCTATATTGCGATACTTTAGCAATGTCACAAACAACATCAATGATATTCAGAAAGGCCGCTGCTTTAGCTCTATGGTTACATGCTCTTGAGGTTGCGTTGTTTTCTTCATCCCAAGTTACTTTATTAACTGGTTCCAGTGTCTGTAACTGCCACCTGGCCTCTAGTGCTGTCTGGTACTAACGGATTGATCGTCGACTCTAACATCTCAATAGTGTTCCTACCTAAGGTGTCTCTGTTAACGATGGATCCATGTATCTTGTGTGTTGTCTCTGTAGCTCAATGTCTTGTTTCATGTCTCTTCTCTAGTGACTGTCTTCGAGGCTCAATGTGACTGGCTCCTCTCCTTCTAGTGTTGAGTTGGCATCTCCACAATTGAAAGTGCTCTATGAAGGTCCATGTTACTAGTCCCTCGTCTTCTAAGTCTCGTTGACTGAAGGCTTCTAGTGTTGGGCTGACATCTCTACAAATGAAGGCTATTAAAGTGGTTTGTTACTCATTATTTATAATTGGATGCTGGAATGCTTTCTTCTCACTTTTTCTGCTTCTAGGATAGTCTAGTACGTCTCAACATGTTTACTATGTGCGTTCTCACGTGGGATTTTCTAATTATATCTTAATTCCATCAGATTTCATCATCTTACTTTGCGCAAATATAGTAGTTAAATTGACAGTTGACGTCATAGAAACTCATAAAAAACAAGTACTATTATGTTCTCTCTGAAAGGGAACGTCAACAATACTATCCACAAAATATTGTTGCTAAGACCTGTTGATTTTAGTCTCATCAATTTATACGCAATATCCTACCTCTGACAAACAAGTGATGACGTCAAAACTTAGTTTTGGCGGGAAAAAAATGTTACCAAAACTTGTTGATCTTGGTACATCTTAGCTATGCGCAATATCTTACTTCCTAACAAACAGGTGATGACTTCTCCATGTTACACTATTCACAACCTTGTGTCACCTACTTTTAATCAGTTCTGACACAGAAAATTTTCCGTGCCACGGCTCTCTCGGTCTCACTCTGCCTCTCCTCCCCTTCAACTTGTCCACGGTCCCGATCTACTCAAGTTTACTTCTTCTCAAGACATGACAAAGAATGTAGATTATCTTCTTCTCGTGTGGACAATCAGTTCTCCCCCTGAGTCACTTTCTTTCAAGACATTCATTATATTTTTTTTTTCAATCTGCGTGTAGTCACATCATTTGCCTATAAAGCTACATCTCTGCCTCTCCCTGATTAATTTTCACTAGTAGTCCAGCTGTCCATGATTCACTTCTGTTTATTAGGATATGATTTATATAGCTCTTGAGAATTATATTTCTCGTTTCAATTAACCAAAACATAATAGCTTTGTGTTTTGGCTTCGAATTTAAAACAAGGATAAAATAAAAATACATGATGATGATGATGAGATGACGATGTTGATGATAACTGTTTTCGAACATACAAAAAAATTAAAGAGTATACGAAACAATGAAAACACTTTATGATTGGCGGGGGGCCTTCTCAAGCGGCGTAAGCCTGGTTTAAGTGCATACAAATAATAGTCCTCTAAAATAATTTGGAGAGGACATGTAGCCATATATTCTAGTGTCACTCCAATTAAGTTTTATCAGCAGTGCTGTGATACATAACCACTGGAATATTTGCAGCAGTCTGTACGGTTAATGGTTAAACAAACAGTGAAATAGATTAACAGTGAATTACTTTGCAAGTCTTGTATCATGTTATAAAATGTTGAATTAGGAATCGACATCGTAGAACTCAGGACACTCTCATAAGGGCTCCGTTCCCATCTTCAGCAGCCAACAAAGAGTTCTAATTCCCATGGTACCAGTAACTGTCTGATTGTATATCCGTCTCGCCTTTCTCTTGAGTGTTAAGCGTCGGCCAGATCCCCTGGTAACTCAACGCAGCGCCATTCTCCTCAGACCGTAATAATCTATCTGTGCCTCCGCACTTTTTACTGACTGCCAAAAACAAAAGCCCTCACAACATCCAACTTGTTATACATTTATTCAACACCTAGTGGTGCAGAACCGACCAGTTACGGAAATATTGGGCACACAAGCAGATAAACAGAACTGGAAAACTTTTTGTTGAAAAACATCATGCCCTGTCAGGAAAAAAAAAACGAAACTAAAAAAAAAAAAAATCCCATTCCAACATAAAAATGATGGATTCAGGATTTCCCTCAGTCGAGTCTCCGGGGAAATCAGAAGTCATTAATTAAATTAGTGAAACGTGTTTAAACTCACACCGAAGATTGCTATGGCGGAATCGACTTCTGCGGCATCGGTTCTAGCAAACAAATTATATTGGAGTCACGGGGAATTCCCTGCCACAGCTGTGTCCCTTTGACCTGTAATTGTGGTTCTACCACGGTGACAGTCATCATGTAGTACCATGTCACGTCTTTCTTTTCCTCTTGTTTCCTTGTGTGTTTCGAGTGCTTTTCGTGTTCATTAGTAGTTTTGCTTTTGTATTTAATATACGATGTCGGCTCTGTAGCTTAGTCGATGCGAATGCTTAGTAATGCCGGGATGAAGGGTTCGATCCCAGCTGCGGGTCATGCGCCTTGCGTTGGTTTCGACAGTGGTATCAAGAAAGCCGACCGTCCAGGAAGCAATGGCAAACTACTGGACGTAAATTTGCCTAGAAAAACCACATAACAGCCAGGGGCTGTTCGGGTTGGTTCTGCAAAATCCTGTAAAGGATACGCAACTAACCATTTAATGTGCGTGTGTTTGGATGTGTGAAAAATGACCGCTGGGAGGGGGGGGGTGTATAGTAGTCCAGCTGG
Organism: Candidula unifasciata; assembly: GCA_905116865.2. Classification (NCBI taxonomy): domain Eukaryota; kingdom Metazoa; phylum Mollusca; class Gastropoda; order Stylommatophora; family Geomitridae; genus Candidula; species Candidula unifasciata. The sequence continues at coordinate 336,770 of CAJHNH020004113.1, forward strand.
CCCTTTACTTACATCCGTTCTTTTTGTTTTAGTTCACCCCATCTCGTAGAATACGAGATTTCGTGGAAAGTTCTAGGGAAAGTCCAATAGTTTTTGGGTTTTATGGTGTGAAATAACACCGAATAACACCAACCACCAATATAATTTTGCACGTTCCCGGAAACTGTCCATGAAATCTCGGAGTCTCCGACATGGGGGTCAACTTAAAGAAAAGTACCCTTACATCTTGTAAAATTAAATTAATAAAATCTTTCAGTCCTAACCAACGTGCGATGTATGAATAGTACTTATGTGAATCTGACCCAGCGTGTAACATATTCTAGTCCGTTTACTTGGTCGCCCCGTACTGCGAAATCTGTCTTGTCCAGTATTTAGTTTTTTTTAAAGCAACACACTGGTGGTTCTCGCCAATTCCTTATTTATACATATGGGTATCTTAAATGGAGCCTTATGGTACTGAAAGAGTTAATATTTGTCATCATCATCATCATAAACCACTTATGCCATTAAGCAGCGCGGGGAGAAAAAATTTGCGATCCAGTGCACGCTGGCTACCATTGGTTATTGTCATGCCGTGAAGGCGTAGAGTGTCTTTAATATTTTCGATCCATGTTTTCTCGGCTTTCCACTTGATCTTGTATTGAATCTTCTGAGATGTAGTGCTTGTGATGGTATTTGATCTCGCTGCATTCTAATGAGATGGCCAAACCACTACTGTTTCTCGATGGATAGAGCAGAATGTGTCGCTGCCACAATATGTCTAATAGTATCATTATTCACCCGATCTTGCGTACATGTGTTTTAAATAGTTTTCATGTCTGGGAATGGTAGGTTATTGTTTGAATAAAAATGCTGTTTATAATCAGAGTGAATGGTTTGTGCTGGGCTAAGAAGCGCAGGTATCGGAGCCTAGCTGTAAATTACATCAATGCGTACCAAGGGCAAAAGCGTTATAGTAGTAAAAAAAAAATAATAATAATAACTGTGATTAGAAAGCTCGACGGAGTGAGTGTCCCTGTGTGGTTCAATGGCCCCACTGTTGCAAAACAAAAATAGACCCACTGTCTTCCCTACAAGCATGTCGTAGAAGTCGACTTACTGTGGACTTCGCTCAATGTTGGAGTGCATCTGTCCGAGCGGCAAGGAACAACTAACTGCACAAAAATAAACCAGTAAAACTAATGTGCACACAGAACTCAGGCCCTGTCACAAAGCCAAAGTCCAAATGGACGAACAACCCGAACTTTCCGCCAGAGCTTACAGTCGATTAACAAAAAAGCAGAAGGAGAAGAAAAGAAGAAGAAAAAGATGATGATAAAGAAGATGATGAAGAAGAAGAAGAAGAAGAAGAAGAAGAAAGAAAAAGAATAAGAAAGAAAAGAAGAAGAAGAAGAAGAAGAAGAAGAAGAAGAAGAAGAAGAAGAAGAAGAAGAAGAAGAAGAAGAAGAAGAAGAAGAAGAAGAAAAAGAAGAAGAAAAAGAAAGAAAAAGAAGAAGGAAGAAGAAGAAACAGAAACAGAAGCAACAGCAGAAGAAGATGAAGTAGAAGGAGAAGGAGAGGGAAAGGGAGAGTGAGAGAAAGAAGGAGAGGAAGAGAGAGAGGAGAGAGAAGAGGGAGTGGGAAAAGGAGAAGAATACAAGGTAACGGAAAAGATGCGCACGAATACAACCGAAGATTTCAACCAACGTCATATACGACGGAGAACTAAGTACAACACAAAGTCTGACTGGGACATTTAACCGATAAAACCAAAGAGCTTCTTAACAACCAAAATCAACAAAAACAAAGAAATATTAAGTTCTGTTCAATAGGTGTTAAATATCATGATAACGGAATCGCTCGCTAGAGGCTAAGAGGCAGAGAAAGACTAAGTAGGAGAGTGTGGGACAGTTTTTCGTCATGACAGAACAGTCTCAACGAAACGAAATAAAAATTAAAAAGAGGCATAATACAATAAAGAAGCAAAGGTATAAAACACACGGCGACATGCCTTCAACCAGCAAACAGAAGACAATACAATAACAGAGACGACGCTAAAATTATAATCTTTATTCGTTATCTCCAGGTGTCTTTCTTTCAACGTGCGATCTGTGACATCAGCGGGAAATATTTTATGTATATATATATATATATATATATATATATATATATATATATATATATATATATATATATATATATATATTCATATATAAAACTCTTTCTCTCTCCCTCTCTCACATACATAGACACACACACACACACACACGCACACTTACGAGAGAACATGAACATGTTCACAAGAAAAATTCCCATCCCACGAAACGACAACTAATGCAGGGCAAATCAATGGAAGCATACAATAAATGGACAAGAGCTGGAGGCAGTAACACAGGTCAATTACAATGGATCAATAATAATTGACGAAGGAACAAGAACGGAACTCTGGGGAAAAGAACTGCACAAATAACAGCAATTATAGACAGGCTGAAACGAATATGGAAAGACAAGAGCATCTCGTTGAACTCCAGGATCAAATTACTGAGTGGAAAAGGAAAAACACTGGTTGCTCTCTGAGTTCAAGTTCACAGAGAGCATGAAGCGATGAGCCAGAATCGAGGATACGAGCAACGCCTGAACATACGTGTTGGGGAGTTGAGTTAAGTTGAGTCAAGAATTGACATCACAGCACTCGGGGCATTCCTATGCATGATATGTCCTCATCTTCAGCAGCCAGCGCAGAATTCCAATACTGATGGTACCGGTCACAATCTGAGTGTAGTGAGCCGGCCAGATCCTCTGGTTACACCAAAGTGCCTCATTCTCTCCGGGCCATAATAATCTTCTTTCTCTACTAATTCCGTTGCTTGTTCCCAAAGGGCCTTGACCACATCTGCCTTGTGTTGGGGACAATTCCTGATTCTCTTACAATGTCGTTGGGCCATTAGCTGCTGTTGACTTCTTTGCGTTTCAAAGCTGCAAACTGCAGCGGAAAGTTCTGGTTGTTCATCCACTTCTGGATTTTAGTCTTTTTCCAGAACTTGAGTTTTACGCGCGCATGTATTTTACAGATCTGGCTTAATTTGTATCTTCTTCTTCTTCTTCTTTTTCTTCTTCTTCTTCTTCAGCATTCCGAGCCCTTAAGGTTCATTGCTGCAGATATAACCCGCTTCCATTCATCTCTCTGGTTAGCCTTCTCTTTCCAGTTGAAGTGTTTGCAGGTATGATTGGATATTATCTCTCCATCATCTTCCCGGTCTGCCTCGTGGTCTACGACCATTCATCTCCTTCGTGTGTACAGTTTTCACTTATCTATCATCTGACATTCTCTCAATATGCTCCAACCATTTCTGTCTATAAGATTTCATGATGCCAGTTATCAGTAGTGATTTAAACAGATTATGAATTTCGTTAATGCTTTTCGCTCTCCATTGACTGCTGTTTGCATCTTTGATGGGTCCAAAGATTCGTCGTAAGACTCTTTTTTTTTTCGAAAAGGCTTTATCTCTTTTAGCTGTGCTCCAAGTTTCAGAAAAAATAAATTAAAACGACTGGTCGTAATTTGTATGCAGATTATTAATTGCTTGCATCTCAGGCAGATGAAAGATTCGTCTTTATGCAGGATTTTTAAATATAATTTCTGCAAGGTGACATTCTTTTTTAAACGTTACAAGGATTAAAACTACGCTTAGTGGTTAGGAATGAGTTCCACACCCAGCTGGGGCGGGTGGGGGGGGGCTGCTTGGTCTCGAGGCATGGTGTCTGCCTCGAGTCCTAGAGGTTCTGGGTTCAATCCCTAGTAAGAACTGGGATTTTTTCACGTTGATTTGGACTTCTATTAATTCACCCTGGTGTCTGGGTAGTGAGATCGGGCGCCCGTGTGCATTTTTGAAAACGTGAAAAGACCATTGGCAGTTGGAAATAGAAAAACAAGTAGCACAACGGCGCTGATTGTATTTTAGGATCCTCGCCGGTGATACAGAGCCTGTGCACTGTGCTGAGCTTCTTCGGACTCAGGCTTGAGTTAGAAGAAGAACGGAGCACTTATGGGTTACTACCCGTGTGCCATGATGTTGATCCGTTGTTCAAAACCAAAAAGCCTAAGATCCACACAGCTTTTTTGAAACCGCGGACATGAAACTGCATATTAGAGGTCTGTCCATATAGCCAAATTGTCTGTCGCCGTCTTGGTCTTCCTCGCCCCCTTCTGCTCCCCTGTTTAGCCCTGCAGAATCGTTTAAGAGAGATCTGTAGGTTTTGTTGTAGGTCCGGTAGTTGCGTATCCATTACAAGAAGTTTGTGAGTGTATGTATGTGTGTGTGTATGTGTGTGTGTGTGTACATCTGTGTGCATATCAGTGTATGAGTGTATGTGTGTGCGTGAATTTGTGTGTGCATGTATACATGTGTATATGTATGTGAGTATGTTTGTATGTATGTGAGTACATCTGTGTGTAAGAGTGTGCTTGTGTGTATGTGTGTGTGTGTATGTGCGTGTGTGTGTGTGAATGTATGTATGTGTGTGTGTGTATTTGTGTGTGTATGTTTGTGTCTACCAATAAATGTATATGAGCCAAGCATTGGTGAATTAACAAACACCTCAGTCTGCTGCTGTGTTTGTAAATAGTTGTTATGTTTGATATTCGACCTATGCTTAGTTAACATGAATTTATGTGACCCATCGTGCCATTTCAGTGCTTTGAGATAAGTTCTGCCCGGTTGTGGATTTCAAGCTGTATGATAGACAAGACGAGTAAAGATACCCCCTGTCCCCCCCCCTTCCCCGTTTTTTGTTGAAAGCCTATCTGGTAATGTAGACTTGTTTCCATAGCCAGGCGCACATGCCATTTGAAGGTGAGAGGTTCGAGTCCTGGCACGGTAACTATAGCTTTCAATTTTTGTGTTGTCTAGGGAGTCCTTCCCTATTTCTACTTCCTTCTATGAGTGCCGATCAAACATTGTTTGTTTGTTTATTATACAAATATTGCGTTATTGTGTCGCGAGCCACTATGTGGAAAGGTCAAGACTACATAGACAGCACATTAGTGTAAGTAATCTATCTTTGTATGACACTCCTGTTTGTGTATGCTCAGTAACACGTGTCTGCTTTCAAACTATCCCTGACACCAGGACGATTATGTGATTTCCCATGTCGCTTGTGACATCGATTTCATCTTTATTGTGTTTTTTTCCTAGAACTGGGTAAACTTAAATACTTAAATACTTAAAATTAGTTTTTTTTTTTTTTTTTTTTTTTCTGTTCAGTATTTTCCCACCAGTCCAGACCACATTCATACGTGCATACATGCATACATACATGCATACATCCATACATACATACACTCACGCACACACGCACACACGCACACGCACGCACGCACATACATACATACATACATGCATGCATGCATGCATGCATGCATGCATGCATGCATGCATGCATGCACAGCATGCATGCATGCATGCATGCATGCATGCATGCATGCATGCATGACATACATACATACATACATACATACATACATACATACATACATACATACATACATACATACATACATACATACATACATACATACATACATACATACATACATACATACATACATACATACATACATACATACATACATACATATACATACATACATACATACATACATACATACATACCTCATACATATACATACATACATACATACCATACATACATACATACATACATACATACATACATACATACATACATACATACATACATACATGACATCTACCACTTGACACAACCTCCTAGACATATACCACTTGACACAACCTCCTAGACATATACCACTTTACACAACCTCCTAGACATATACCACTTGACATAACTTACTAGACATCTGCCATTGCTCACAACTTCCTTTAGCACCAAGATGGACATTATTTCTCCACAGTCTCACAACTGCCAATTACATATCCATGTGTGTCAGTAGATTATGTATTTTTAATTTCTTCTAAACTGATTAAAAGCAAAGACTTAGACAACATTGATCTCTTTCACATTAGGCTGTATGATACAAATTAAAATTAAAAAGAAGAAGAAACTGATGAAGATTAAGGCGCGTGTTATAAATTATGTCAAGCTTGATATTGCAGCATTAAGGCCATGGAAGTAAAGGCGGCTGAAGTGATGGACATGGTATTAACCACACCGGCCGCATCTATACAAACATAAACCTAGCATCATACACCTGTATACACATCATACACACAAAGAAACATACAAACATATACTTTACTTTAAATTTTATCTAACCTTTATTCTTACTTTTCTTTTACTTTACATGTATTTTTTTGTTTTTGTTTACATTTACTTTCACCTTACCTTTGTCTCTACCCTCACCTCTGCCTTTATTATTTTTTACTTAACTTTTCTTTACTTTGCTTTTACTTTACTTTTACTTTACTTTTCTTTACCTTTATTTTACTTTCACATCACTTTTTCTTTACTTATTAAAAAAAATTTTTTTTTTTACTTTTCATTTACTTCAACTTTTTAGTTACTTCACTGCTACTTTACTGTTACTTTACAATTAAATTTGTAATACTTTAATTTGCTTTAATTTTACATTTACCTTACCTTTTACTTTACTTTTACAATAATATTACTTTACTTTTATTTTTAGTTTCAATTTTACTTTAACCTTTACTTTTACTTTAACTTTTACTTTACGTTTACTTTCATTTACCTTAATCAGGCCTGTACCAAACTAATTGAAGATAATGCTGTATGCTAAGAAGAAGAAGAAGAAGAAGAAGAAGAAGAAGAAGAAGAAGAAGAAGAAGAAGAAGAAGAAGAAGAAGAAGAAGAAGAAGAAGAAGAAGAAGAAGAAGAAGAAGAAGAAGAAGAAGAAGAAAAGAAAGAAAAAGAACAAGAAGAAGAACAAGAAGAAGAACAAGAAGAAGAACAAGAAGAAGAACAAGAAGAAGAACAAGAAGAAGAACAAGAAGAAAAACAAGAAAAAGAAAAGGAAAAGAAGAGAAAAAAAAAAGAAGAATAGAGAAAGAAAAAGAAGAATAGAGAAAGAAGAAGAAGAGGAAGAAGAAGAACAAAAAGAAGAATAAGAAGAATAAATATCAGGAGGCAGAAACAGATTAAGAGGCACAAAAAAAAAAAAAAAAAGATAAAGACAAAAAAAAGAAGCAGAAGAATAAGAGGCAGAACAACAAACCAAGAAAGAAAGAGGTGGCAGAAAAATAAGAGGAGGCAGAAGAAAATGAGGAGACAGAAGTAGAAGAGGCAGAAGTAAAAGAAGCAGAAGAAAATGAGAAGAGGAGACAGAGTTCTCGGATCATGCGATGAGAAAAGGAGCAATAGAGAATATTGTGACGACTGGAAAGATCACTGGTAGAAGAGGCAGAGGCAGACCAGGAGAAAGATGGTGGTGGATGGTTTAAGAACTTAAGACAGTGGCATGGAGGAATATCATCAGTGGAATTGATCCAGAACACCAGAGACCGAGATCTGTAGAGATGCATGAACGCCTACGACAGCCGGCAAGGCACGATGATGATGATGATGATGATGATGATGATGATGATGATGAAAGGATGTACAGAAGTAAACTTAATTAAGTCAAGTTTATGTATGAGTATGAATGGATAGTTTCAACGCTTGACGATGAATGTTGCCTAGCCTATATAAGGGTTTGAAATCAGTCGCAACGACAATTTACATTTCGCATGTCTGTATTTTTAAGTATCCCTCCCCTGTGTTTTTCTCTAAGCAGCTGAAATCTGTGAAATCTGTATGAGGGAAAAGCAATCAAAGGTCATTCATTACAAGTACATACACATCTTTAATGACAAAAAGAAACTTGCATGAACATCGCTCTTTTTTTGTGTGTGCCTCCCAGAAAGTTCATCACAATATATTCACCATGTAGCAGATCCTTTGCAGAACGTCGCTCTCATCACGATCTGTTTGAAAGTAACTTGGTCTCTCGCCAGCTCTCCCGCCTCGTGAACTTTCATACTCAAGGAGTCAGTTATATCCTGTGCCCATCGTCTTGTTTGTCGGCTCCTGCCTCTCCTTTCTGGTACCATGCCTTCTGTGTTATTTTTTCAAATCCCCGATAGCGCTTGATATAGCCAAAATATTTCAGCTTCCGAGACAAAATGCTGTTTATTAGCCAATCTTCCTTGATGTTCATATCTTTAAAAATGTTAGTATTTTTAATTTTCTCTGTCCATGATATTCTGAGAATGTTT
>CAJHNH020004113.1:350000-357500 GCA_905116865.2 Candidula unifasciata
ACATTATTCCCCGCTGGGCTTAGAACGCCTATATTGTGAGAGAGCCCGTAATCCTCACAGAAGCGTGTGGTTTGATTACCAGAACAAGATTTAATGGTGGTAATAGAGATGTCGGTTTCACCGGTGTGATCAAACTATTGAAACGGAATGAGATGCTTCCTTGCAAACATCGACAACCTGTTCACGTAACATATTGATTAGCTACTGGTGTCCCAAGTATATATATATATATATATATATATATATATATATATATATATATATATTATATATATATAGATGGTCATAACATAAACAACCAACGTTATGCTGATGACAACGTCTTTATACCAACATGTCAGAAAAAACTACAGGAATTTTCAGAACGACGTTAGGAGGTTTTCAAATTAGTATCGTGACAGCATGATGTGTCTGATGCACAGCTCAAAGGAACCAAAAGGTGAATCACATATCATTTCACAGTAAAGCTCTGCTTTTACAGGACCTTGCAAAACTAACGCAAGCAATTTTTGGTTGTTGTGGTTTTCCTAGAAAAACTTTACGTTCAGTAGTTTGCCATTACCCACTAAACGGTCGTCTGTCGATACAACTGTTGAGACCAAACTAACGCAAGGTGGAGGGGAAAAAAAAACACAACAACCCGCAGCTGGAATCGAAACCAGAATGCGAAGCCGGTTCGCAACGCCTAAACTACAGAGCAAAGTCATTGACCAATATTCGTGGCTTTTTCTTCAGAGCAGTCAACAAAGATAGAGCTTTTCGTTGTGACCAATTTTTGACCCAAGCGAGTTCTAGCACACGGGTCGAATTCTAAACAAAAGTCGAATGCTAAGTAAACGTGTTCGCGTCTAAAAAGGACGTATATCAAGTTGAAACTCCCAAAATGAACGAGTAGCGAGGTACCACTGTATTTTGCTAAATACAAATTTTAAATTCAGCCCATAATAATAATAATTACTATTATTGCGCATGTAATCCAGATTCAGGCCCTTGAAATCCCACCCCCACCCCACCGACTAGGAGATTATAAGGGGGCTTAGCACCCTCTCCCGCCCCTTCCTTCATCATTTCCCCCCGATTTCCTCTTAACAAGCTTTGTGAGTCCGTTACTTGAAATCATTTGAATGTGCAATGACCGCCTCTACCTATATTCTCAAAATCCCCAAACGACAGGTTGATTACATGAATCAAGGTTCCCGTGTAGGGTAAGGGCCTAATTTGGTCTGGGGAGGGTGGAGACGGGGGGAATAGATCCACTGCCTACTAACAAGCAAAAGCGCGACAAAAGTGTTCGTTGGAGAACGAAGAATGTACAGGGTCGAAATGTGAGTATATCGCAAGCTAGCTGTTAACCACCATACAACTTCCTAACTTATTGACCAATTGACTGTCTAACCGACATATTGATTGAATAATATACTGATTTATTGTTTGACTGACTAATTGGTTGACTGACTGACCGACTAACTGGTATATTGATTAACTAACAAATGAACTGGATTAGTAACTAAATAAGTGACTGACTGGTTGACTTTGGCTAATTGATGATTGACTGACTGACTGATTTTGACTGAATGATAGGCTGACTTTGACTGACTAATCAAGTGACTGACTGACTATATAATTTACTGACTGATTGATTGACTGACTGACCTTTACTAAGCCATTGGCTCACTGAATGACTCATTATTTGACTAACTGTCTGATTCCTTGACTGACTGGCTGGTTGACTGGACGACTCTCGACTATGGTATATTTATCTTCTTACCTCTCTAACTAGGATAATTAAAGCTCAGAACAGAATTTCCGTTACTGCCAAAACTATGTACAAGACGTCACAGTTTTATTGCGGTGTTTTTAACTTCGCAGATTTTCAGTAATTGTCGAATTACAGACAAAACAAAGTGTAAAAACTTGCCATGGATTCTAGAATGTTGAAAACTTCGTAGCGTGCCAAGCTGCATTGTTATGACACTATTGTAAGACTCCAGTTCCTCAGACGTGGTTGTAGTCTAAGCGGTGGGATAACATATCTGTCATCACCTTTTCTGTTTAGTGTGTTTAATTGCAAACGAATATATTGAATTCTTATCTGAAATCTCCATATAACTGTCTTTCCATCAATTTTTATATCTGCTGCTTTCTTCTTCTTCTGTTCCCTACCCCCGGAAAGCCTCGTGGCGTCAGGACTGGAACAGATCCCTGGAACAGACTCTTCTGTTCGCTTCGTATAAAGTACTTTTCAGTGCCCTATTATTTCTGCAGTCCGCTTTCTGCATGGTTGACCACTAGTACTGTTACCACTGTATCTGTTAAACATTGCTGTCTGTGGTGCCCTGTCTGACGTCAATCTTGTTACATGTCCAAACCATTTGATTTGTTGTCTACCTATAATGTTCAGCATAGGTTCTTGTGTGATTCCAGTACTAACCTATGGATGCGAGAGCTGGAAATCAACGAAAACTGTAGACACAAAATTAGACAGTTTTGAAAATAAATGCCTTAGAAGAATACTAAATTTCAAATGGTCAGATTTCCGAACCAATACACAAATAAGGCAAGAATCCAGGCAAGAGTATGTGTCTAATTTTATACGAAAACGTCGCTGGAACTATGTTGGCCACGCCCTTAGAATGGATAAATCAAGACTTCCTTACCAAGCCCTCATTTGGACACCACAGGGGAAAAGATCTCGTGGAAGACCAAGGGAAACCCTACGTAGAACTATCATCAGGGAGAGCTCACTCATGGGCCACTCAAACATCCAAGACCTACAACAGATTGCAACGAACCGCCATGCATGGAGAGTCATGACCTCTGCCCTATGTGCCGCACTCGACACAAGAGGAAAGACTAACTAACTAACTACAGGTTCTGTGCTAACTCTGCTCCTGATATAACTGTTCCTAAATCGATTTTTCCTCAATACACCTAGCACCGTAGGTAAACATTCAATTTTTGTCGTGACTATTTTTACTTCTGTCTTCTAAAGACAGTGTCCATGTTTTACCCTTAAAGAATGGTGTTGGTAAAAATGTTGTGTTGAACAGTATTATTTTACTGTTCATTTTCACATGCTTGCATGTCAAAACTAGTGCCTTTTTGCATAAAAATTGATTGGCTTTATTACATCTTTGGATTTTTCTATTAATTCTTCATCTTCTAAAATAAAATTGCTCACCAAATATGTAAAATCCTTCGCCTGCTTTAACTGGTGTTCGTAAATTTTGATATTGGTGGTTCTTTCTTTTCTGAAGAATGTCATCACTTCAGTTTTGTCTCCGTTGATCTTCTTACTTTCTAACCAGGTCATATTCTTTCTTCACCCCCTCGTGACTGTTTTTTTTTTAAAAAACTTTGGTCAACCCGAGACAAGCATTAACTCGATTTATCCTGTTATGTCAAGTAAGACATGTCTACGTATTAAAAGCTTCAAATAATAACACTATAAGACAAAATAAGTAGCAGAACAACTGGTGTAGAATGGATTAGCGCACGGGCTTTGTAAGAAATGAGGAGCTGAGAAAAGCATAGCGTGTAATGAGTTATCAGTGAGTTATTAACAATCGACGACACTGCACATTGGGAATTCCCTTGTAAAGAGTAACTTACTATAAGTAGGCGTGCAAAGAGTGTTTCGGTATTGAAAGAGTTACAAAATGTGTCAATTTTCGCTTTGTTGTTTTTTGCTGAAATAAAACGTGCTGGGAAAAAATGCGCAGATATCCCAGGCTAAATGTAAACCACAACACAATGTGCTAACTGTTCGTTTAAGAAAGAACTCAAAGATGACAAAGAAGAAACCTAGCATAGCATGTAAAGCATGTACTATTGCTGTTTTCAAAATAAAGTTTTCAGTTCCTCCTGTTTGAATGTCAGTGTGTGGCCTTCGTGTTTTCTGCGTCACTGCATGGTATCACAGACTGCTTGGCTGCTGCTATTTCCCAGAGAGTGACTTACTCGAAAACCCTCTCGCCTCCCCCTACCTTTTTTGGTTTAAAACAAAAATATTGAAAAAGAATTATGCACCAATTAACAGGAATTTTGCGGCATTAAACAGGAATTATGCAGCATTGAACAGGAATTATGCGGCATTGAACAGGAATTATGCGGCATTGAACAGGAATTATGCAGAACTGAAAAGGAATTATGCTGCATTGAACAGGAATTATGCGGCATTGAACAGGAATAATGCGGCATTGAACAGGAATTATGCGGTATTAAACAGGAATTATGCTGCATTGAACAGGAATTATGCGGCATTGAACAGGAATTATGCGGCACTGAACATGAATTATGCGGCATTGAACAGGAATTATGCGGCACTGAACATGAATTATGCTGCATTGAACAGGAATTATGCGGCACTGAATAGGAATTATGCGGCATTGAACAGGAATTATGCAGCATTGAACAGGAATTATGCTGCATTGAACAGGAATTATGCGGCATTGAACAAGTGTCGCGGTCGTTCCGAAGTGGATAGATGCTTTTGTGATGAGTAGGAGTTTACCTCTCAACACTTCACCTCTACCAGAGAAACTAGACTATTATCGGAGCTATGTTGATCTCAAAGTCCTGGATATCCAAGAAATCAGCCATATTTGGCTCTTCATTAAATAAACAACAGCTGCACTTAGTACCCACAGGAGTAGGAGAAGGGATAGATAGATATCAAGATAAAGCCAATGAGATATCAAGATACACAGTTAACCCCTCCGACTTCCTTCTCTCCTGGTATAGAATTATTAATATTATTGAATTAGCCCCCACCAAATGCTATTTCATCTTAACAGTTTAATTAAACATGTAAGAACAGACACACTTGGAATTACAAAAGCTGATGCAGGATAATACCATATATTTGATTTATTAACCTAGAAATCATTTTGGTTATTTATATTTTTAGTCAACAGTGATGGTATGGTGGTAATGAGATGCTTCAGCTAACTGAGCACCTAAGATTAGAGCGAAGTGATAATGGTGGTGTTTAGTTACATAAATACATGGTACCTAACTTATGGTATTTTTAGAAAGTGGAACCTCTGAGAGCCCTCGTGTTGAGTATCTTCTTAGCTGTTCCAACTTTTCCTCGCAGTTCCTTCTGGTTCCCAGCTGGCCGAGTTCTAACACAATGTAGTCTCGGGCACGTGATGACTCTCTATTTCTGTTCTCAGAATGGACTGGTCGTCACCCACATGGGCGCTATAATAATGGAAACAAACACATACGTGTAGTATCTTGACTTACACTAAGAATACATGTAATAATTTATACAATATGTAATAATAAAATATATATCATCACTCCTTCTCATATTCCACATTCTCTCAAGTCTAGTCTGAAGGTCTTGTGTCTCACACCGGCGTCTAACATATCCTGCCTTCCCTCTCATGTTCTGTCATGATAGTTGACTTTCTAAGTCTGTTGTCCGTCATCACCCAGACTTCCAATTGGCTGACATTGATTTGACATAAACATGTGGCGCAGTTTATGTGCTGAACTCTCAAAACATTTTATACGTGCATGCTGTCCTGAATATTATCTTTCAGTGACAGTGAATAATATACAACAATGATTCTTCCCCTGGGGTTATAAATCCCCTGTTTAGGTGAACAAATTAAGTGAGCACATGGTGGGCACACAAAACGTAACAGCATGGCTGCATATGTGGGCATCATTTCCCAAAGTCCAAACTCATGTTTTGGTTGATGGTTGAAATATAATTTCATTACATTTCAGTATACAAGTCTTATTTTATAAAAATGAAAACATACACTGAAAAACATGTGGCGCAAACATACAAGAAATAGAAACGGTTTGGCAGTTCCCTAACGGAGATACTGAATCCTCACAAAGAACTATTTCAAGCAGAATGTGTAGAACAATTAGGAAAAGGTAGAATAGGCTTAGCTAACTCCGTAAACTATGTATAAAAGATTAAAAATAATCGTACAAGCATACCTGGGAACTTTCCAGCAATCGCCAAACAAGAATCAAACTGTCGATCTGAGTTTGTAGCCGGCTGGCTGCGATGTGAAGTAAACTCCAGATGCTAGAAGTATAACTTATCTCTCTGTCTGCAAGGTTAAACTCCTCCGTTTACTAGGTTCGACCCAACCCTCCAGGAGATGATCTAAGCCACGCCCTGAGTACCTTGCAGATCAAAATAGCTATCAATGGCCTGTCCTTCAAAGTGAAAGGCCTTTACCAACATGAAACATTCTTAATTGAGCAAATCTAGTTTATAGCCACTTTAACTAGCAGGTGTGAAAAGGCCGTCCAGTGGACGCCGTCATGTCTGGGGTTACCTACCAGACCACTTAAATCCCCCGAACTGCTCTGTTAAAAAGGGCCCCACTCTGTGTTATGTAACATTTATGACACTAAGGTTTGGCTTATGGGAGATAATCTCAGGCGTGATAATTAGTTCCTAGTTGGTTTCCCTTACAGTCTGTAGTCAGGAGATAATTATATGACACTAGCTTGTAAAACAAATAGCTAGCTAAGGTAATTTTGGGTAATATTACACAAAGCTGGATTGCTTTGTCTAGCCCAATGACTGGAAACAATTAAATCCATGTGGTTTTATTAATATTTGGGTTAAGGGCATAGTAAATATAATTCTCTGTCTCTCTATAACCAGAATAAATTATTACAAGTACTAACTTCTGAAACCACTAAGGTCGTTTCGTCACAACAAGAATTTATGCGGCATTGAACAGGAATTATGCAGTACCTAGTTCATAAGAATTGGTATGTCTTAAAATTTTGTTTCTTTTTCTGCAACTTCATCTCTGAATGGAAAAAAAAACCCTCAACCAACTCTCGCCACGTCATCCATTTCTTTCCTTTCTCGTGCAGCTCATCTCATCTCATATCATCTCTTCTCTTCTGATCTCTTCTCATCTCATCCCTTTCCCAAGCTTTTCACCCTATTCTTTAAATGTCGCCTTTTTGTGTTTTACTGTCGGCTTTTATTGTTGACCCATTATAAGGGCATCCTATTTAAAGTGTTGTCAGATGTTTCTCTACTGGTGGAAAGAAAAAAACATCCTTTCGTAGTCGATTTATTTTGCCTTATGTCTTGCATGAGAGCTGATGAGTTGGTCGCAGGGGTTAACCTGCCCACTGTCTTGTGTGAGAGCCGCGGAATCGCGTGGGTTAAATTTCTTTCGGTCATGCATAAGAACCAGAACCGCATGAGTTAACTTGTCCGCTGTCTTGCATGAAAACCGTGGAGACGCGTGGGTTAACCTACCCGCTTTCTCGCATAAGAGCCGCTGTATCGTAGGGGTTAACCAGCCCGCTGTCCTGCAAGAGAGCCGAAGTGTCGCAGGGGTTAACCTGCTCGTTCGGTGAGATGGTTTGTTGCTGGTTGGTTGGTAGTGGATTAGTTGTTGCATTGGTTGACTGGTGATTGGCTTACGCTTAGTCGATAGTCGACTAGTAGTTGATGAGTTGTTGATTGGTGGTAGGTTGGTTCATTAATTGTATGAT
>CAJHNH020004113.1:362500-422500 GCA_905116865.2 Candidula unifasciata
TGTTTTTCTTCCTCTTCTTTCTTTTCTTCTCTTCTTCTTCTTCTTCTTCTTTTCTTTCTTCTTCTCTTCTTCTTCTTGCTTTTCTCTTCTTCTTCCTCTTTTTCTTTCCTTTTCTTGTTCTTTTTTCTTTAGTTTCTTTTCTTCCCTTTATTATGTTTTCTTTTCTTTTCTTTCCTTTCTTTCTTTCTTATATTTCTTTCTTTCCTTTCTTCTTTCTTCTTTTCTTTTCCTTTTCTTCCTTTCTTTCTTTCTTTCTTCCCTTTCTTATTCTTTTCTTTTCTTTTTCTTTTTCTTTTTATCTTCTTTTCTTTGCTTTCCTTTTCTTTTCTTTCTCTGTCTTTCTTTTCTTTTTCTTTTCCTTTCCTTTTCTTTTCTTTCTTTCCTTTTTTCTTTTCTTTTTCCTTCTTTTCCTTTCTTTTTTTCTTTCTTTCTTTCTTTTCTCTCTTTCTTTCCTTTTCTTTCCCTTCTTCTTTTCTTTCTTTCTTTCTTTCTTTCTTTCTTTCTTTCTTTCTTCTTTTCTTTCTTTCTTGTCTTTCTCTTTCTTTTCTTTCATCTTTCTTTTCTTTCTTTTCTCTTTCTCTTTTTTTCTTTGTTCTTTCCTTTCTTTTCCTTTTTCTTTCTCTTATCTTTCTCTTCTTTCTTTTCTTTCTTTCTTATCTTTCTTTCTTCCCTTCTCTTTCTGTCTGTCTGTCTGTCTGTCTGTCTGTCCTGTCTGTCTGTCGGTCTGTCTGTCTGTCTGTCGTCTGTCCTGTCTGTCTGTCCTGTCTGTCTGTCTGTCTGTCTGTCTGTCTGTCTGTCTTACTTGTACACTTACCTACCTACCTACCTACACTGATATCTACCCATCTCCGAATCTCAAGAATATAAAGATAATATAAATCTAAGTTGTACTGGCGCAAGAGAAAAGTCGAAACAAAACATGAACGAATAATGGCTAAATTTACCACAACTGCAAGAACGTATTCACATATTTGTCTGGGGAGTGCCATAAATAACGCAGATCTCTAGAACTGGCGCATACACAAGTCTGCACTTATGAGAATGAAAGCTGCAGAATAATCTGGGGAAGAATAATATAGTCATATGAATTTTCTCCTGTATGATGGCTGGTGGAAAAGGAGGGGGGGGGGGGGGGGGGGGGGGTTAGTGCAGTCCCAACAGTGATAAATCTGAGAACATAGAATCAGTTTTCTGTGGTCATATTGTCTTATTGTTCTTTTTGTGAAAAAGACGAATGTGCTGTTCATCATTTCTGGTGTTGTGATTTGTTGTTGTCGCTGCTGCTGCTGTTGTTTTTGTTGATGTTGTTGTTGTTAATTGTTGCTACAATGATTGATCCTGTGATACGATCTTTTTTTTTTTCATCATATCAGCTGCCATCATCATCATCATGTGTATGTTGGTGATAATGATGATGGTATCATCAACACCGCGACCACACTACAAGCGTCACCACTACCACCACTGATTGATTGATTGGCACCTTTCCGTCTTTCCAGACGATATCGTTATATTGCGCTATGAGGAAGCATGCGATTCACAACCCATGGCGATGGCGAGTGTGACTAGCAAGACCCGCCCGTGTCAAGAAAAGTCTTCAACAATGATGACATGGGATTTCAGGACCATTGTTGTCAACATTTGTGTTTAATCCTTTTCTTTTCAGACGCTCAGCTCTCATCCTTTCTGCAATTATTTCTTCCTTCACTCTCATTCCCTTTCTGATATGCCCTTTCCACACAACACTGACCATGACTTTTTGTTCCCATGAGTCCACCTCAATACCTGTATCATCCATGTACCGCTTGCACACATCTTTATATCGCAGTAGAGGTCGGCCTCGACATCTTCTTCCTGTCTTTAATTCACCATAAAGGGTGTCCTTAGGGCCTTCGTATACTGAGCATTGAGAAGACTGTTGTAGTACCTGATCTTTCCAATACATCAGTGTTTGTGATTTTGTCCTGCCACTTAATGCCATGTATTCTTCTTAGGCATCGCGTATGAAAGCTATTTAGCCGTTTCTCCTGGTGCAAATCAGTTGAACACATTTCACTGCCATAAAGCAGAGTGCTGAGAACACAAGCCTGATAGGTAAGAGTTTTTGTTTTAATCGTAAGCTTTCTATTTTTCAAAACTCTTTTTGTTAATCTGCTCATTGTTTTTGCTGCCTTACCTATCCTGATGTTGATTTCTTGGTCCAGCGACAAAAACTATAAAAATTATGTGTTTAAAAAAATATTATATTTTTGAGATAATATGAAATGTATTAACACATATATTAAACGCGTCTAGATATATTTAGAGGGACCGCTTATGTGTGTGTGGGGGATGGGGGATTGGGGGGGGGGGGGGGGGGGGGGGGGGGGGCTAGCTAGTTGACAGAACCCTCTGGTTCCCGCGCCAATGACTGATTCCGCAGCTCTCAAGGCGCCTTGTCTTAAGTCCCTACTGTCTACACTGTTTCAGTGTTTACTTTGAAGCAAAGCTCTAGAAAAAGTAAACATCCCTTTTACGTCTTTAGGCGTATAGGGCATATGGGTTGTCTATCGTCTATTCTGACCCTTTTTCTGTCTCGCCTGTTTTTCGTTGTCTCTGTCACCGTCAATCTCTCTCTCTCTCTTTCTCTCTCTCTCTCTCTCTCTCTCTCTCTCTCTCTCTCTCTCTCTCTCTCTTTCTCTGTTTTACACTGTCTGTCTGTCTGTCTGTCTGTCTGTCTGTCTGTCTGTCTGTCTGTCTGCCTGCCTGCCTGCCTGCCTGCCTGCCTGTCTGTCTGTCTGTCTGTCTGTCTGTCTGTCTGTCTGTCTGTCTGTCTGTCTGTCTGTCTGTCTGTCTGTCTGTCTGTCTGTCTGTCTGTCTGTCTGTCTGTCTGTCTGTCTGTCTGTCTGTCTGTCTGTCTGTCTGTCTGTCTGTCTGTCTGTCTGTCTGTCTGTTCTCTCATAGTATTAGTGTGTATGTGTGCTTCTCTATGTACTCTCGGTGTCTCTGCATTTGAATCTTTCTCTTTTTCTCGGTCTCATTTTTGTGTTTGCCTGTTTATGTCTCCAACCTCTGCCCCACTCATCACCCGCTCTGTGTCCATGTCTCTGTCTCACTCTCCTTCTCTATACTTTATTAAAAAAGTGTATGTCTGTACTTGTCTTTGTTTTTGTATTTCTCTCTCTCTCTCTCTCTGTTTGTCTCTCTCTGTGTCTCTGCTCAGCACAAAGCGAGAGAAAGAGAGAGATAAACAGAGGGAAAAAAAGGGGGGGGGGGGAATAGCCAGTGCTTTATATAGCTTTTTTTTTTTAAATAACAAGTCCAAAACACATACATAAATGAATAAATAAATAAATCACACCAGACGGTTTTTCGAAGGACACGCTGACATATTCTTTGTTATTTTGCACTTTACCATAGCTTATACAATATTTGGCTATTTCGCACGTCGAGCTGTATGTGTTTATTTGTATAGCAAAGCAGTGTACAACACAAGTCCACAACGTTAGAACGTCAACGATTATTGCATCTAGTAATCTTGTAATGGAAGTAATGACGTCGACACAAAGAACACACTGTGAGGGTGGGGGAAAACCCCCCCCCCCTCCAGTCCCCTGGGTAGGAAAGGGGTGGGGGTCAGCGGTGATCTGGTAATCTTGTAATGAAAGTTATGGGTGTCGACACAAAGAACACATTGGGAGGGTGGGGGAAAACGCCCCCCCCCCTCCCCAGTCTCTTTGGTGGGGGAGGGGGTGAGGGTCAGCGGTGATCAGGGCTCGATGAGTGATGTGAATAATATGAATGTGCTGACTCATCTTCCTTTGTGTGCCATTAGACGTCAAATAGGGCTCAAATTCGATTTTTCCACTCCCCTATATTGCATGCGTCGGCTCTGTGGCTAGGTCGATGCGAACGCTTCGTAATGCCGGGATGCCGGGTTCGATCCCAGCTGCGGGCATGTGCCTTGCGTTGGTTTTCGACAGTGGTATCAGGACAGCCGACCGTCCAGAAAGCTATGGCAAACTACTGGACGTAAATTTGCCTAGAAAAACCACACAACAAGCCAGGGGCTGTTGGGGGTTGGTTCTGCAACGTCCTGTAAAGGATACACATCTAACCTTATATTGCATGCAAATCTCTCGATTTCAGACACGGAGTTCAGACCAGCATATTTTGCTTCTGGTAATAATGTTTTTCCTAATGTTTTCCTTGGAGTTCCTCTTTTTCTCATATCTGTTTATTTCCCATTTCAGTGCATCTTTTGTAATTCTTTGCTCACATTGTCTCAGAAGGCACCCAACATATCTCCACGATTCTTTGCCCTATTGCAGTCGATACAGTTATTTGTCGAGACATTTGTCTGATATCACTTGTTGTTGTTGTTAAAAAACATCACATTTTATGTTCTTGATTTTTCTTAGACATTTATTTTCAAATGCGTTTAACTTTTGTTTCAAATCTTTGCGGTTCTCCAGCTGTCAGTGGCATATTTAGAACTGAAATCACATTATAACTGACGATTCGTAGTTTAGTCTTAAACCTGTATAAACTTGGAGCTCCATATTATGTTAAGGCTTTCATGGACCGTTGTTGCTTTTGCTAATGTGTATCATAATTTTCTTCGTCGTATCTCCTTGAAAATCAAAATTGCTACCCAAATACGTGAAATTGTCTGTTAATTAAAAAAAAAAGATTATAGCGTGACATGTGCACGATCTGTTTTTAGTTTCATTAATATATTTCTTTTCTCATAACCTATTTGTAGCCCGATTTTTATTGCTGTAGACGACCAAACGTCCCTGTTTTTCTTTGCATTGCTTTGTTTTTTTTACTTAACAGATTAATATCACCTGCGAAATTTAGATTTTCCAGTATCAATGCCAGCATTGCCTTTTCAACAATGTTTCACTACCCAATAAATGACCACTTCAAACAGCAAGAGAACAATATATATATATATATATATATATATATATATATATATATATATATATATATATATATATATATATATATATATATATATATATAGAGAGAGAGAGAGAGAGAGAGAGACAGAGAGAGAGAATGTGAAAGAGAGAGAGAGACACAGAGAGAGAAACCCCCCCCCCCCCACCAACCATCCCACCATCCCACCACCCCAGAAAATGCGACCCCGGAACCCACAAGCGGAGAGAACCGAAACATTTAATGAACAGAATCATCCTGGACGACATATTTCTAACACTAGAGGCTTGTGATGTCACCTAATCGCCTCTCGTCAATCCAAGGTGTCATCCGTCAACTGGAAGAGCCGCTTGATGGAGAATCTGGCAACTGTAACTGTTTTCATCATCTACATACGCCATCAATGTTCAACCGATGCTCCCCAGGGAACACTTAACATGACACGCACAAATATGGCCCTAAAGTTTACCGGACCACTAAATTCCTACGGCGTCTGGGGTATTTAAACTCGTTGTTATTGCGTGCTTTGTTGAATTTTTGCTCCCTAATGTTCTGACATTGAATTGATACAAGTGGCCGTGGTGCGGCTGGCAAAGTTATCAGTGCACTAAGGCCTCATGCTTGACACCAGGGTTCGATCCTCAATCGGTGGGTACAATCAAAATCGAAATCTGCAAAGTTAATGGTAACATTTGTGTTCAGTGTTTTTTTGCTCAGACGCTCAGCCTTCATCCTTTCTACAGTCATTTCTTTCTTCATTATCATTTCGTTCTTGAGGTGTCGCCTCAACACAACACGGTTCATGACATTTCGTTCTTGATGTGTCGCCTCAACACAACACGGTCCCATGACATTTCGTTCTTGATGTGTCGCCTCAACACAACACGGTCCATGACATTTCGTTCTTGATGTGTCGCCTCAACACAACACGGTCCATGACATTTCGTTCTTGATGTGTCGCCTCAACACAACACGGTCCCATGACATTTCGTTCTTGATGTGTCGCCTCAACACAACACGGTCCCATGACATTTCGTTCTTGATGTGTCGCCTCAACACAACACGGTCCATGACATTTCGTTCTTGATGTGTCGCCTCAACACAACACGGTCCCATGACATTTCGTTCTTGATGTGTCGCCTCAACACAACAGGGTCCCATGACATTTTGTTCTTGATGTGTCGCCTCAACACAACACGGTCCCATGACATTTTGTTCTTGATGTGTCGCCTCAACACAACACGGTCCCATGACATTTCGTTCTTGATGTGTCGCCTCAACACAACACGGTCCATGACATTTCGTTCTTGATGTGTCGCCTCAACACAACACGGTCCATGACATTTCGTTCTGGATGTGTCGCCTCAACACAACACGGTCCCATGACATTTTGTTCTTGATGTGTCGCCTCAACACAACACGGTCCCATGACATTTCGTTCTTGATGTGTCAGCTCAACACAACACGGTCCCATGACATTTTGTTCTTGGTGTGTCGCCTCAACACAACACGGTCCCATGACATTTTGTTCTTGATGTGTCGCCTCAACACAACACGGTCCCATGACATTTTGTTCTTGATGTGTCGCCTCAACACAACACGGTCCCATGACATTTTGTTCTTGATGTGTCGCCTCAACACAACACGGTCCATGACATTTTGTTCTCACGAACCCACCTCATTACCTGTAGCATTATTATCCCTTTGTACACATCTTTATATCGGTCTTGACATCCTCTATCGATCTACACATCTTTAATTCACCATAGAGGACGTCCTTAGGTACTCTTCCATCCATCATTCTCCAGGGTACTGCGTGGTACTGCGTGGTCTCGAGGCGTGGTGTCCGACTGAAAAAAAAAAAAAAACAGAGAACGTATGGGTTTCTACCCGTGAGCCATGATGTTGATCCGTTGTTCAAACCTCAAACCTCCATTCTCCAGGTGTCACCCAGCTATAAACTTATCTTCGGATTTACCTTGGATGTTGAGGAACTCAATAAATTGACTTCGCAGGTGACATTTGTTTGTGAAATTTTAGATTTTCTAAGCACCGTTTGTTGAGTGATATATCCGCAGCTGACTCTGCTAATACACAATGACTGTCAGAAATAAAAAAATGTAAACATGATTGATAAGCTTGAACTGACAATCTCGTACATTCATCCACCTTAGAACTTTAACCCTTTCAATATCAAGCATGTTGCCGAGCGTTTGTTGGCTTTTTCTTAACATTATGCATTTCTATAACCATTCATGACACACCCAGTTGTTAAAATAAACCAAACTGCTCATGTTGTTACTTTAACATGTTCACCCCGGGAACACTAAACTGGGAACACTAAACAAAATCCGGTGCTTTATTAATATCCTACTCCAGATGACGTCACAGGACAGTCCAACATTTTAGAGGGGTGGTAAGACTGGGTTTCCCGATTTTCTGATGCTTTAACGACCCGAAAACATCTAGCACTGGCCCTAACTCCAACTCACCTACGTTCCATGAGATAGTACAGCCTAGGTCCAACGACTGCATGTAGTCTATCTACCACCCCCTGAAATATTACATGTGACCTGGGGATTTCCCCTGTTTGGCGCAGGATATCCCATGTTTGGGGCAGGATTGAATAAAGCATCCACAATCCTTAAAAACAAAAAAACAATGTTACACAGGCCACTAATAAATTCAGTTTATTTAGTACTTTAATATTATACGACCACATTTCGTCGGCTTCTAGATTTCGCAGAAAATTTCTAGTGAATACCTAGGGTTTAACTGGATAGTACTATGTTATGGGGGTTGGGTTAGGGCTAGTGTTAAATGAATAGCGACTACTAGAGAGCCTAACCCTAACGTCTCTATACTGTGGGACGTTCTGTGGATTTCCCTACCAATTCTAGAAGCCGACGAGATGTAGTTGTATATAAAAAAAGTACCATTTATTTGTCTGTTTCGTTTTAAATAGATACAGATGTATGAAAGAGTAATCAAGCTAACAGGATGATGCATTAAATTATATGCGCCCCCTGGCGGCTAGAACCCCCCCCCCCCCCCCTATTTTACGGGGGAACTCATTCAGTGACCCTGTGACCTTTATCACTGAGGCTTACTAGAATTTCTCAAAGTAAAAACTTTCTAGAAGAGAACTGACTAACTATGTCTACCTGATACTGAAGCAGAGACCACAAACCTAGAGTTGAAGATTGTGAAGATTAATTTGGGAAAAAAAAAGAGAATACATAACCACACAATTATATAAGTGTATATGATTTAAAAAGAAATTTGGAAAACAGAATGATAAGCTCGTAGCATTGTTTTGATTCGTAATGGTGGCTTTTAGAGGAGAGAGAGAGAGAGAGAGAGAGAGAGAGAGAGAGAGAGAGAGAGAGAGAGAGAGAGAGAGAGAGAAAGAAAGAGAGAGAGAGAGAGAGAGAGAGAGAGAGAGAGAGAGAGAAAGAGAAAGAGAGAAAGAGAGAAGGGGACAGGAGGCACGAATTAACGCTTGCGTTAATTCCAAATTTTGCGATTTTATACCCAAGTGATCAGACAGATTAACAGGTGCATTCGAAGCACGAACTTGGCCATTCAGATGCGCTTGTCACATTATGTACGGCTCACCGGACAACTAACTGATGCTACATAATATTGAGAGTAAATGTCGTCAAATTTGTCCCCACAATTGGTTTGGTCTCTCCTCATTGTAGCTGTCTTATCTGAAGTAGTGTGGTCGACCATTTGTAGCTGCCTTATCTGAAGTAGTGTGATCGACTCATTATAGCTTCATTTTCTGAAGTAGTGTGATCGACTCATTGTAGCTGCTTTTTCTGAAGTAGTGTGATCGACTTATTTTAGCTGCCTAATCTGAAGTAGTGTGATCGACTCGTTGTAGCTGCCTTATCTGAAGTAGTGTGATCGACTCATTGTAGCTGCCATATCTGAAGTAGTGTGATCGACTCATTGTAGCTGCCATATTTGAAGTAGTGTGATCGACTCATTGTAGCTGCCATATATGAAGTAGTATGATCGACTCATTGTAGCTGACAGATCTGAAGTAGTGTGATTGACTCATTGTAGCTGCCATATCTGAAGTAGTGTGATCGACTCATTGTAGCTGCCATATCTGAAGTAGTGTGATCGACTCTTTGTAGCTGCCATATCTGAAGTAGTGTGATCGACTCATTGTAGCTGACATATCTGAAGTAGTGTGATCGACTCATTGTAGCTGCCATATCTGAAGTAGTGTGATCGATTCAGTGTAGCTGCTATATCTGAAGTAGTGTGATCAACTCATTGTAGCTGCCACTTCTGAAGTAGTGTGATCGACTCATTGTAGCTGCCTAATCTGAAGTAGTGTGATCGACTCATTGTAGCTGCCATTTCTGAAGTAGTGTGATCGACTCATTGTAGCTGCCTAATCTCAAGTAGTGTGATCGACTCATTGTAGCTGCCATATCTGAAGTAGTGTGGTCGACTCATTGCAGATATTAGATCTTGTCTTCTTCTTATTAGAGTTTACTGGAATGCTGAAATATAGAAATGAGATATCAACGGCATTGGGTAACACTTCCGTGACCATGGGTGGCTCAAGGTTTACCAGTCAGAAGTCAGCTAGGCTGAAGGTCAACAAATCCGAAGTGAGCTAGTGTGTATATGGGCGGTCCGTGGGGGAGAGGAGGGGAATGCACTATTACCGTCATCTCCTTGTGGGATGAAATTTTTCGTTATCTGAAGCCCTGCTCTGGCTCTTGCCAGGGGTCGCAATATAGCCTGGCCATACATATGGTCTAATGGCTGAACGCGGTTGCTGAGACCTCTCCACGGGTGATCCTCATCCACATGGTGTCACTTTGTGTCATCGGGTGTTTATCGCTTGTGTGATGTCCTGGTGGGGTAAAAGTAGATACAAAGATATTGGAGGGGAAATTGGGGGGGGGGGGAAATAACGTTTCTATAACCGGGTGGCTCAAGGTCTACAAATCAGAAGTCAGCTAGGCTGAAGGTTGACCAATCGGAAATAAGCTAGTGTGTATATGGGCATTCCGTGTGGGATGGGAGAGGGGGGAGGGACAACGTTTCTATTACCGAGTTTTAGGTAGCTGTTTTGGTTCCCGTAGCTGCATTCTGTGTTCTATAAATAGATGTGAGCGACCTTTAAAAAAAAAAAAGAGCATAATTGAAACTGCTGGTGGCTAATAAGCTCCTGTACATTTTTGTTGTTGTTGCAGGTTGTAACATTGGGATGTGTTGTTTCCATGAAATGTAAAACCTACAGTTGATAACCGGCGTGCGGCAGTCACCGAAAATACCAAATAAATCTTACGCCTGGTGAAGAGTTGTGTAAACATCGCTAGTTAACTAGTTGATGGAGCGTTAGAAATGTTGTTTCAGTCTGTTCCTGAAGTCTTGTCGATCTGTAAAAAATCTGTAGCTCAGTACCCTTTCGGTGTTAAGCTGTTGAAACTTGATATACAGCCAGTTAAGACTTGTAAGAATTTTTTTTTTAATATTAACAAGTAACTCGTTTTCATTTTGCCTTATTTGCGGTAAATGAAGGATGAAAAAAAAAAAAAAAAAAAAAAAAAAAAAAACATCGATTTAAAGCAAACAATCATCATGCGTACAGTCTATCTATTGTCTTCTTCACTTTTACCGGGTTGCAGCCCAGTGTCGTGGTTTAAAATATTTGTTTTGTGCCTCTCGCGTGATTTGAGTGACAATTTTCTGGATCTTCTGGCCGTATTCAGCTACTCCATCTATCCATTTTTCCTGGGTCTTCCTCTGGCCTTTCTTCCCGATGTTCTATTGTAAAAGGCCTTATAGGCAATCTGATCCGGTTGCATTCTTACTAAATGACCAAGCCACTTCATTCTCTGTCTTTCAATATGTTCCATGCATGCTCTTGTCTCTAATGCTGACGTTTGTGACTCTGTCTCTTCGTGTATTGTTGGTGACTCTTCGGAGACATCGCATTTCACACGTAGTTATTTTTTGCATATGTTATTTGTTCATTGTCCACGTTTGGCACTGATAACATAAGGTAGGGATGAAAATGCTGTTGATCATCCGTTGTTTGGCTGGTAACGAGATCTTTGGATGACGAAGAAGTGGGGCCAGTTGGTAGTTGACTGCATTGGCTGCATTGGACTGCATTGACTGCATTGGCATTGGCATGCGTACAGTAACTTGAGCAAACTGAGTAGGGGCAAGGTTTTAAAACATCAAGGGAGCTGCGTGGTTTCGAGGTATGGGGTCCGCCTCTTATGCTAGAGGTCCTGAGTTTAGGCCCAGGTGAGGGCAGGGATTAATTCCGTGGAGTTCTATTAATTTCCCCTGGTCTTAGGGCAGTGAGATCAGACGCCCGTGTGTATTGCTGCGCACGTAAAAACATCCACTGGCAGTTTGAAATCGAAAAAAGTAGCCAAACGGCACTGCGCGGACACAATTTGGAGTTAAATATCTACCCCAAATATTTCAGGATCCTCGCCGGTGCTACACAGCCAGTGCAATGTGCTAAGCTTCTTTGGACTCAGGCTTGAGTTAGAAGAAGAACGGAGCACTTATGGGTGACTACCCGTGTGCCATGATGTCGATCCGTTGTTCAAAACTTCAAACTTCTCTCCTTGCATAACTATAAATGGTATCATTTGATCCCTTTTCTATGAATCGACCTCAGCAGCTTTATCGTTCATGTCCCACTTGTATATATCTTTGTATTGTAGTGAGGCCTGTCTTGACATCTTATCGTCATCACCAAGTAACTTACCGACTGGAGTAGGCGATCATGCCTCTCCACAATCTGCGATCTGCAACTGCGTGTATCAGTTCGTATGTTGACACCCCTCCAGGTCGTGACAAAAGAATATCAAGAATCTTCTCGCGCTGTCTTCCTCTGTCTCTCATTCTACAGATCTTTTCAGTGGTCACGACATGTACCAGTTTCACCCCTTTTCATAACGTGACCAAATAAAATAATGATTGTCTTTTTCTGATGTTTGTGATAAGTTGACATCCTATTCGCAGCTGTATTCACCATATAGGATCTCCACCGGGTCGCTAACGGTGTATGATTAACAACGGCCATGTATTTATGTGCTCTCATGCATGTAAAGGTAGAAATAGCAGTCTAAGGTAGACTACAGAAAAGTCGAAAGCTAAATTTATCATATTTCCTCTACCTACTATTCGTTGACTTCTTCTTCTCAACATTCACCGGCTGTAAAATTCGACAGAAAGTTTTTGTTGTTTGTCTACTTCTGAACTTTGGTCTTGATCCAGAATTTGAGCTTTGCATGCAAATTCGTGTTACAGATCAGGCTTATTTGAATGCAAACTGTTGATTCATCGACTCTCAGGTAGATGCGCTCCAACTTCGAAGGAACAACTCTTAGTTAGTCGACTTTTACGACATGCTTGTTAAGGGACATTGGGTCGTTCTCTTTTCCCCTAAAACGGTACCCCAGAATCCAAACGAAGGCATAACGAATTAAACCCGAATATTTCTTGTCGATAGCTTGCCTCTTTATAGAACTCCGTTCCTATACCCGTCTTTGGAAATCTCTCTGTATCGTAATCATAATGCTCTTGTGTATTTGTTGTAATGTGCAAAAACATCAATCCATTTTCGAACCCGTCTATGTTCTCGACATGCCAGGGGGACTGAAGCGATGATCTTTTCTAGATCTTCATGTTTTAAAATTCCAACAAATTTTCCTCAATTTTATTTATTTTGATAACAAATCTTCTTCAAAATTAAATTCTTGTTAGATGGATCTGTTTTCTCTCCTTTCCGTCCCATGAATTTTAAAATTGGTGTAACATTTATATTCAAAGACGCCCGTATGTTTGTCACCTTACGTGTACAGTGGGGATGTTTCTTACCGGGATACCCGTAATTTGCCACCTGAAATTTGCATGTTTGCAATGAAAAAAAAAAAAAAAAGAAGCACTTTACCCTTTTCAAGCCTGGATTTGCAGTGGATATATGGTATCGCCATACGTTGAATAGAGTAGTATTAAGGTCTAATGTGTTTGTAAATTGTTGCTGTGCTTGTTATTCGACCTATGCTCCCTTAAATTTTTGTTATCTATGATGCCATTTTAATAGTTTGAACTTAATTCTGTCCCTATTCCATATTTGTGGATTTCAAGCTGTACGATAGACATGGCCGATAAGACACCTTTTTTTGGGGTTTGCCTATTTGACCATGTTCTTAGTGCGCTTGCTTCCATGGCGAGGCGCACACGCCGTCTAAAGGTGACAGGTTCGATTCCTGGCACAGTAACGCTTACTTTCGATTTTTAGGTTGTATAGTGTGTTCTTCTATCTTTATACTTCCTTCTATGAGTGCCGATCAAAACAATGTCTGCTAATTTATCAATATATGTTAAATAGAGCAAGAGGCAGTCGACACGTGATATTTTTTAGCGTCATGTCTGTCGCATTCACATTTCGGGATATTTTCAGTCATCCGTTTAAGGCTGTGTGAGAGTGGGAGTGGGTGCCACAATTATTATTTAAAAAAGAACCGCCTTCGAACCCAAGACCTTCGGGTCGGCAGGAAAGCGTGCAGTCACTGAGCTTCTACGCCCTCCTCTCCCTATAGGTTGTCTGTCTGCAACAATGACAGAGCCAGCCGGTATATCACCTCTTTCATTGTCATCAACACGCGCTTCATCCTTTAAGAAAGGTGACGCACAGTGGACCTTCATAACGACCGAGTCATTAGATCTGCCTACAGAGCCTTATTCTGCTTGCAGGATCATGCTCGTGGACCATGTCGTAAATGTGGACTAACTAAGGATCATTTCTTCGAAGTCGGAGTGCATCTTCCTGAGAGGCGAGGAACCAACAGTTTGCATAGATTTAAGACAGAACGGATGTGCACGCAAAACTGCGATTCTGGAACTAGACTAAAAGTCCAGAAGCGGGTAAATAATCGGGACTTTCCGCTGCAGTTTAATTACAAAACATTACCCTAGACTTATTACTGTCGTGGAGGTGTATCGATAGAAGCACTAACATAAAAACCCGTCATCTTTTTCTGTTTTCCGCTTGATGAATACGTGTATGATAGCTTAGTCCTGTCCATTTCTTGATGTTGTCATTTCAGTTTCTTCTTTGCCCTCCTCTTCTTCGACTACACCCCAGCCCCCCCCCCCCCGCCCCCCGGCCGCCCCAAATGTTCATTGAAGTACACAGTCTTTGCAATCGAACCATGTCTCACCGCGTGCCCAAACCAAGCTAGCATGCGAGTTTCTCCACTGTCAGGGGAGGCTTCTGATATCCCGCTAATGTGTATATGTTGTCTATGACATATTAATTGGTTTTGTGTTCTAAATATGTCATTCGTATAATGCGTTTGTAGCATTTACATTCGGAAGCCTAAATCCTCCTTTCCTTTTCTACAGTGAGAGTCCAGCTCTCACGTCCATGTGAGAAAATAGACAATACCAGTGATTTGTAAATATTGACCTTGACTGCGACACTGATTTTGACCTTCCACATTGTTTCAGCTGCGACATCGCGGCTTTTGACATATCAAGTCTTAACTTGATCTGTTTGGTACAACTGCCATCGTTGCATATGTGGGAGCCAAGATATTTAAAGGTTTCAACTTCTTCTATTTTTTCTCCTTTTTATCTGAATGTTAGTGGGTACTTGGTTATTGTGACTATTTACCAGAATCTTGCTTTTCCCGGCATTAATTTCCATGCCATATTTTACGGCAGACTGTCTCTAATTTCGTATAAGTTCTTGGAGTTCTGTTTCAGTACTAGGCATAAGATCTATGTCGTCTGCAAAACGTAAATTACATAGTTGTCCTCCGCCAATGGATATAGATGTTTCATGATATTCTAGTGTTTCTCTCATTACATGTTCCAAATACGAATTGACAAAGGAGAGGGGATAGGATGTAACCCTATCTCACTCCCTCACTGGTCTTGACAAATTTTCCGATGTCATTTTGAATAAGTGCTGCACTGCTTGCATCTTGATAAAAGTGCGTCAGTGGTGTCTTATGATATTCTTATCGAAGCTGAAATTTCTCATTTTTTGCCAGAGCCCAGTATGCAGTTTGCAACCAAAGAAAGCGAAGAAGAAGGAGAAGTATCACTAAGTACACAAACAACACCTCTATTCATCTCAGACAAGAAAGGATGTAGTTTACATAAGATGTAATAAATCATTTTACCAGGAGAGCGAAGTAATAAACAGATCATTTTCAGATAGCATGACCATAATTTTATCCGTAAACACCCTTCAAACTAAGAACTGAATGACAAAATGCGTCGCGCGCTATGCACCCGCTTAAAGCACTTGTTGAATTACGCGTGAGCCGCACACGAGCCGGCGACGAGGGAATATTTCTTCCCACGGCCACAGTAGGCCCGTAAGATAGTGTACCGCGCAGACAAAAAAGTGTGAATTTGTGTGAATTTCTAACTAAACTCACGAAATATGGACCTGAAATTCGAGACTAGGTAGTTTTGAGTTCAGTTACAAACAGGTGTTGTTAGTGGTAGTTTGTTTTCTTTATATGTATGCATTTATACAATATATCTATATCTACATATATATATATATATATACATGTGTGTGTGTGTGTGTGTGTGTGTGTGTGTGTGAGTGTGTGTGTAAAGTGAGAATTTCATTAAAGGTGGTTACAATGGATGGCATTAAAACTGGTAAGTTTTCTAAGCTTTCAAGATGATCACTTTCTTTATGTGACACGCCCAATAAGGACAGACATTTATCGTTCACCTGCCATCTTGCATAATAACTATTTTCAAATGAGATCGGTGTTTTAGTCTAACTTGCGACATGTGGCAAAGTAATTCTCATATTTATCTCTGTGCCGCCCCTTTGCACCTTTCAGATACAGTTCCCAACTTGTCAGTAAGTTGGAAAGTATTTGTGAACAAATAAACGACTATTGATTCGCTTCTCTTGGTTTTCTACTGCTTATACTCGTCAAGCGTCACAGAGAGGAATTAGATCCCTTGTCTTGTCTTTCGCTAGTTGCATAGCTTGTGTTCATTTTAAACTGTGTTTCCTTAGTCTCTTTCACTTCCCCCACCCATTTCTTCCTTGCTCTGCCTCTTGACTTGTAACCTGCCATTCTCATAAAATTTCACTCTAGCTGCTAGCTGATTTGGTTCCATTCTGACCAGATGACTAAACCGTTTGCTTCTTTGATCTTCTATAAAATGATCTACCAGTACCGTGTCTTAGTTGTCGTTGGTGACCCTGTCTCTTCTTGTTTTTCCCGCTGAATTTCCTATACATCTCAAAAGTTGACTAATTATGTGTGATTTATCTGAGCCGTTATTCCGTGAACACATCTGGTATCTTCTTCACAATAAAGCCTGGCTGCATAGATAGAAAAATGTCTCTTGTGCTGGGTTTATACTCTCTGTGACTGATGTTAGTCGATCATCTAATGTTGTTATCCCTTGTAATTATGTTTACATCTTATTCGCTTACATTGAACTTTACTTCCATTATGGTTTCATAAGTGTGTTATGTCACTATTTAAATTTTTTTTTTAATGTGCCTAAAATATCCATCTTCTCTATCTATTACCAAAATATTCTTTTACAACCATTTAATTTCTTTTGTCAAAATGTATGTAATCGATTGTTTTAGATTATAATGAAATACGATCTTCTTCTCATAGTCAATGCTGCAAGGCGTTGGTAGTCATGTTTCACACGATGAGTATTTGGCACAGCTCAAGTTAAATCGGGCTTACGTGACCAATTTGTGTGTTCTCCATTGCTTTCTGCGTCGTATAAAATCATTTATCTCTAAGACAGATGATACCTGCATGGTACGATGCCAAACTGTCCAACAATCTACTCGACTGGTCTCTCCCTGCCTCTCTTCGCCTACAAATCTTCCACTGTCAATATGTACTAGTTTTCCCCTTCGAACCGACTGATCGTAAAATGTACAAAGTAAATACCCATATTTTTACAGATTAATCGGCACTAGGTGGGTAATAAAGTCAGCCGGCCGTCTTTACTTCCACAGGACATACATCCTGGTACCTATTTTGGACTGGGTCGACCATAATAAAACTCCACGCAGCCGGCAATGGGTTTCCATCGCGGTACGTTGGAATTACTCGCAACGCCTAAGCCACGGACGCAGCGATCGTCAAATGTAGAAGGTGTCTTTTTCTTTTCTGGGCAATCAGTTCACATTTTGAGAGTTAATTTCTTCAAGACATATCTAATGTTCTTGTTATCTGTTCCTCTTGTTGTTATCATTTCTTCAAGACATATCTAATGTTCTAGTTATCTGTTCCTCTTGTTGTTATCATTTCTTCAAGACATATCTAATGTTCTAGTTATCTGTTCCTCTTGTTGTTATAATTTCTTCAAGACATATCTAATGTTCTTGTTATCTGTTCCTCTTGTTGTTATCATTTCTTCAAGACATATCTAATGTTCTAGTTATCTGTTCCTCTTGTTGTTATCATTTCTTCAAGACATATCTAATGTTCTAGTTATCTGTTCCTCTTGTTGTTATAATTTCTTCAAGACATATCTAATGTTCTAGTTACCTGTTCCTCTTGTTGTTATCATCCGTCTATAAAACCATCCCTTTGTAGCTTCTGCGAGCCTCAGTGGTGTTGCTGCGAGACTCTCGCCTACAGATCGGATCCTGGCGAAGCCAGACGTTTTTTTTTTTCTCTCTAAAAAATCACATTGGCTCTTAGGTTGACACAGCCTTAAATGAGTACCAGATGGGAACACAGATGCCCATTGGTCTTTCAAATATAGGTCACGTTCTATATGCCCAAAAAAACCTAAAGGCGGGTAAAAGGGTCCTCTGTTTTACTTTGTAGATAGCAGTCTGTATTCGTCGTCCTCTTGTTCTATGCATTTTTTTTTGTTATTCTGAAGCCCAAACCTGGCTGTTGCAGTTCTGGAAACTCAAGTTCCCGACACATACACTTTTCTTTTTCGCGAAAAGATATCAAACAACACGAAACGTAGAGCCAGTCAGCTTTACTTCATCACAAACAATAAAAATGAACGTTGCTACCAAACACCCTTTATCAGCACTCTATATGCACGTATAATTTCACCAACGCAAACAAGAATAAATAAAAATTGATTAAGTTAAAAGAAATATCGTATGAGTCTGCTCATGTGAAAAAAAAAAAAAAAACAGTACTACGAAAAAATACAAAACAAACCACAGACAGTCGTGATACTCGAGAGAAGTAAAGTTAGTGAACTGCAGTGAAGCTACAAAAATATCAAAAAATATCACAAACAGATATCAAACCAAACAAAACTAGCACGAGTCAGCTTCACATTACACACACAATCACACACACCACACACGCACACACACACCACACACACACCACACACACACACACACCCAGCCTGAAAGTTGCGACTACAGAGGCTACATCAGCAGATTACATGCATGTACCATAAGTATTCATACTCATTTACCCGAACCGATATTTAGACACACTGTCTGCCCCACCTGTAGGTTTAAAAAATAGCATGCCTCTTTTAAGAAAAGAAAAAGTTGTTGCTAACAAGATTTGTGTTTGTCAGTATTTATTAAAAGACAAAACTGTCACTTAGTTGACTCCGGCAACGTAATTATCGTAACGTGTCTTGTTACAGTCTCACTGACGTAAGTGATATAAATTAGAGTGTAAACCAACGATT
Source organism: Candidula unifasciata (assembly GCA_905116865.2). Classification (NCBI taxonomy): domain Eukaryota; kingdom Metazoa; phylum Mollusca; class Gastropoda; order Stylommatophora; family Geomitridae; genus Candidula; species Candidula unifasciata. The sequence continues at coordinate 381,128 of CAJHNH020004113.1, forward strand.
TCCGACGTCCTAATCGCTCAGCATGCCACAAATCTGGCTCTCTCACTGGAGGATTATATGCTTGTTCAAGTGGAGATATTGATCACAACTGGTGGGAGCCCTCAAGCCATCAGGTAAGGCAATATTGACTGAGTAGTTTTGGTGTTCTCTGAATCGTGATTTTTGGAGTGGTCTGATTTCTTAATAATATTTCTATGATCGTGTGGTTTTGCTTTCCTATGTGCCCTATGGTTAACCCTTCATGACTTGCCAGTTTGTCATTCTTTTAAACTCTTTATAGCTGGGATGTTTAGTTTCCTGAATAGAAAAACAAAAATAGGATAAAAAAAAGCTGCTTCTGCTGCTACTACTACTACTTCTTCGTCTTCTGCCTTTTCATCTTCCTAAATACTATTCTCCACGTACTCTCTTGCAGGCGGGGGCGGGGGGGGGGGGGGGGGGGGGGGGGGGGGGGGGGAAGAAGGGGGGGGGGGGGCAAAAAAAAAAAAAAAAGGGGGGGGGGGGGGCTGTCTGAATTGTCTACGAGAAGTAAGATGTTTGAGTGAATAAAGTGATGAATAAATCTACAAGTAGAAATGTTAAGGTAAAGTCGGGAGGTGTGAACCAGCGTCATTGCACACGGTTATAAACCATAAGTGCTCTGCCACCATTACGGACAGCTGATAAGAATTGTCCGCCTGTGTCGCCGTCCGCACATAACTCCGTAGCTACAGCGACGTACCTCCATTTACCCCAGAGTTAACTCTGGCACCCATTACCTAGAGACTGGGTGAACCCCGGGAACCCCTCAGTTTCGAACAACGGCTGTGGGCTGCAGCGAGTCGCAGGTGGATTTGAAAGCAAGTCTCCTATCGACTACGCTAATGCGGCTCCTAAACGCGGCTCCAAATGCGGCTCCAAATAAATGTTAAATTAGAAATCAATATTAGAGCACTCGGGGCACTGCTGTAAGCGGTTCGTCACCATCCGGAACAGCAAGTACAGAGTTCTAATTTTGATGGTACCAGTAACTGTCTGATTGTATTTACCTCGGTCTCACCTTTTCCTTAAGTGTTGATCGTTCGCGCCCCCCCCCCCTCCCCTCAAAAAAAAAAAAATCACAATCTAATGATGATTGGGAATCTGCAGCCATGTCTAGCCTGCAAAAAATGTTCAGTAAAATGATGACAAGGGCAGACAAAGATAACGAATAAACTTATACATAGCTGGTATCAACAGTCGCTACAGGCTTCGAGATTTACTGATGAGGCAATGAGAGCACTTATGGATTAAACAGTCTGATATGCTTGAGCCCTAACTTTCCAGGACTGTAGGTTACGCCTGGCTGGTGAAGCCTCCAACCTTCAGGTGTACTGGGCACATAGGGCTAGACCTATATTTTATAGATCAACCAGCACTTGGTGGGTAAGGAGCAGTTACGCTTGCCCTAATTTCAACTTTTACGAGGTCTTGTCTTGTCTTGTCCACAATTGCCTCACAGCGTAGTGGGGAGTCGCAGTTTTCTATCCTGGGCCAGGTGTGTTGCACGTGTTGTTGTTAGTCCGTGTTGCCTCAGGATCTCTGATATATTGTCTATCCATCGTACTCTCGGTCTGCCTCTTGCTCTAGGGCAGTAGTGCTGTTCGTTGTATGCTCGTAGAGGCAGTTGGTCGGTTTGCATTCGCATCAAGTGGCCAAACCACTCTATTTGTTGCTTTTTTATGTATTGCAGGCATGGTGTGGTTCCTACAATTGATCTAATGTTCTCGTTTCGAACTCTGTCTCTCCTTGTGACATTGGCAGCCTTACGTAAGCATCTCATTTCGCACGTCGTGATCTTTTTCTCCTGTGCTCTTGTTAGGGACCAGGTTTGGCATTGGTAGCAGAGGGTTGGTATAAACATGCAATTTATCAGTTTGTCGTTTTAGTGCCATAGTGATGCTTGGGTGTTTTAGCAGTGGGGAGAGTTGGTAAGTTACTGCGTTCGCCTTTTGACATCTTGCCTCAAGTTCCCTATCAATTCTTCCATCATCTGTGAAGATGCTCCCCAAGTATTTAAATTGCTGCACTTGTTTGAGTTGTTCGTTATTAACTTGAATAGTTAGTATATTAGGTGTTCTACTTATTTTAAGAATTTCTGTTTTGGTGATGCTGATCTTCATGTTAAATTCGTTGCAGACTGTGTGTAGCGCATTGACGTGGATTTTTTACGAGGTTGATAGGGATATTTGAGATCTGTCTTGTTGGTCCACCGTCTAGATTACATTTGTTTGTTTCAATATCAGGGTTATATTGAAAACCTTTAGGTAACAGCTCCAGAGGGGGAAAACTGATCGATCGATCGATTGATGTTCAATTAGGATGATCTGTCGACTAACTCCTTTGTTATTTTAGTTATTTCATGTTCATGTTATCACCTGTTATGTATTTCCTCTTTCCTCGGCTTTTTATACCTTACACTAATTTATCCCGTTTCCTGTGTGGGTTCCGGGGCCCATTGTGGGGAAAACAAGAAAAGACCCACTGCCTCCCTAACAAAAAGTGTCGTAAAAGTCAAATAATTGGGGATTTCCTTCCAAGTCGGAGAGACAAGGAACCAACAATCTGCATACAGTTAAGTCAGATCTGTTAAACGGATGAGCACATAACACTCAGGTTCTAGTACAAGACTAAAATCCAGAGGTGGACGAACAACTAGAAATTTCCACCGGAATTTACAGCCGGTGAACGAAGAAGAAGCTTTTGTCCCGTGATAAAGATTATGTTCAAAACGTGTAGGTGTATGTGTGCACGTCGTCTGCGGTGCGTTCGTCGATCTCTCTAACCACAGTTTGTGTTGTCTTTCATATTCTTGACTAGGAAATATAAAGTTAACTATTTTTTAGAAGAGATTACGTAACAACTGGATGCTCACTTCGGGCCCTAAGGTTTTGTTTCAAATCCGTATCGAGCGAGATTGATTAATAAATGACTTGGCTTCCTGGTCTACCCAGCTTAAAGAGTTAAATTGAGTTGAGTCAAGAATTGACATAACAGCACTCGCTCGGGGCATTCCCATGCGTGCTCCGTCCTCATTTTCAGCAGTCAGTGCAGAGTTGCAATTCTGATGGTACCAAATACCCAGCTTAAAATGGGTATCAAGTAGAGTCCTGGGAAATCATTTCTACCAGCATGATGGTGATAACATCACACACTACGTTCCGACTGATCTATAAAATATCATTCTAGCCCTATATGCCCAAAATGCCTAAAGGCGTGGAAAAGGGTCCTTTAAAAAGAAGACATAATCAGCTGTCTATTAAAACACAGTCACGAGTAAGAAAGTGAACGTTGCGGCTAGAAAGCCTTTATCTGCCTGCGACACACAGGGACATTGTAACAACGTATTGAATAATAAATGCAGTAAATTAGTTTTTCTGGGAAGCATGTAACCCAGGCTACAGCTACTTTAAAAATAAAAAAAAATTTAATAATAATAATAAAAAAAGAATTAGTATGCTTTGAGTCCTCAGATCGTCATAAGCACCGAAAAATAGGCAGAAAGTGACAAAGAAAGGTAGGATATGCTAGGCGAAAGGTAAAAGGTTACGGTGAAGGAAGTAACAGATCCGAGATTGCAGTACCTTGTTCCTGTGTTAAGCCTTCTAAATCTTCCCAGCTGAACATCACACATGTTACCATTGATGCCATATGTATCATAAATATGTGCATAGACATCCCCATCGCACTTCCCGCCCCCGCCAGCTTTCGGTATTTAAGCTAAGACTTCAGGGTTTACCTTCTGGTATGATATTTTCCCTGACCGGTAAGGACTCCCATGACTGGTACTAGATATGTTTACCGATTGACTGTCCCGCCTCATTTGTCGAGGTCTTGAAGTTTTAAAGCCGAACAGCCGATTCGACTATAGATTACTTTTACATTTACCTTCAATTGGTGCTTTGTTAATCTTCTATCCCAAACAGGGGAAATCCACAGGTCACGGGACAGTCTAATATTTCAAAGGGTGGTAGATAGGCTGAACGCAGTCGTGCGACCTAGGCTGTAAGCAGTTGTGGGACCTATGCTGCACTCTCTCGTGGGACGTAGGTGGGTTTTGGTTAGGGCCAGTTCTAGATGTTTGGGGTCGTTAAAAGCACCAGAAAGCGAGGAAAACCCAGTCTTACCACCCTCTACAATGTTGGACTGTTTTGTGACGCCATCTGGGAGTAGGATATTAATAAATAACCCTTACATTACATTACTTTTTTTTTCTACCAGCGATTTCTCGGATTTCGCATATCCACGGACTAGTATTTTATCAGCAAATGACAGGCTGCTTTTAATTAATTCCTTCTTCACTTTTTCTTTTACCGCTTCGGGTGTCGAAGGAGATGTAAGGTTCTGCTTCTTGCTCTTCTAGCTGCCTCGACCAAAGACACTTATGTTATCTTTCCATATGTTCTTGGTCTACCTCATGCCCTAAGTCCTTCTCCTCTTTTTAGTGTATGCCTTGCATGGTGTGGCGTCTTAGGGCATTCACTTTAAGTAGACAAACCATTTAGTTTGTTATCTTTGAGTGTAGTTTTTCTCTTATGACAAATATCCCCAAAGGACCCTCACAATATCTAACTTGTCATACATCAGTTACCATCAAGTGGTGCAGAGCCAGCCAGTCTATCTGCCTGTTCATTTCCCAACACACCGGCATTCCTGGAGTAAAAATCTTCTACCCGGGACTTTTCACACACCTTTCTCTGTAGACTGTTCCTGTAGCTGTGGCTTATTGTCCCCAGCTGTTTTTGATGTTGCCTTCTGTTTGAATATGTCTGGGTCCTCTCTTGTTGTCCTCATCAGGCTTTCGTTTAGCATGTCCCTCTTTCTAGGGGCTGCATGGTCTCGAGGCATGGTGTTCGCCTCGAGTACTAAAGGTTTCGGTTTCGATCCCTGGTAAGGGCTGGGTTTTTTTTTTTCACGTGAACGTGCACTTCTAGCAAATACCCCTGGTCTGTGAGTACTCATGTCAGACGCCCGTGTGCATTGTTGCGCACGTAAAAAATTATTTGGCAGTTGGAAATCTAAAAGATTAGGGCAAAATTTGGAGTTTAAACTCTATCCAAAGTATTTCAGGATCCTCGCCGGTGCTACAGAGCCTGTGCACTATGCTGAGCTTCTTCGGAATCAGACTTGAGTTAGAAGAAAAACAGAGCACGTTATGGGTTACTACCCGTGTGCCATGATGTTGATCTGTTGTTTGAAACCTCGAAAGCTTAAACCTCTTCCTGACTATACTTCCACTATTTACGTTAGTAACCTATCCTTTACAGAACGTTGCAGAACCACACCCAGCATTTTATGTGTGTGCGTGGCTAATGTGGCTCTCCTGTGAACATTTTACGTTCAGTAGTTTGCTATTGCTTCATGAACGGGAGGATCTTGATACCCCGGTTGAAAGCAACATAAGACGGTATGCTGCCAAAACGCCTGCAGCTAGGATCGAAACCGACACATCAACACTACGAAGTGCGCAACGCGTTAGCCAGAGACGCCGGTTACCTTTATTTAGAGTGTGACTATTAGTTATATCTATATTGTATTTCTTATATCCTATGTGGTGGTTATACCCCCGATATACTGCGTTCTGTCGTCTGTCCTCAAGATCCTAGTTACTATTTAGAATCCCAAATCGCACTGTGACTGGTCCAGCAAACCGACAGTGGCTTGCTTTGTGCTAGTAGAAAATTAACTAATCTAACTAATCGACTAGAATGAACATAACAGGTTTACGTACTATGCTGAGTGTAACAAGGAAAGATCCACTTAGGAACGATAATATCAGTAGGAGAGTCAGCACAGAACCAGTACTGAACTTTATAGGTAGACAACAAATCAAATGATTTGGCCATGTAACAAGATTGGCATGAGACAGGGCACCACAGACAGCAATGCAATTCAGATACAATGGTAACAGTTTCAGAGGTCGACCACGCAGAACATGGACACTGAAAAGTACTTTGTACGTAGCGAATAGGAGAGCCCGTTCCAGAGATCGCTTCCTGCCCTGACGCTGCGAGGCATTCCAGGAGCAGAGAAAAGAAAAAGAAGAAGAAGAAGAAGAAGAAGAAGAAGAGAAGAAAAGAAGAAGAAGAAGAAGAAGAAGAAGAAGAAGAAGAAGAAGAAAAAGAAGAAGAAAAAGAAGTAAAGAAGAAGAAAAAGAAGAAGAACTTGCTCAGCCCGTGGCTGCTGCACTGCACTTGCTACGTGGACCTAATTCTACTAGCCCAATTTCCCCATCCCACCACCGCCTCCTCCCACCCCTGCTACATAACCGTAACAAAAATAGTAAATACAGACAACAAAGAGAGGCTACGCAGTTTACGGATGTAGGTATTCCAGCTCTGGCTTTTCTGTAATGTCAGATACTAGTGTTATCTAGAAGAATCGATGGGAACAAAACAATTACCGTTCGTCTTTACCCAAGATCCACTGACATCGACTTCTGCGGTGTTCACAAACTGGCTCTATGTTTACCGGCGTTTCCTTGCCATTTGGAGATTTATTTGAAGACCTGATTTCTTGTAAATAGACTTTAATTGTCGGCTGACGTATTCACGATTGACGAAATAAAGAGCGATTAAGAAATAAGAAATGTGGGCAACAACTAGTTTCAACACATTATATCTATACAGACATAATGATAACAGTTCCAAAGGCTGCTCGCTACATTGGACATAATCTAAGTGGAGACAAACAGAAAACCTCCAAACATGAATAAGTGACGTTCAACCCAACATGACCGCACAGTCAGCGATCAACATTCTATGACAAAAAATTGCCACCACTCGGAAAATGATTCCCCCATTCACAGCACCCTGAAACCCCGTTCAACCGTTAGGTTATATTAGGGCACCCGACGATAGCTGGGGATGGTGTATTAGAAAATAGAGGACAGAAAATCTTCAAGGCGTATGTAATGAGAGAGGCTCCCCCTGGTCTCTGGGTAGTGAGATCAAAAAAAAAATCCATTGGCAGTTGGAAATCGGAAAAAAGTAGCCTAACGGCGCTGCCCTGGGAAAATATGGATTTAAAAATCTACCCAAAGTATTTCGGGATCCTCGCCGCAGCTACAGAGCCTGTGTGCTGTGCTCAGCTTCTTCGGACTCTGACTTAAGTTAGAAAAAGAACCGAGCAATACAATACATACGGGCGTCCGATCTCACTACCAAGTGGAATTACTAGAAGTCCAAGTTCAACGTGAAAAAATCCCAGCCTTCACGCGGGGATTGAACCCGGAACCTCTAGCACTCGAGACGGACGCCATACCTCGAGACCACTCAGCGACACAGTTCTTTAGTCAACTTCTACGAATTTTCTGTGCACATATACTGGGTGTTTGTAACATCTCACTATATTTTGTGCGTAGAACAAATCTGAACAACTAAGTACGTGATGTCATCAAGCGATGTACCCTGCAGTCAATCGTGAAGCATTATGCGGTGAATGGCTGTCGTCTGCTGGAGTTATTCTTTGTCATAAAAAAAAAAAAAAAAAAATGGTGTCATCAACAGTAAAAAACAAATTTTTTTTTCAAATAAATGTTTTAAAATTTTTGCAGATCGCAAAATATCACATGGAACTTTGACCTGTTCGTTCTTCATATCAAACCCCATTCGATTATTGTCTTTAGAGTTTATTGAAAAGAAATGACTACAACAATAATAAACCTGAAAGTCTACGTGGGGGAGATTTGGGGGTAGAGGGAAGGGGGCGCGGAGGAGGAGGCTAGGGCGGGGGGGGGGAGGGCGGGGGATTTATTGGAAGAGGTAGATTGTTAGACTTCCAGTCAAAATGGACGCTAGGCACGGTCACTGATTTGAGCCGTGACAAATTTGTTGCTTCTGCCAGAAGATCGCTGTGGCATTTTTACTCCATTTATAGACTGAAAGAATATAGTTTCGATCGCCTAGCTTCTAAGTTAAGTGCATGGCGTGACACTGTGAGTTGCGGCTTTTATTTGGAATGTTTTTGGACTGTGACAAACGTGGTGGTGTGAGTTGTAGATTCAGAAAATGGCGCGATGCCTGTTGTCGCAATATTGGTGGTGCCATTGTGTGATTAAAATTGATCGCGTGTGCAACTGCTGATCTGTTGGTGACTTGTGCTACCATCCATGATGAACTGCATTTTTTATGTCGGACTGTTTGTGTTAGCACTTCGGATGGCTACCGTATGTTTTTAATGCGAGTGTATGCTAGTGCATATGATGAGACAGCATTCTGTCAATTTTTTCACAAGAGACTGTGATAAACATGGAGCAACTATAGGAGGACATGTTTTCTATGAAGCTGAAACTAAAATGACTAGATTACCAGATTTGACACCATTTATATGCTTGGTATTCCAATGCGTTTCTTATTCTAAATCGACTGTTACTCAGACGTGCTTTTCTATTCCAAGAAAGAAAAAAAAAGTTAGTTGCATATCCTTTACAGCACGTTGCAGAACCAACCTCAGCATTTTTTTGGGGTGCTGTTGTAGCTTTTTTGGGGCAAATTTTACGTTTTGCAGTTTGCCATTGCTGTCGGTACCACCGCCGAAACCAACGCAAGACAAACCATCCGCAGCTGGGATCGAACTTGCCACCGCAGCATTCAGAAGCTCGTTCGCAACACCTAAGCCACGGACGCCGACTGGTTATTCAAACGTGCTTGTTATTCTAACATGCTTATTATTCCAAACTTTTTTGTTAATTTGATGTACTTGTTATTCAAAATTGTTCGTTATTCTAGTGTGTTCGTTATCCAGAATACTTGTTAGATTCATGATCTAAAGATGGCAGGCTAGGAATCCGACTCTGTGTCATTTAGTTCAAGAGGGCAGCTGTGATAAACCTACAAAGAGATCGTCACTAGATCTTCGGACCTGTGTGCTTTGTAGTATTCTCCCTCCAGCATTCAACAGTTCTAAGAAGGAGAAACAGCCAGAGCGGTTGCCACCTTGTGCTGTTGTTTACAGCCGGGCTGTTGTTTACAGCCGGGCTGTTGTTTACAGCCGGGCTGTTGTTTACAGCCGGGCTGTAGTTTACAGCCGGGCTGTTGTTTACAGCCAGGCTGTTGTTTCTACACCACATGGCCCAGCCCATCCGATTTCACACTCCTTGACTGGTTTTCTAAAAAAAAATACTTGAATGTTGAATTAAGAATCCACATCGCAGCACTCGGGACACTCCTATAAGAGCTCTGTTCCCATCTTAAGCAGCAAGCGAAGATTTGCAACTCCGATGGTCCCAGTACTGTCTGATTGTACATTCGTCTCGCGTTTCCCTTGAGTTATATTCTCCTCATACCTTAATGATCTATTTGTGTCTCCGCACTGTTCACTCGCTCCCAAAAGGTCCTCACAAAATCTAGTTTGTCACAAATTAATTCACCAAGTGGTGCAGAACCGCCAAGTCTACTGCCTGCTCGATTCCTAAAACACCTGCATAACCTGGAGACAACACATGTACTTTGTAGAACATAATACCCCCTTTCTCTAAAAATATTTTGTCGTAGAATCCACACAGGAAATTGATACTAAAATTTTCCTTTGAAATTACATTAAAAACAATAAACTGCACACAAATAAGTCCAGTAAAACGGATGTACACGCAAAACGCAGGTCCTGTCACAAGGCCAATGTCAAATGGACTAGGACTTCACACTAGAGCTTACAGCTGGTGAACGAAAGAAGAAGTTACTAGTGGAGACTCAGACACCGCTGCAGTAGGTTACAAACCTTGCGCAATGAAGTGAGATATCTCGACATTAATTCCTTCAAACAAATTATTGTAACAAAGTAGTTCAGGATCCTCGCCAGTGCTACAGAGCTTGTGCACTGTGCTGAGCTTTTTGTGGACTCAGACTTGAGTTAGAAGAGCTCTTATGGGTTACTACCCTTTTGCCTTGATGCTGCTCCGATGTTTAAACATTTGTTGTTCAAACCAAACAAAATATTGATCCTCCATCGTCTTGCTATCACTGTCAAACATAGTCCCTTTCCACAGCCCACCACAGACAAAACTAATCACAAGTGATAACATCTGAAGCATGTCTCTTAGGCTTTCCAGGAGGACGAGACAAAAACATCAGAAATATTGAAAGACATACAATCATGCATCATTTTTAGTAGGAGACGACAAGTGAAATGGCGTTTATATCGTTTGAGAATGAAACATGATCAACAACAGATAAGAGCATGTAGTTTCTCCCTTTCTCTAAAAAATCTGACTTAAAGGAAAAATAAATTTACCAGACAACGTAAAGAAAATATTCTCTTTCTCTCTCTCTCTGTACCCTACCAGGACGTCACACAAGCGATAAACACACGATGACACAAAGTGCCACCATGCGGAATTAGAATTACCGGTGGAAAGATCCCAGAAACCCGTCAGCCGTCAGACCATATTTATGGCCCTGCTTTATTCAATGACCCCAGCAAAAGCCATGCTGGGGCTTCAAATAACGAAAAATTTCACCCCACATGGAGACGATTACATTACACAAGAAAATATTGTAGTTTTCAGAAAGTTTAGCATTTGCTACCGGGAATAGCAACACAGACAAGCAACAACAACAACAACAAACAAACAAAATGTCTGCAGAAGTCGGATGTATTGGCCGAAAGGCACAAATGTTGTAGCCATACTGTGAACTGGTACAAAGCATATGCGTCTTCAGATGAACGTAGAAGAAGTATTTGGTATTCTTGCCCCTGTCGGCTTTCTGTGGCTTAGGCAGTGCTAACGCGCTTCGTCATCCTGGTGTGACTGGTTGGATCCCAGCTGCCAGCGATTTGGTTTCCACGATGAGACTGACAGTTGATCGTACAAACTTGTGAAAACATAAAATTGCCAAGTAATGTTTTGATGCTGAGGTTTGCTTTGCAACGGTCTGTACAGGACATGCAACTAACTTTTAAACTCAATCCTTTTGAACTGCTGAACCGGACGTTTTCCAAAAATTACATTGATTCCCAGGTCGACCCAGTCTTAAGAGGGTACCAGGAGCAGTCCCGATAAGTAAAGGCCGCCGGCTTGATGCTGACTGCATCACCCTATCTTCTGCCGATTGGTCTATAAAATATAGGTCTAGTCCTGTATGCCTTATACGTCTAAAGGCGTGGAAATGGGTCCTCTACTTTATTTACTATACTTTTGAACTTTTGTTTTCTGTCAGCGTTGAATTTCTTTGATCTTTATCACATTATTAATATGCGAACTCAAAAAAAAAAAAAAAATACATACAGTATACAGTAAGTGACCGTCTGTTTAAATTCTTTGAGCCATATGTGTATTCGATTAAAAAAAAAAGCCTCTCTAAAAACAAATATTGATAAATATTTATGTTCACGTGTATATAATTTCATGTTCAGACTTTTGGCAAATATACTCACAGATCACGTGATTATGAAACGCCAATGAACAGAGTTGCAATTATTTAAATGGTATGATGACAGTACATGACGTATCCACTTCACTATTCAAAATCAGTGTATGCCTTGGTTTCTTGTGCGGATTACCTCTAAAATATAAGCTACTGCACTGCAACAGAGTTGCAATTATTTAAATGGTATGATGACAGTACATGACGTATCCACTTCACTATTCAAAATCAGTGTATGCCTTGGTTTCTTGTGCGGATTACCTCTAAAATATAAGCTACTGCACTGCATACACAGCAGGGGTCCACCTATCATTAGTAGAAAGATTCCTCGTCGACGATTGTTTCGGCCCATATATAATCTGGGAAGGTGGGCCACCTGGTTCATAAAGCCAGGCCTCGGACATCCCCTGCTGCACTTTAGCGGACGTTCAAACAGGGACAAGGCGAAATGGTGACTTTGCAACAGTCATTGCGAGATTTTATGTTTTATGTATATGTATTGTCGCTGCGGTAGCAAATAAGCCGACCAGAGTGACAAGCTTACGGTTGGTTCACCGGACAGACTTTGGCAATTGGCAGAGAGACACTGGCAGACATTTATCCGACACTTTGACTTTAGCGATGATTAGCTCTTTTTCGACTAGCGGCAGGGACCAGTCTACAGAAGCCCATCCCCCTACGACTTTCCGTTGCATCCAAAGCTAGCTCGAAGCCCTTTCCGCAGCGTTGCCCATTCGTTTTAGTGACAGTTTGCGCTGTTTTCCCCACAAGCCTGGGTGCTTAAGTACATTGTATGAGGAAGTGGAGATCAGTCCTTCTGTGCCTACTTTGACGATGAAGATTTTTACTGTGTACGCTCCGTCTCTCCTCAGACAGGTCACCAGCTCAGCGTTCTTTTCGAGCTTGTACGTGTGATTATTTTTTCTTAGCGACTCGAACGGCACGGTCAGCTCCAGTCTTACCACCGGAATATATCGGGTCTCAGACCCGTCTATGTTACTGATTCTGGGTACTTTTCGAAACCAGGCTAGTCGACAGCCAGTAACCATTCCCTCCCGCAGTCAAGTATTGATGGAGCGTTTATGACCTTGTTGAATTTACCTTTAGAGTTCTTTCCAGTTGATTGATTAAATTTGCACTTTTTGCTGTATAGCTCTTAAAATATCATTCGGCAAAGATGATTTTTTTTTTCAAATATACCTCAAATGAGCAAAAAAATGCTATCTATCTAATTACTTGTTTTGCGAAAAAGGGAGTGAGTGGGTATGGGGAGTCGTGGGGTTCCGACATAACGTTTAGAATGTAAATAAGAATGTATAATTTCATCCATTTATTTTCCAATACAGCTGAGATATAACTTTGTGAACATCGGCACCAGTTTGTAAACGGACTATAAAGGACCTCGTGATTGTGCAAAGTCTCCCCTTGTATTCTCCATCACCTTGATATCACTGTCAAACATGGTCATCAAAAGTGGACTGGCCCTACTTGGGGAAGTACTGCACCTGCACAAGGCAGACATTATCTCTCGCCAGTGGGGGTAAGGTAACAGGTGAAGAGGAAGATATTTAAAACCCGGACCTGGACAGAATAATGCAGCAAGGACTGGCTGTGGGTTGTCGGGGCTACTCGAGATTTACAGGGAAGGCAAGACGAGTAGTTAACAGAATGACAACGTGTATCATTAGTGTGGAAGCTCTTCGCTGTCTGTTGAGGAAAGAGACGGGGCTAGTAAGGGATTGTCCTCAATGCCGTGATGCCGAAAATTTACCCAGATGACCTCAGATTAATGCAGTAGTTAGGTTGGAAGAGAAACAGATGAAGACCAAGAAGAAAAAGTCTGGACCGTTGGTATCTTCTTCTTCCTCTTCTTTTTTTTCCTTCTTCTTCCTTCTTCTTCGTGTTCACCGGCTGTAAACTCCGGCGGAAAGTTCTAGTTGTTCGTCCACTTCAGAACAGTAGTCCTGTTCCAAAAACTGAGTATTGCGTGCACATCTGTTTTACAGGCCTGATCCATTTATATGCAGACTGTCGGTTCCTTTCATTTAAGGCAAATGTACTTTGATTTCCAAGAAAGCTCCCGATTAGTCGACTCTCACATGCTTTTGGGCAGGCAGTGGGTCTATTCCTTTTTCACCCACAATGGGGCAATGGAACCCACACGGAGAGCCCCATTAAGATATTAGCATAGAAGAAGGTGAGTACCAGAAGTGAATGGCAGTACATGAGAGAAGACGGTGGGTTGTCTTGTTTGCAAAAAAAAAGACGATCCAAGGAGTCAATAGATGCGTCGCCGGGAGATTGAACATGTCAGTGAGAAATCATATTGTTGATGTTGTTGTTGTTGTTGTTGTTGTTGTTGTTGTTGTTGATCCAGCGGCATATGAGCTTTCGCCCTTTGGCCCAATGCCATGCAGTAGAATTTGCATGTTTTCACAAGCTGTTCTTTTTCCTCCGTACAAGGTTTTCCACTTGTCTGGTCTCGGAGGGAGTAGCATTCTTCTAGTTTCGTTGAGTTTTAGTCACTCAAAGAGAGGGTGTTCAACAATTTAGTAGGGGTAGTTAGGCACTCTGGGGAGTGTTGTGGCTGTATTCTGTTTATATGACCATTGAGTGGAGTATGTTGTGTTCTAAGTCTGAAGATGGTGGCCTGGTCCCTTCTTGTTAAATGGTTAATGCTGTCATTAGCATCAGGGCCAGCCATATATTCTATAAATCTCTCTTCCAGTGTCTCCCATTGCCCACCTGTTCAACCAAGTATCTTTGTTTATAGCTCTTATAAGTGTTTTTGCTGTATGTAGAGTTGTCGCTGTAGGTGGTTGTTCTTGTGTTGCTCCTTTCTTTGCGTCTGTCAGCTCTGTCATTACCTGGTGTGCCGGAGTGGCCTGGAAATCATATAGAAGCCTGAGTCTTGAGTCTGAAAAATTATTGAGTGTCACAACATAAAGCATAAAAGAGTAACCAGGACGTCTCGAAAGATGTTAGCTCCCAAAGTAAGAAAAACGAAAACCTGCATCAGAAGAGATCAGTCAACATTCTTTGGGCACGTCCAAAATGCGGAAAAAAGCCGAGTATGTTGTGATAAAGGGAGTCGCCGTGGCGTAGCGGCTAGATGATGGCGTGGGGATCGGAAGGTTGTGGGTTCGCTCCCTGGCAGAGCCAGACTTTTTTTTCAAAAATGACCTTGACTCCCAGGTCGACCTAGCCTAGAGTGGGTACCGAGTGCAGTTCCGGAAAGTTAAGGCGGCTGGCGTAATGCTAACCACATCACCTATCTTGTGCTAATGGGTCTATTAAAAATAGGTCTAGCCCTATATGCCCTATACGCTTAAAGGCGTGGAAAAGGGACCTTTACCTTTTTTTGCTATGTCGTGATAAAAGAAAAATTAAGAGAAGAAACAGGCAGGAAACACTATCAAAAAGAAAATATAGGCAGCTAAACATTAGGACAAAGACGGACATATGAACAAAAAATAACGGCCAGATACCCAAGGGCAAGAGGCAGACAACGGGATAACATAAAGACGTGAACAGAACTCTGACAGAGGGCAAACAGAAGAGAGTGATAAAGATTCATTGTAGCCAACCGTCGTTGCGGAGACGCCACCTGATTGATTCAGCACACATAATAGAAGGCTGTGAAAACACAGACAAACGCCACACCGCCTGCACTTTTAAAAGACAAGCAGTAAAAGTCTTAGTATCCAAAGCCATCAGTTGTTAACCCTTAAGCTCGGTATTATGGATATCGCAACCCTTCGGCCTTGATTCCATTATAAATACCGTAAATCTGGGAGAATTGTGGCTTTTCTGCCTACCTCCGGACGTGAACCCGGAACAGAAAGAGTTCGTCACTCGGTCACCGCGCAGTCCGGTTTAACCAACTACGCTAGCGAGCCGAGTGTAAAAGTCTTTAGATGTAATAACACAATCGTGAAGGGTTTGAACCTCCTCCCATGAACACCCCCTCCCCCTTCAATAATCTGGCTATACCAGCGGTCTGTAATAAAGTGGTATTGTCTGCACGAGAGCTAGAGACGAGAACAACTAGTCAAGTCATTCCCATGGGCCTCGGAGAACCTGGATAATGTTCTGTTATTGAAGTGTTTCGGGATCTGACGTTCTGATGTAACTGGCTCAGGGGTACTCTCTCTCTCTCTCTCTCTCTCTCTCTCTCTCTAAACAAGGTGCCGGTACTGACCACCTAGTGTCTATTACAGTAGTGCTGTAAACATGATGTCTAAACAAGATGCCAGTACTGACCATTCAGTGTCTATTACAGTAGTGCTGTAAACATGATGTCTAAACAAGGTGCCACTACTGACCATCCAGTGTCTATTACAGTAGTGCTGTAAACATGATGTCTAAACAAGGTGCCACTACTGACCATTCAGTGTCTATTACAGTAGTGCTGTAAACATGATGTCTAAACAAGGTGCCAGTACTGACCATCCAGTGTCTATTACAGTAGTGCTGTAAACATGATGTCTAAACAAGGTGCCAGTACTGACCACCTAGTGTCTATTACTGTAGTGCTGTAAACATGATGTCTAAACAAGGTGCCAGTACTGACCATTCAGTGTCTATTACAGTAGTGCTGTAAACATGTCTAAACAAGGTGCCACTACTGACCATCCAGTGTCTATTACAGTAGTGCTGTAAACATGATGTCTAAACAAGGTGCCACTACTGACCATTCAGTGTCTATTACAGTAGTGCTGTAAACATGATGTCTAAACAAGGTGCCAGTACTGACCATCCAGTGTCTATTACAGTCGTGATGATAACATGATGTCTAAACAAGGTGCCAGTACTGATGTACGGATAGAAAAACAAAGCCGTGAGTGCTTGTATATATGAGTATGTGTGTAAGTGTTTGTATGAGTGTGTGTGTGTGTATGTATGAGTGTGTGTATATATTTGAGTGTGTGTATGAGTGTGTGTGTGTATAAATAAGTGTGTGTGTACGTGTATATATGACTGTGTGTGTTCGTGTTTGTATGAGTGTGTGTATGTATAAGTGTGTCTGTATATATGAGTGTGAGTGTGTGTGTGTGTGATACAGGAATGAGTGTGTATGTACGTGTTTGTATGTGTGTGTCTACGTGTTTGTATGAGTGCGTTCGTGTATGTATGAGTGCGTGTGTGTATGTATAAGTGGATACGTGTATGTATGAGTGGATGTGTGATGTTTGGGTGGGTGGGTGGGTGGGTTTGTTTCTAGGTAGGTTTTTAGGTAGGTTTTTAGGTAGGTAGGTAGGCAGGTAGGTAGGCAGGTGTGTATGTATTATGTAGGTGTCTATGTATGTATGTATTATGTAGGTGTCTATGTATGTATGTATGTATTATGTAGGTGTCTATGTATATATGTATGTATTATGTAAGTGTCTAAATATGTATGTATTATGCAGGTGTCTATGTATGTATGTAATATGTAGGTGTCTATGTATGTATGTATTATGTAGGTGTCTATGTGTGTATGTAGGTATGAATGCATTTATGTGTCTCTGTCTGAAATGTATGTATGTATATGTGTGTGTTTGTGTGTGTGCGTGCGTGTGTTTGTGTGTGTGTGAGTATGTGTGTGTATGTGTGTAGGTAGGTAGGCAGGCAGGCAGGTAGGCAGGCAGGCAGGTAGGCAGGCAAGTATGCAGGCAGGCAGGAACGACTGCACCGATTACTACCATCGTGAACCCGTCATACTTGATTATTCAACTAGTCTCCCAGTTCCCGTCTCCTTATATTATACACTCAGAGACGACGATTATCATTAGGAAATTGTTTTGACATTTCATCAGGTTTTTGATTACCGTCACACAGTATCGACAGATCCCAGCTATTTTCCAGCGGAAACATTCATTTATATTTTTGTTCAATTGCAGAGATCAGTTAATATAGAGATAATGGGGACAAAGTTTCTGGCTTTGACAATCAGTCTGATTGATTAGCTACACTGTATGTCCTCTTATTCATCATCATCATCATCATCATCATCATCATCATCATCAACAACATCCCGTAACACTACGCGTCGTTTGGTCACCAGTTTCTGTTGACTGATCAGCTCTCTCAACCTTTGGCGGTCAGTTGCGATGGACTTCATGGTTGCATGCCTGAGGCCTGTCAAGTCAGTCAGTTTCTGTAACCAGGTCTTTCTTGGTCTGCCTCTTCTACTCTTTCTCTCTACTGAGCCCTGCGGTATTGTTTCTGAGAGGCTGTTATATTTTATTACATGTTCATACCATTGCATTTTTCGCCTTTTCAGTATAGTTGAAAAGAGGTTTATATTTGCCAATGTGCTGTATAATTTTTATCACCATCATCATTTTCCCCTAACCTCCAGGGAAAAGCTGTGGTTGTTCGTGAACTTCTAGACTTAAGCCTTGTTCCAGAACTTCAGATTTGCGTGCACATCCGTTTTACAGATCTTTTTTTAAATTAAACTGTTGAAAACGCCTAATGGGGATACCGAGTGGGTGTTTGTGACGATGCTGCTGGCGAGCGACCGGCCGCGCAGTAGAAGCAGGGACGCACAGAAGGAACGAACGAATTGTATTTCATAAGGTTACAAATTGGGCACACAGGCCCGTCTTGCATTCAGCCCATGAAACACTCATCTTTCACCCAGCAATTTTATGTATAAAGCATGTTATGTTCATACAACAGTACACATATGGCAATCAAGTAAAATACGTAAGGGCATGGGTGGCTTCTGCACACACACACATACACACACACGCACGCACGCACGCACACGCGCTCGCACGCACACACCACACACCACACCACACATTTTAATTCCCTCTAAATGGCGCAGGCACCGGTTAAATACCAGTTAAACGTACATCCCCATGAAGCCTTATCACACATACACGCACACAGCTATACATACCCGTGTAAAAGCTGTTGTACATCCACCCCACACACACACACACACACACACACACACACACACACACTAATACCCATTTACATACTCTTGTATATCCAGCCTCAAAATTAGCCATAAATAAAGATTTTCAACAATATATAAATCAGAAAGCCACTAAAACCAGTACAAGATGACAGCAATACTATGGATTGACCAGAGCAAACCATTATTCGGCGCAGTTAGAACTGGACACAATCGACTTCATTGCCAAATGTAAGTTAAATTTGAGATTGGCGAATCAGCCATGTGCACATATGGATTGGTATCTGAGATAACAGATCACGACCTCCAAGACTGTTCCCAAGAGAAGATATCAAGGCAAACTTTGACCAATAGAAACGCCGGTGCAAGCCCAACTTTACGGGTCGCTGATTGAATTTCAACACACAGTGAAGTTCGTACTAGAGACAATAGTGCAGATAAAGATAATCTATTTCAAGCGAACGAAAGGAGAAGAAGAAGACAAATATATTTACACACACTCACATATGTCATATAAAAATATATTTACACACTCTCACATATGTCATATACTCAAGTTTGTACTCATACATACACAGTACCACTGCAAATACATTTGCGTATATATTAGAAGCAAGCATTATTGAAATTCAACTTTTTGCTCTGAAACATGTATTTGTGAGAGAGATGAAAACAAAGAAAGAAGATTCTTGACAGCTGTTCGTTATAATAGGGAAAAATGGCACGAATTCGTGTATTCTGTTGAAAATCGTGAGATTTTCGGACACATGATCTCTGTCGCCAGCGGCCAGGACATGGACTGATAATAATGATAAAGATAGCAATGCAAAAAGGAAACAGTTTGCATGATTTTAATCACTGATTTTAATTCTACTGACATTACGAAAAATGTTTTCATATTTGGAAAACAAAAAATGGAAAACAACATACTAAACAAATAAATGTTTCAATGTTGATTTGCACGTCAACGATGAAATCATTTCTTCCGGACAGTTTGTTAGTTTGGTGTCACCAGTGAAATTTGTGGTTGTTCAAAGTAGCAAGTGACAGTTTAGTAGTTTGATGTAAGCAGTAACAATCTGTTACCAGTGTGATTTGGGACTATCTAAGACCAGTGTGGTTTAGGACTATCCAACTTTACGAGCAGTATGATTTAGGACTATCCAACTTTACGACCTGTGTGATTTAGGACTATCCAACTTTACGAGCAGTGTGATTTAGGACTACTTAACTTTACGAACAGTGTGATTTATGACTATCCAACTTTACGAACAGCGTGATTTAGGACCATCCACTCATACAACCGCCAAACATAATTAAATTAAAATCAAAATTTCCGTTCCCATGTTTGACATTTTTCGTTTTTTGAAGATCCACCCTAGCTGTTACCAGGGGCCCTAATATAACCTGACGGTTGAAAGCGGTTTGTGGGACCTTTCTACCCGTAGTATGGGGTAATTATTAGGGCTGTACCGAATGATGATTTTCACTATTCGGCCGAATACGAATAGCGGGACCAACTATTCGGCCGAATACAAATACGAATACACGTAGTGGGCAATTATGCCTCGCCAAAAGCTGCAATCTCCGGCAGCATGTATTAGTTCGTGTTCTGACACACTTCCATGCCATGCGAGTTCTTATACACTTCCATGCCATGCGAAAAAACTGTCGAGAATATTCTCTCGTTGTCTTCCTCTATCCCTCCTTTCACATATATTTCCACTGGTCACCACATGTTCCGTTTTCCCTCTTTTTATAACATGGCCGAAAAACGATGACTGTCTCCTTCTGATATCTGTGATTAGCTCTCTTCGGGCTCCCGCCTCTTTCAAAACCACTGTTCGCTGGGCCGTTCCTTCGATGTAATTTAAACGCACCTTCATATTCTCGTCAGCAATATCTTCAAATTTGATTTGGGCAAAGACACACTGAAAGAACGAAAAAATGCATGATCTCTCTCTCTCTCTCTCTCTCTCTCTCTCTCTCTCTCTCTCTCTCTCTCTCTCTCTCACTCTCTCTCTCTTTCTCTTTCTCTCTCTTTCTCTCGCTCTCTCTCTCTCTCTCTCTCTCTCTCTCTCAAACAGACACACACTCACACACTAGCAACAACAACAACAACAACAACAAAAACGCATTGCCTTTAAATATAATTGCTTACTTGACGAGGTTAACAGTTGCTATTGTACAGACCACATTTTGCCACCTTGAAATTTCAGCCAAAATGTAATCACAACCTCACTTATCCGCTGCACCTATTGAGTTAAGGAGAGAGTTATTTCAGTCAATTGCAGTGTATGCAGAAACGGGTGTAAGGTAACCACTATTCGTATTCGACCGAATATTCGGTACAGCCCTAGTAAATATACAGAAAACTATGGCTGTAACAAATGCATTAGCATGGCTTGGTACTCTTAAGTTCACACACGTATGCATTCTAAGTGACTCGATGAACATGCTTAAAAAAATCCAAGCTGGATTTATCAGGCAGGAATGGGTTGCAACACTAAGCACTTCACGAATAGCTGCCCTAACCTTCATCTGTGTGCCAGGTTATGCGGGTGCTCAAGGGAACGAGCGTGCATACTATCTTTCTGACACTGCGTTTGCTATGGCTGGTCCAGCACTGGACGGAAGTGATGTTATCAATGCCAGGCGCTGCACTTACCGTACCGAGCATCACGCCAAAGGACATGATTCCGTATCCCTGTCTAGACTGATGGACATGGGGGTGCAGCCTGAAGCTGCCAAAAATGAAAATTTTAATTTTAAAAAATCTCAAGTAAGTTGATATGTTTAAGTACTTGGGTACACTGACAACATCAGTGGGAAGGTGTATTTAGGAAGTTAAAATGTATAATAGCTCAAGCGGAGGCAGCACTTTAAACAACGAAGACTATTTTATGAAAGAGAATTATATAAAGTTATATAAATCCTTTTTTGATATACGGATGTGAATCATAATATGTCGGTGTCTGTGGCTTAGGCGTTGCGAACGCGCTTTATAATGCCGGGGTGCTGGGTTCGATCCAAGATGAGGGCCTTGCGCCTTGCGTTGGTTTCGACAGCGGTATCGAGAAGCCGACTGTCCAGGAAATTTTGTCAAAGTAGTAATATAGCGATGTTTTAGGTAGTATGTTATTTAAACAGGAGTAGTAATACAGCGGTGATTATGAATAAATTACTGCATAAAACCTCGATTTATTACTACTTGAATAATATACTACCTAAAATCTCGCCATATTACTAATCCTGTTTAAATAAAATACTTCATAAAACCTCGTTATATTACTACTTAAATAAAATACTACCTAAAAGGTTGCCATGGCAACAGCCGCCATTTTGATAAAAAACGACATGTACTTAGACAGCTAAAATTCCAAAAAACAAACAGAGGTATTGAAAAAAAGATGATTGATTCATGAACTTTAAACCTACGTTTAGGGTCAGGTCTAGTTTATATACTTCAAATATGTTTCTTAATATTGTTTTTAAAATATTAAAATTTAGGTATGTTGAAAACAATACAAAAATGTAGCTTTTTAAGATAATAATCAAATTTAAAAAAAAAATGCTTAATAAACTATACTTTAAAATAGACCTGACCCTATAATATTGTGTTAGGAGTATCCAAACCAAATTTCACGTCTCCAGTCTTTATATTAGCTGAGATCTTAGGAGATCCCACACAAAACAAACAGAAAAACAGAATTGTTAGAAAAATGACTTTTAAACTTTCAAAGTCACTTACAATATAATTAATAAAGAAATAAAGTGTTCTTACCCTGCCTGTTGTATTCTGCATCATATCCACAGAAAATGTCACATAAATTTAACAATTAAATCCACCAGCAACATAGGTTTTGCCTTCTGTTACATCATGCTGGTGTTCTTGCTCGAGTCGCCGTTTTTTCTGGTTTTTCCTCTTCCACTTCGAAAGACTTAACGTTTGTTTTTTCGAATCATAATACTTTCTCTTCAGCATTCTTGTAGCATACAAGTGGTTTGTAAGTCCCCATTCCAGTCCCATTTTGTCAAATACCATTTTCAGGGCTATAGGACCACAGTTGAAAGACATAGTGGCAAAGGAAGTTGCTGTCTCCACTGCTGGCATAAAAGAAAATGTTGTTTCAGGACAGCGCTGCAAAATAAATGCATTAGAGCTTTCATTGGCATTCTGAGTGCTCATTTTAGCACAACGTTGAAGAAGATCTGGGAGTGTCAACCTTTTCACAACAGGGTAGATGATGCTACCAACTTGCGAGGAAAATGTTAACCGATGTTTCTGGCGCAAACCTGTCTTCATCGCTTTCTGGAAGTGACACCAAGAATTTTCACCCTCTGGACAGAGTCTGTGGTTGGGTGTCTTGTCAGTGCTCATCATGTGAAAGAATCCACCTAACACTCCCTGCTTCATTTCCTTCACATCAGGGGCATTGTCTTTTAAATTTTTAGCATAAGTGTTGGTAATTGTTTCAATAATGGGCTTTGTAAGTTTGCGATTTATTGCTTTTTTCAAATTCTCAAGGCCATTAAACATTCTTTTTGCAATGTGGTTAATGCAGTCTTCTTTTGTTATGCCAATGTCATAGCATTTAGATTTTTGCACTTCATTGAAAGCCTTTGCATCACCGTCACAGAGCATAGTGCCATAAACCAGACTTCTTTTCTCAACTGATCTTGAAAATATCATCCTCGCTGCCACCGTCTCCATGGCATTTGAAGAACAATCTGCATTCTTCTGACATTCAGATTTATGCATTTCCATCCAGTTTAGAAACTCAGATGAACTTGGCTTTGGACCACTAGCACACATTTTGCAATAATTGCTGATGACTTGCGTATCCAGAACGAGACCACTATCAAGATCGATGGCAACCCCGACTCCATTGTGCGATGAATGGCCTCGCTTCTGCCATGTGCCATCGTATGATACAGTGATGATGGGACACCCTGTGTCACTGGCTTTGTCTGGTTGGTGAACTGCAGTTGCTGATCTTTCTGCAACAACAGAAGCTGCTCGGCACATTGCTTCCTCTGCTGCTTTCCTGGCTGCAAGGCTCAAACTTTTTGCTAATGTATAATATGTTGTTTGAGGCATCTGATTTTCAATATTCATGACAGAAAGAATGGAATTCAACTTAGCATAGCCAATGCCATTGTCTTTACACCCAATGTCTGCCCTATAGATGATGTCATACTGTTTGTCCATTTGTGGAGATGTCCAGTCTGACCACTGTGACTCACAATCTGGACAGCAAATTTCAATAAGGGAGGCCAGACCATTTGTCTTTTTCGTAACCAGTTGTAAATTATTACATCTACAATTTCTGCAGCCCACTGCAGAGACAAGGGAACTGAAGAAACGTTGATTAATAATTGTGTAGGATAAAAGGTTATAGTTGGTTGTTTCGCCAGTCAGATTCTTGTTGTTGTATACTCAAACTTCTGCTGTGCTCTACCACAACTTTCTGAGTTTGAAGTTTCAGCAGCACCTTGAGTACCCCTAAAACCTCGCTAAATTACTACTCCTGTTTAAATAGAAATGGTGACATTTGACTTGCTACCCATTTCAAGTTATGTTATGTTATCACGATCAACGTCACTGCACATTGGGAATTTCTATGCGTGCTCAGTCCTCCGATGCAGCAGCCAATCCAAGGTACTTCTACTAATTGCTCCCATGAAAAGTTGGTTATGATGTCTCATATCTCGGCCTTGAAGGTAGCATAGACGTTCTTCACCATGCTTTACTCCCATGTCATGCAATCGGGTTAGTGTTAGGGATGATTCATTATCCACTATCCCAGTCCGTACAGCGTTGATGATATCTGCTCTATCCATGCTTCATACCACACGCGTTGGTGCATTGCTTGCCAGTTGGTCCGCTCGCTCATTAACTTTTACGCCCTCATAACCAGCTGTATAGATCCAGGTGATGAAGGTTAAGTGAGATTTATTGAATGTCATCTACCCATGACAGTCGGAACGGGAACTATGTCGTAAGCCGTGGCGACCCTTATATGAAAACCTACGACGCCCCGCCCCCCCCCCCCGAAAAAAAAACTGTTCAAAAGGCTGACTAGGATAGTCCGCTGTTGGACTGACATGCGATAAGTGGCACTTTGAGTCTCTGGGTCTAAATCTTTCAAACTGTATTATTGGTGGGTAAGCAACAGGGCATGATGACCTTGTTCACCAAACAGCTGTCTGCGGGGTTACTTTGAGCGAGGGAGAAAAGCGTGATAATTTCCCTGCTCAAGCGAGCTCTATCGTTTGATCATTCCTAATATGCGCAAACCTGGTCACAAATCACACTAAATAAAAATGTTGCTTATAATCATAAAGAACTAGCAATTTAGAAGGCAGACGTTGATGCGAGCACGATGTATCGTTTAAAGTTGATTGGATAATTATGCGAAGTTTGAAATAATCTAACAGACTTAACAGATCTGACCGATTCATCTCAGAAATCGTGGTGATAGCTTTCACATCTGCAGTGTTTGTTGCGATTCCTTATCAGGAAGTTTCTTTCTTGTTTGGTTTTATTACCACGTCAAATAAAATCATAATTTTAAAATGGAAAGATGTTTAGTTTAGACAGATATCTATTTCTTTTCATCTGTTTATTTACGTTTACCAGCTGTAAACTCTGCTGACATGTTCTGGTGGTTCGGCCACTATTGGACCCAATTCTAGCACTTAAATTCTGGTTGTAAATATCTTTTACAGATCTGGCTTATATGTGTATAGTACATGTTTCCCCTTGCCTTCTAATGCCGATGCTCGCCGAGTTGGGGGAACTGCGGCTATTGGTGGCTGACATTTAATTAAACCGTCAGTGTTTACACTTTAACATTTAGTCGGTCTCTTGGTCAAAGGATATTTCAACCAATCATGGCTGGATATCTCGCACAGTTAGCTCATAGGAATGCAATGTCAAGAAAACCTCAGACACCCATCCGCCCGCGGTCAATACGACTATCGACCATGGTCTGTGTTGTATGGAGAATGCACACCAGGAAGGGAATGAGAATAAAAGAAGAAATGAGTGCAGAAAGGGTGAGAACCGAGCGTCTGAGAATAAACAGACTAAAAACAAATCTCGACAACGGTCCTGAAGTTCCATGCTATAATTGTGGAAGACTTTTCTTAACGCGGCCGGTTCTTGCTAGTCACACTCGCCATCGCCATGGGCTGTGAGTCCCAAGCCTCCTCATAGCGCAGTATATCAATATCGTATGGAGAGACGGCGTCTGTGGGTAAGGCGTTGCGCATGCGCTTCGTAATGCCGGGATGCCAAGTTCGATCCCAGTTGCGGGCCTTGCGTTGGTTTCGACAGTGGTATCGAGAAGCCGACCTTCCAGAAAGCAATGGCAAACTACTGGACGTAAATTTGCCTAGAAAAACCACAACAGTAAGTGCTGTTGTTGGTTCTGCAACGTCCTGTAAAGGATACGCAACTAACAATGGAGAGACGGATAAGTGACAATCAGATTCTTTCGAAAACTCTTTTTGAAAATGTGTGGTCTACTGACGGAGTTTCCTACTAAATGACAATCTTACTTAAAGATAATATAGCCCATTATCAGTGACACGCTAGGTCGAGGACGTGTTGCAGGAGTCTTGCAGGAGTTCACGTAAAGCCAGCAGAGAGCCAATACTGTCGCACTTGAGGTACGGGATATTCCATATAAGCAACAACGTCTATAACTTGCCCTCATGCCTGTGACCAACATCACCTCACCATTGACAAATGTCATTACATCAAATTGTATAGAATGCAGCTATGCTCTCTCAATACTGCCCCCTTGGGGGTTCCGGGGCACTATTATAGGGAAAACAAGAACAGACCCACTGCCTACCCAAAAGCATGTCGTAAGAGTCAACTAATTGGGAGCTTCCTTTAAAGTCGGAGTGCATCTGCCTGAGAGGCAAGGAACCAGCAGTCTGCATACAAATGAGTCAGATCTGTTAAACGAATGCACACACAACAGTCAGATTTTAGAATAGGACTGTAGTCAAGAAGTAGACGAACAACCAGAACTTTCCACATGAGTTTTCAGCTGGTGAACGCGAAGAAGAAGAAAAAGAATACTGCCCCAATAGAGGACTCAGTTCTTTTTGTTGTAAAGCCTCACCGCGACTGTAGAACGGGATTTATGGGATTTGTGTCGGGTGATTCTTGTCCGAATGGTGGCATTTTGTGTCATCGGGTGTTTATCGCTCGTTGTGCGGTCCTGATGGGGTTGGGCGTCACTCATTCACTCATTTAATATATATCTCTCTCTCTCTTTCTCTCTCTCTCTCTGTCTCTCTGTCTATCTCTCTCTTTCTCTCTCTCTCTCTGTCTGTCTCTCTCTTTCTCTCTCTCTCTCTGTCTCTCTGTCTGTGTCTCTCTCTGTCTCTCTCTTTCTGTGTGTGTGTCTCTCTCTGTCTCTCTCCTTCTCTCTCTGTCTCTCTGTCTCTCTCTGTTTCTTTCTCTTTCTCTCTCTGTCTCTGTCTCTCTGTCTCTCTCTCTTTCTCTCTCTGTCTCTCTGTCTGTGTCTCTCTCTGTCTCTCTCTTTCTGTGTGTGTGTCTCTCTCTGTCTCTCTCCTTCTCTCTCTGTCTCTCTCTCTTTCTCTCTCTGTCTCGTTGTGCGGTCCTGATGGGGTTGGGCGTCACTCATTTAATATATATCTCTCTCTGTCTCTGTCTCTCTCTCTCTGTCTCTCTGTCTTTCTTTCTGTGTGGGAGACCTAGGCTGGTTCGGGTTAGGCTGCAGTCTCTAGATGTTTTAGAGTCGTTTAAAAGCATCAGAAAGCCTGGAAACCCAGTCTTACCACCCTCTAAAATGTTGGACTGTCCTGGGACGTCATCTGGGGGTAGGATATTATTAAAGAAAAAAAAAAGGCTAAACGTCACACACATAAACATACATGTACACATAAACGTGTGAAAGTATACATATACACAGGAATGCTTGCTCATTCATAGAGACAGAATTCACTCACACATAAACATGACTGACTTGTATATTCAACCTAACATACATGCAGTCATTTATACGCACAAGCACACGACCACTCATACTCACACACATACTATAGAAACACACACGTACATAAGCGATGGAATCCAGAGACCTTAGCCATAGATGGAATCCAGAGACATTGGCCATCGATGGAATCCAGAGACATTGACCATAGATGGAATCCAGAGACACTGACCATAGATGGAATCCAGAGACATTGACCATAGATGGAATCCAGAGACATTGACCATAGATGGAATCCAGAGACCTTGGCCATAGATGGAATCTAGAGACATTGGTCATAGATGGAATCCAGAGACATTGGCCATAGATGGAATCCAGAGACCTTGGCCATCGATGGAATCCAGAGACATTAGCCTCATACAGTAACAATCTTCTCACAGCTCCTCTTGGACATTCTTGTTTACCCAATCTGTTTTTACCATTATAGTACCTGTTTGATGATGCTCTGTCGGTATCTCCTCATGGAAAAAACTCCAGCATCTCATATGGTCTGAGCACCGAGGAGAATTTGCACATAAACAGCATCTTGTCCTGAAATCTTGTTTGGTTTGGTCATGTCAAACATCATAGTGTCCTGCAGAGAACCGTGGTGGTAGGTAGAGTTCGGAAAATTGAGGCAGAAGCAGACCTCCCCGAAGGTGGACACAAGGCTCTGAAAATGCATTTTAGCTACGAAAGCACACAGGGCTGGAGAATAGGCAAGAGAAAGTAAGACTATTTGCCGTGCTGTGTAGAGAGCCATGTTCTTGAAGGGTCTTGTTGAATAATGATGATGATGGCTGCTTGTAGAACAATCATCCCCCCACCCCCTTTAACCCAACACCGTAGACACGTATGTATAATCGTAAAAAAAAAAAGATTGGTTCTAGATGCAATATCTAGCTCTAAAACTTGCATGTCCACAGAAAAGGGTCAACAACCTCTAGGGAGACAGTATAAACGCTTATCTTCTATTATTTCAGGAAGTGTCTTCAGACCAGATGCCGGTGATTCAGGCCAATAGATTTTATGTTCTGCTGTACGTGTGTTGTGTTTTAGCATTAGGACATAGCGCGTTACCGCAGGCTTTTGGCAGCTGTCCACATCATTGTCTTATTTATTAGATCAAGACTTTCTTGTCCCCCAAATGGGCTCGAATTAAGTATCCCGGTGAGACTACATGTGTACAAGGTGTCTGCCAAACAAAGTACTCACTTGTTAACTTGATATTTAGCGTATATTTAACCGTGATGAGACTGTTTATTAGCATTTTCCATAGGTGTAATTGCATAAAGCAACAAAAGATGATTTATTTAGTCAATTTGTTTTTTTTTCCCAATTTTTCGCAAGAAGTTACCACATTCGTGCGGGTTCACACATGTTCAAATTTATTTCCACCATCTTCCAAAGCTGATAACGGTGATACATAGATGCGACCACATCGCGATAAGTCACTTGCAGTTCCGAGACACTGGTTCTGAATTTCATCTTCAGCTCTTAGATTGTCGATGAAATTGCCAGGTAAACGTTATCTCTGAGCTATCCATCCCCACAACAAGAACTCTAATGGTGTCAGGTCTTGGGAGACTGCAGGATTGTCATCAGCACCTTTTCCCCTAATCCATCTGTCTGGCACTGCTGCATTGACATAGACCCGCAAGTCACCATGGAAGGGGGAAGGTGCCGTATCCAGCTGCAAATAAAACTGGCGTCGCATTGGGGATCTTCATTACACTGTGGCTTTTATCTTGTTTGCCCTTCTTGCGGGGCTGAGTGATCTTGAGGTATGGCATCCGCCTCGAGTGCTGGAGGTCCCGGCTTCAAACTCCAGTCAAGGCTGGGATTTTATCACGTCCACTTCTAGTAATTTCTTATGGTCTCTGAGTAGTAAGACGGGACGCCAGCATGTATTGTTGCGCAGGTAAAAAGAATTACTTTGGCAATTGGAATTTGAAAAAAAGTATCTTAAAGGCACTGTCCGGAGAAAGTTTGGAGTTAATATCTACCTAAAGTATTTCAGGATCCTCGTCGGTGCAACAGAGTTTGTGCACTGCGCTGAGAATTTCAGACCCAGGCTTGCGTTCCGTATGACGATTCCTAATTCAACAATCAATATTCAACCTTAAACATTCAACCTTCAACATTCAACATTCCACATTCTATCTACGTGGGGGGGGGGGGGGGGGGGGGGGTTTCAAGTGAAGCCCTTAACAGTGTTACAAAAATTACAATAATGCGTAGTCTATTGAAGGTGAGGACGGGTCGCTGAAGGGAAAACCCTGAGTGATGTGATACGAGCTCTAAACCGATTTCCCGCTGCACCATTGTTGTTTAATATACGTCATCTTGATCGATCTAGGACAGCCGCTACCCTAATTCAAGTGGGACACTGCCGCTAATGAGACGACATCTAGAATTTTGTGCGTGAGTAAACAACATCCTGATTCGTCAGAAAAGAAATATTGTTTTTCTCGCATGAACGCTCACCATCTTCATTAAATAATAATCTATTTAGCCTCTGGAAAGAATTCAGTTTTAGTTTTCTAACAATAAACAGTCTAATTGAAATTGCATGACAACATCTTCTGCCCATCTGTATTTCATCGCTATAGCCGCATAGAGGATATCTATAGGGACTCTGCTATCCTCCATTCCCCAGGTGTGACCCATCCACCTGAGCCTTCGTAGACTGAGCATTCAAAAACGGTTGTAACACCTGTTCTTTCCGGGTGATGCCAGATTTACTTTTTATAGACCAATCCACACAATCATGCGCTGATATTTATTCATATCATTATTACACGTTTACAAGAACCATCTATAATCTCTCTCATTCACCTTCACCTCCCCCCCCCCTCTCTCTCCCCCTCCCCCGTACACTCCGCAAACACCTACTTTTTATTAATGTTACATTTATTTATTAAATATTATGCCACAATGGCTCCAGGCTAACGTTAACGGCTGCTTGAAAATAATGGAAAGCATGAGAAACACATAAACATATTATGTATCCCCCAAACCTAGGATAGACCTATACAGAAGCCTTAACTAGTTTAGCGCACTCCGCGGTTGCCGCAATATAGGCAGGCTATAAATATGGCCAATTGACTGAACGCGGTTTCTGGGACCTCTCCTCGGCGATCCTCATCCACATGGTGGCACTTTGTGTTATCGGGTGTTTATCGCTTGTGTGATGTCCTGGTGGGGTAGAAAGTCAGTCAAAAAACGTCACTCGGCGGTTAACTGTGGAATCATCCTCCACAACATATAAAAATAAAAAATACTATTAACCCCTAGACACACAGTCGAAAACTATTTGAATAGTATATCAGCACAAATAACACCTCCCTTCCCCACCACCACCACCCCCAAATGTAAAAGTATGATAACAATTAATATCATTTATTGTGGTCAGAAATGTAGGCATAATTCAAGCACATTGTAATGCTTGTAATTATGTATAGTTGTCGTTTTTTTTTAAAGAAACCAGCAGAAAATCATCAAACAGGCATTGGTATGGGACATAAAAGGATTAAGGAGGCGAGAACGCCCACAAGAAACTCGAAGACGAACACTGATGACAAAGGCCAAAGCTGCTCTATTGGATTTCATTCATGATATTCAACTGATTGCACAGGATAAAGCGGAATTGATGGATAGATTACCAGCCCTATGTGACACATAATACCGAAACATGATAATGTATGAATGAATGACAATTTTGTCGTTTATGTTTATTTTTACCTGTTTATAGATGTATGAACGAAACGATGCATGACAGCAATGAGGCAGAATGTTAGACGGGCCTGCGTGCCTAATTCCTAACAACGTGAAAACTAAAGTTCATTCGTTCGTCTGTTCTCCTACCTTTTTCTTTTTTTTTTCCTTTAATCGTTTCAGCTGTAATAATAAATGTTTTTCTTTCACAAAGAGTGGCCATAAAATGTTTGCTGCCGATTTATGTCCGTGCTATTTTAGCCTTTTCTCAAAGCCTTTTATTTATTCATGTGATGTATGTTCACATTTCTCCATAAAATTGTATGTCAGTGGCCTTGCCTGTTTTCATAAAAGTTTTCTTTTCTTGTTTACAAATTAGCAGCCACAATTTAATATTTTGAGAAAAAGACAAAATAAAACCTAATTTTAGAAGATAAAATGTAGCTTAAATAAGTTACCACTTTACTGAATAATAGAGAGAGAGAGAGAGAGAGAGAGAGAGAGAGAGAGGGGGAGGGAGAGAGGGAGGGAGGGAGAGAGGGAGGGAGGGAGAGAGGGAGGGAGGGACAGACATAGAGACAGACAGGCAGTCAGACAGAAAGTCCAAACAGACAGACAGATTGACGAATGGAAGGATGGATAATAAGCAGGCTCAAAATCAGGCAAATGCAAAGACTAACCGACGTACCGAATTACAGAAAGAGAAATATTGAAAATGTGAGATTTCAAGAGTGATGATCAGAGGAACAGAAATTTAAAGAGAGGGAGACTGAGAGAAAGAGAGAGAGAGAGAGAGAGAGAGAGAGAGAGAGAGACAAAGGCGGAGGGAGAGAGAAACAGAGGTAGAGAGATAGGTGGACGAATTGAAGGTAGATAAACGAACGTATGAGCGGAGGGAGAGAGAGAGAGAGAGAGAGAGAGAGAGAGAGAGAGAGAGAGTTTAAAAGAAGAGGAGATTGAGAACAAGACTAAGAGAGATATAGACCAGAGAGAAAGAGCTGCATAAAATGTCACGCCTATTGCTGATAATATTCAAAACAGACATCCCTCCATGCCTTCATGCCAAACTGTCAAACATATTATCTCTTCTCATGCTACAGAATTCCCCAAAGCAGCGGTTCTAAACCTGTGGGTCACGACCTTTTTGGGGGTCGAACAACCTTTTCACAAAGGTCGATTAAGGCCATCGGAAAACACATGCTCACTGAAGTTAGGAAGTAGCAACGAGAATGATTTTATGTTTTGGGAGTCGCCACAACACGAGGAAATGTATAAAAGGTTCGTGGCATTAGGAAGGTTGAGAACCACTGCCCTAAAGGGACAGTAAATAGATAAAAACCTCTGAACAAAGAAGACAAAAACAACAGATTGCATAATTTATTGTTTTACATATTTCGCTGTATCTCGTAAGGTGCATATTACAGTTACAGTTACAGAAATAAAGCAGATAAGTGAATCCTTTATAACTGCAGAACGAATTCAACAACGATCAAACATAACTGGCTTGTTTTACCAGGGCAGCTTCAGTGTGAAAATCATATTCAGATAAATACCTGGCTGACTTTTCCAATGGCTTAGACTTGGCAGGAACACCGCCATGATTGGTTATACCCAGGAATTCCAGTGAAATTTGACTTAAAATAAACTTAACCAAACGGGGAAGCTGAAAAACGTGCACAAAACAATACAAATAACGTTTCGGTCGGCAGTCTTTGTCAGACGTGAAGCTTTTTAGTCAAATTTCACAGGAATTCCTTATATAAGCTTGAGTCACGGCCATATTTTCACCATTTTTGTGGTTATAGCCGTATGTTTTTGTGTTTATGGACAATGATTGCTTACTTTTATCGGCATAGGACCTGATGATGATGCTGACAGAGCGTTAGGCCCTGAGAACTCAGGCACATTGACTGTGACCCCTTCTCTGTCACATTGTTTGTGACCCCTTCTCTGTCACATTGATTGTGACCCCTTCTCTGTCACATTCACTGTGACCCCTTCTCTGTCACATTCACTGTGACCCCTTCTCTGTCACATTGATTGTGAACCCTTCTTTATCCCCAGACTGCCAGATAGATTTTATAAGATGGCATTTCTTCGTACATTTCATATAATTTAGCATGTGTCATTGTATTTATTTGGCATCAATACACAATAATAGTAAAACTTGAAGAAAATTACCTAGACGTACTGGGCGTATAGGGATAACCTGTATTGTATGGAGTAATCAGCACTCGCTGGGTGATGTGTTGTCAAGATCACGTCAGCAACATTTACTGTCCAGATACTTTACCTAGTATCGATTTGAGGTGGGGTCGACATGACAACCAAGCTCAGTTTAAAAGAAAAGATTGTTTCGTTCCCTCAGGACCTCGACCTACGTCTTTCAAATCCACTTATGAGCATCTAGCTGCTACCCTGCGGTTGCTCCATTTACTGACAAGACAGTCCTAATCAGCGAAAAGATCAATTTCATTCCAATCTAATGCTGTCAGTGCCAGACATGGTCATTCACAACAAGCCAGAAAAGACAATTATTAAAAATGGAAATGAGATACATGAGAAGTCCGCAGGAGTGACCAAAAGAGATAAAATCATGAATGAGGTCGTAAAAGAAAAAGTCGACACAGAACCAATCCTTAATTACATACAGAGATAGCAAATCCAATCGTTTGACCAATTAGAGAGAATGCCATGTGACGCCATATCGTATACGACATACACCAGAAGCCGAGAAGGACAAAGAGCACAAGGTAAAACAAGAACAAGATGGAAAGATAACATTATAGAAACTCCACAACAGCACGATGGGTCTATGGTCGTGGCTGCCAGAAGAGCACGTAGCAGAACCTTTTATCTTCCTCGATGCTGAACCTGTACAAGACATAGTGAATAATAATAATAATAAGAAGAAGAAGAAGAAAAAGAAGAAGAAGAAGAAGATTAATCTGAGAACCCCTTGCCCCTAATACATTGATAAAGGAGGGGGGGGGGGTGTGGGGTTTGGACCTCCCTGTTTTCCTTGTTACTGAGTCCCAGGATAATGATGATGTATGGCAATAATAGTCTGAAGAAATGTATGATGCAAGTAATACACACAGCATGGTAAATGCATCAAAACACATATGCTGCACGTCTATTCATAATTCTCCGCAGAACACACACGGTGAGCTGGGTTAAATGGAACATCGCCTAGATTCAAGATAGAAGTCACTGCTTGGTTAGTTTCCATAGCTACAGTCAAACGGGGGCTGAGCTAAACGAAACCTAAGTCAGATAAGTAGGGGCCCTTGCTGAGCAAATTGGGAGTTTGGCTAGAGTCAAGTGACAGGTTCCGGGTTAAATGTTGCGCAAGTTAGTTTAATGGCTTCAATAACTAGGCCTGCCTGATGAATTTGCCAAGAAAGATAGACTATATACATCAGTAGCCTCTCTAGCAGTAGTAGTAACAGCAGTAGCTACAGAAGCGTCGATTGTAGTAGTTTTGGAAGTAGATGCAGTGGCAGCAGCTGCAGCTTTAGCAGCATCAGCAGCAGCAGCAGCAGCAGCAGCAGCAGCAGCAGCAGCAGCAGCAGCAGCAGCAGTAGTAGTAGTAGTAGTAGTAGTAGTAGTAGTAGTAGTAGTAGTAGTAGTCGCAACCACAGGAGCAGCAGCAGCTGTTGCAGTAGTAGCAGCAGCAGCAGCTGAAGTAGTAGTAGTAGTAGTAACAATACCAGTAGTGATAAATAGTGACAGAATTAGTAGGAGGAGCAGTGGTTGTGATACATGTTGTAATACTGCAGAGTAGTAGTAGTAGTAGTAGTAGTAGTAGTAGTAGTGGGTGTGGTGGTGGTGGTGGTGGTGGTAGACTGAGGAGGAGGTTGAGGAATTAAAGAACTTCAATTTAATAGTGAACAGACAAATACATAAATATAATCAGCTAAATTAGGCACTGGTATGTTGTTACAAAGGCTCAAAGTTAAAGACATCATTACCTCTGTACTGTGGGGTTGTTTGCTGTAGACCGTACTTAGGCTGTAGCCAGCACGGAGTTAGTGTTATTGCTGTCTTGTCAAAGTTAGTCAATCAATCACGTGTCGTTTCTACCAATGAATGTTGTCTGACTTGGATCTCCAACATTGTTTTTGTCTTCCTGTGGTGGCTTCTGTAGATAACTTTTGCACTTGTTCATCTTTCTAGGTTTTTATCTTGCCTGTGCAGTGTTTGCCACTTTCTCGCTTGATTTTGAGCTTTTTTAGCAATGCGTTGTTTTTTAAAGCTAAAGACACATAGCTTGATTGAGTAATGAATTTGTCTGATCCCTTGAAATGTATGAGACTTCTTTGACAAACTACGGCTTAAAATAAGCAGTCAGTGTGTTTTAAGAAGAGTCTAAATACAAATACTGAAATAAAAGAGCTGTCGCCTGCCCGTTTTCTTGCCCAGCGATAGTTTAGTCGCTTATCAGTTTCTGAGGGGGCTGCGTGGTCTCAGGCATGGTGTCCGCTTCGAGTGCTAGATGTTCCAGATTCAATCCCCGGTAAGAGCTGAGATTTTTTTCATGTGGACTTGGACCTCTAGTAATTTCCCCTGTTCTCTGGGTGGTAAGATCGGATGCCCGTGTGCATTGCTGCGCTCGTAAAAAACCCATTGGCAGTTGGAAATCGAAAAGAATAGCCTAACGGCTCTGCCCAAGCAAAAATTAAGAGTTAAACATGTACCCACATTTTTTCAGGATCCTCGCCGGTGCTACAGAGCCTGTGCGCGGTGCTGAGCTTCTTCGGACTTGAGTTAGAAGAAGAACGGAGTACTTATGGGTTACATCCGTGTGACATTATGTTGATCAGTTGTTTAAACCTTGCCTGTGCAGCTTCTGCCACTTTCTCGCTTGATTTCCAGTTTTTCCGCCAATTTTTTTTTTTTTTTTTTTGAAAGCCAAAGACACATAGCATCATTAAGGGATGAATTTGGCTGATCCCTTGATATCCACGAGATTTGCTCTGACAAACTGCAGCTTAAAATAAGCAGTCCTTTTGTTTTGAGAAGAGACTGAATACTTATTCTTCTTCTTCACGTTCACCGGCTGTAAACTGGCGGAAAGTTCTGGTTGTTCGTCCACTGCAGGATTTCAGTCATGTTACAGAACTTTAGTGTTGCGTGTGCAACCGTTTGACAGATCTGACTAATTTGTATGCAGACTGTTGGTTTCTTGCCTCTCAGGCTGATGCACTCTGACTTTGAAGGAAAGCTCCCAATTAGTCGACTCTTACAACATGCTTTTGGGTAGGCAGATTGCCTATTCCTGTTTTCCCTATAACAGGGCTCCGGAACCTACACTAGTTAGTTGCGAATCCTTTACAGGACGTTGCAGAACCAACCCTAACAGCCCCTGGCTGTTGTGTGGTTTCTCTAGGCAATTTACATCTAGTAGTGTGCCATTGCTCTCTGGACGGTCGGCTTTCTTGATACCACTGTCGAAACCAACGCAAGGCGCGTTGCCCGCAGCTGGGATCGAACCTGGCATCCCGGCATTACGAAGCGTTCGCATCGACTTAGTTACAGAGCCGACGGAACCTACACTAGAAGACTGAATACAAAGACGGTGAAATAAAAGAGCTGTCGTCTGCCCCG
Organism: Candidula unifasciata; assembly: GCA_905116865.2. Classification (NCBI taxonomy): domain Eukaryota; kingdom Metazoa; phylum Mollusca; class Gastropoda; order Stylommatophora; family Geomitridae; genus Candidula; species Candidula unifasciata. The sequence continues at coordinate 417,766 of CAJHNH020004113.1, forward strand.
TTTTCCTTCCCAGCGACAGTTTAGTTGCTCATCAGTTTCTTGACTTCTTAAAATAATTGACTGCATAAGTAAACTTTACTTCCTTATCCAGTCAGGCACAAAGCATACATCTGCATTCGGACACGGAAAGGCAGTTCAATGAAGCTTCACAACGGAGAAAGAGGCCATAGGCGTCACTGCACAAACCAGAAAATGCTTTAGAATAGCCGCCGACAGTCACCGACAACCACCGACAATTGCCGACAGTCACCGACAATCACCGACAGTCACCGACAGTCGTCGGTCCGTCTTTATTGTTTTTTTTTAAAATAATTTTTTAAATTGCACCTTTCTTGACAAGACAGACACCGCGGTGTAGAGGCTAGACACTGACCTCTACATCGGAAGGTCATGGGTTTAAATGGGAACGAAGCAAGACTTTCATTGGTTCCAGGCTGACCCAGCCTCAAACGGGTACTAAGTATAGTCATGGGAAGTAAAGGCGTGTCGGCGTGATGTTGACTAGAAAAGGTTTTTAAACTTCACTTTCCTTGCAACCGTCTGCAAAATATAATAACAATCAAGGTATCTCACACAAGTCAAAGACACATTATCACAAATATCAAACACGAGTTAAAACACGTGGCTTATCAGAAACATCAGAAATTATCTTCTGTCTGTTTCATGATCAGAGAAACCTGGAGCATGTTGTGGCAAGTGGAAAGATTTAAGGACAGCGAATTAAAGGAAAATAGCAACCTTCGTTCAGGACATGACACAAGGTTTGGATTTAGGCTTAGCCGACCGATCAACATCATTTCAGGACATGACCCAAGGTTTGGATTTAGGCTTAGCCGACCGATCAACATCATTTCAGGACATGACCCAAGGTTTGGATTTAGGCTTAGCCGACCGATCAACATCATTTCAGGACATGACACAAGGTTTGGATTTAGGCTTAGCCGACCGATCAACATCATTTCAGGACATGACACAAGGTTTGGATTTAGGCTTAGCCGACCGATCAACATCATTTCAGGACATGACACAAGGTTTGGATTTAGGCTTAGCCGACCGATCAACATCATTTCAGGACATGACACAAGGTTTGGATTTAGGCTTAGCCGACCGATCAACATCATTTCAGGACATGACCCAAGGTTTGGATTTAGGCTAAGCCGACCGATCAACATCATTTCAGGACATGACCCAAGGTTCGGATTTAGGCTAAGCCGACCGATCAACATCATTTCAGGACATGACCCAAGGTTTGGATTTAGGCTTAGCCGACCGATCAACATCATTTCAGGACATGACCCAAGGTTTGGATTTAGGCTAAGCCGACCGATCAACATCATTTCAGGACATGACCCAAGGTTTGGATTTAGGCTAAGCCGACCGATCAACATCATTTCAGGACATGACCCAAGGTTTGGATTTAGGCTTAGCCGACCGATCAACATCATTTCAGGACATGACACAAGGTTTGGATTTAGGCTTAGCCGACCGATCAACATCATTTCAGGACATGACCCAAGGTTTGGATTTAGGCTAAGCCGACCGATCAACATCATTTCAGGACATGACCCAAGGTTTGGATTTAGGCTTAGCCGACCGATCAACATCATTTCAGGACATGACACAAGGTTTGGATTTAGGCTTAGCCGACCGATCAACATCATTTCAGGACATGACACAAGGTTTGGATTTAGGCTTAGCCGACCGATCAACATCATTTCACAAGGGTAGTAACCTATACGTGTTCTATTCTACTTGTGACTCAAGCCTGAGTCCGAAGATTCTCAGCGCAGTGCACAAACTCCGTAGCACCGGCGAGGATTATGAAATACTTTGGGTTGATTTTTAACTCAACATTTTGCCCGGGCAGTGCCTTTAGGCTACTTTTTTGCAATTTCCAAATGCCATTAAGATGCGGGAAAACAATTCTTTTCACCAGGTGGTTGAACATGACACAAATGGGTACAGGATGTGGTAAATAGCAAGATCTGAAATCAATATTTGTCGTTCATTATTAATTGTTTTAGTTGTTCTCCATGTTTCCATACAAAAGTACTGATTTTACATGAGAATTGCGCATTTTATGTTTAGTATTAGTTTTAATTTCCTTTTACTTTCACAAATTTCTGAGTGCTACGAAAGCTCCTGTTTTTTTTTTTTTTTTAATACGTATTTTAATATCTCTGGTTTTTTTTTTTTTTAAAAAATCAAATAAGTAACAAGTAGTGAAGTACAGCTACGATATTCTGAACGATGTAAATTGTTTATTATTTTCTTTATTTTCTTCTTCATGCTCACCGGCTGTAAACTCCAGCAGAAAGTTCTGGTTGTTCTTCCACCTTTGAACTTTAGACTAATCACTACTAACCCCTCTCCGATAGTACTGTTTGTTAACGTTACCCACAATAGAATTGCAAAAACGATTATGTCTTGTACACGCTTTTCCGAACCGAAAATAGTTCTGCCCGGTAACTTAATCCTTCACTTGATCTGGATTCCTGCTGGAGAAACTTTCTGAGTGTTGCAAATTTTAGGAATTATCTAACACTGAATAGTTAGTTGAACTGTTTAGGTTTCTAGTGGGAAATGTCACGGGTGAAAAGTGAGTAATACAGGAAAGTTTTCAGGAAAGTGGACGTTTCATCTGCGAGCTGTATACCTTTTATTACCTATAAATTGTTGTAATAATAGATCAAACAGGAAACACTTAATAGTGATTTAAAGACGTGATTTTTGTGTACGTTTAGATGCGTTTTTCTCCTTTTTCTACTTCTCCTTCTCCTCCTTCCTTCTTCTTCTTCTCCTCCTATTCTTCTTCTTCTTCTTTTTCTTCTTCTTCCTTCTTTTTCTTCTTCTTCTTCTTCTTCTTCTTCTTCTTCTTCTTCTTCTTCTTCTTCTTCTTCTTCTTCTTCTTCTTCTTCATTTTCCCTTTCTTCTTATGCTGCTCCTCATCACCTTCATAACAAACGTGTGTTTCAATAGACATAAATGTGTTTTGAAAATATTATGTAAAAAAAAAAAACCCCAGTTGCTGTGAACTGAAGGAGGGCGCTCTTTAGTTACTTAACAAACACTACGAAGACACTGGCCTGGAACAACATCACCACAACTCATACTCAAAAACTTGGCTACTCGCATTCTATAAATGAACCTACATAGAGGTAATGACCTTATCGTTAAATAAAGAGAGATCACCCCCCCCCCCCCTTCTCTCCCTTTCCCCATACCCCCACCCTACTGTTATACATTATCAAAAAGTAAAAGTAAAGAAAAGATCCCTTTTCATGCCTTTAGGCGCATCGGGCATATACGAAGACCACCCATATTTTTGCAGACCAATCGGCAATAGTTGGGTAATATGGTCAGCATTGCGCCGGCCGTCTTTACTTTCCCAGGCCATATATCCTAGTACCCATTTTAGGCTAACCATCCACGCAGCCAGCAGTGGGTTTTGATGGAAGTACGGTGGAATTACGAGTCGGGACTCGCAACGCCTAAGCCACGGACACCACCGAAATATATTTTATATTTTTATATTAAATTTTGCATTTATTATGCGAAGAGACAGAACTCTTTTATTCCGACCCTGCAGTTTCTACAGAATTCTATGTTCCAAACGTTTCGGCGCTAATTTTCCTTCGAGCTTTTACAGGACACCCCAAGCGACGGACCACGCTGCTTGGATATAAAGGGCCTATACAAAACTGCCCAAACGGTGTGCCGTGGAGAGCAAGAACAGGACTCCCCGACCTATCTATAGCACAATATGACACTATCACTGTACCACTTGGTTCTGAATTGATGTATGACAAGCGAGATTTTGCGACAGCCCTTTGGGAGGAGTGAACAGTGCGATGGTACAAATAGATCATTACGCCATGAGGATAATGGCGCTGCTGCGAGGCGTTATGAGGGCTTACAACTCAGGGGAAAAGCGAGACGGATGTACAATTAGACGCTTACTGGTAATATAGAAATTGGAACTCTCTGCATGCTTCTGAAGATGGGGACATAGTGCTTATGGTAGTGTCCCGACAGCTATGATGTTGATTCTTCATTCAACATTCTCTTACCCCTATCGTCTGGAAAGATAAAATATGTCGATAAACGAACGAACCCAGTGTTATGCCTCGACAACCTGCATGAGCGGTACACACAAACACAGACCTGATCTATGATTCTGAGAATCGTGCGACGGGGCGAACCATGAATATCTGCACCCATTGGCATAGTATATAATGACGATTCCACAGTTACCGTCGCTCAGACAGCTTCAGTCAGCTTTCACGGAGCTGTACAGACAGCGTTATTGTATATGGATAAACAGTAAAGGCTAGTTTGTAACGGCCATTAAGTGGTTTCATCCAATGTAGAGTTTACGTTGTTGGTTGTCACTCAGGGTTTTCTATAAGTACTCAACACAGGAGTATTCATGCAATTCAGTCAATTCACCTGGATTATTTGATTCATAAAAAACCATTTAAATTCACAACGTCATCAATGGCATCCGTTCATTCAATCAATCAGTCAATTAAATGTTGTTTACAAAAAATTATATTTGCCCAAATTGTATCATCATCATCATCATCATCATCATCATCATCATCATCATCATCATCATCATCATCATCATTACCACAGTCCATAACATCGCTTTTCGTTGGGTCCCCAGACACCGTTGACTGTCTCATCAGCACCCTCTACTTATATCGGTCAGATGCATTATACTGAATATCTG
>CAJHNH020004113.1:427500-431655 GCA_905116865.2 Candidula unifasciata
AAAACCTAAACCTAAAACCTAAACCTAATCTAGTGTGAGCAAATATACCTTCCGAGCGATATTAGACATCCACTACATTCAGCTTAACAGCGAAGATTTTCTGTTTTCTGTCCAGAGACATTTAAATACACGCTGTACCCATTGTAAAGACGTGAAGCAGGGCTTTTCAACTAGCGGCCCGCGGATCGAGTCTGGCCCGCGCGGGCAAAGCAAATGGCCCGCAGATCACTGCCAGTTTTGTTGTATTAATGATAATTTTGTTCTTCGGCTCAGGCCTCTGGCCGTTGACAACTCAGATTAAAAACATTTTGCCCCTGAGTAATGTAAGCTGAATAACCCTGGGTCGTTAAGGATCGTTACATGACACTGACGTTTTCAGAATACGAGACCCATAGTGATCAAGCTAAAGATCTGTGTAAATTCATGGAAAGTAAAGGCGGCCAGCGTAACGTTGACCGGGTCACCCACCGAGTGCTGATTAGTCAATAAAATGTGGATTAGCACCATATGCTCAATAGGCCTCTTTATAATATTCATAATATGCATATCATCATATGATCATAACATGCTTTATTAGTAAAACACAACTGCTGTGCGAAAGATGGTTGACTGTAAGGGCCGAATGTAAGACGGGCCTGCGTGCCCAATTTGTGACCCTTTGAAAATAAAGTTTGTTCGAAAAGAGGCCTTCATTACAATCAGTATTGTCATAGTTTCTGCATTACTATCATTACCACTGCTATAATTTTCACTTGAATCGTCTTCACTGTCACTATTTTCATCGTTATTTGTATCATAGGATATATAAGAGATAACCCTGTTTGTGCATGCTTATATTGCCGACTATTGCAGATAGGTTAAAGATGCTGCAAGCTAAGTAGCTGAGTAGCTGCAGACAAAGAACATTCTCTGCATGAAGCATTTGTTGCAGGTATTGGTAGGAGGCTGAAAAGTGGAAAATCGTGGATGGCTCAAGCAGAAGACACAATAAGACAAGTATGCACGCAGAAGAACATTGAGCGAGGAGAGGAGTGGGTCAGATTACCAGTGGATAGGTTTGACCTGTGTTGGGTCATGATCATACTGGTTGTGGGAAGTACAAAGAGTGGCCAGCGGGAATTACGGAGGTGGAAGTCCAACAGCTGGTTCACGACAATTCTCGTCTGTATATATGATTATCTATGTGTTGAGAGGGAAGAGAACTGATATCACACAAGCTAAATGTACGAGAGACAGTCTCATGAACCTTGGAGCTCAGGTCTCTTGAGTCCCCGCTTCACCTGCCGCCCCTTCTCCCTAAAAGGCATCCACAATAATCCACAAATGAAATGCGCATGTGCGGAAAGTCACGAGGCCAAATGGAAAGCATGGAGAAATGTTTTATGGAGAATCCACAATAATTTTCTTATGGTACCAAAAGGTTTGGTGTGTGGTTTTAAACAACGGATCAACATCATGGCACACGGGTGGTAACCCATAAGTGCTCCGTTCTTCTGCTAACTCAAGTCTGAGTCAGAAGAAGCTCAGCACAGTGCACAGGCTCTGTAGCACCGACGAGGATCCTGAAAATTCTTTGGGTAAAATTTTAACTCAATATTTTGCCCGGGCAGCGCCATTAGGCTATTCTTTTCAATTTCCAACTGCCAAGGGATTTTTTTTATGTACGCGACAATGCACACGGGCGTCCGATCTCACTACCCAGAGACCAGGGGGAATTACTAAAAGTCCAAGTCCACGTGAACGAAATCCCAGCCCTTACCTAGGATTGAAACCGGAACCTGTAGCACTCGAGGCTGGACACCATGCCTCGGGAGACCACGCAGCCTCCTTATAGTAATAAGAGGAACTCTTTAACCATGTATATAAATCTCTTCAAACGTATTTATTTATAATTTTATGTCAGATCAGTTATTATATTTATTTACTATTCAGCACACGATAATAATAACAACAACAATAATGTTCTTCACAACTAAATAATCATTTTTTCCCCTTTTATCTTTTCTAATTTTTGCCCCCGCAGTGATATTAATCAGTACAGTCAATTTTACAATCTTTTTACATGGTGTGAACAATCGAATTTTACAATCTTTTCTAACATACACAGTCAAGGTTAATGGCTTTTCCCAAACCTCTTGCAGTAATGGTTTGATCTAGATTGAAAGATTTCGGATGCAGAGTCTTTAGCCTACATAGCAAAAGTGGTAAGAGCGGGCAATAATTTTGCAGTCTGAACTTCTTTCGTGCAGTTTTTACGATATCTACGACCGTTATGTGTAGTATGATTGGTTTGAGTTCAGGAATCACATTTATATTGGGGTGTGGGGTTCATCTGCTCTGTGAGATCCCATCTTTATACACAGCTGGATATATTACTGTTTTCTTTTTAGATTCTGCTCTTTAGGGCTCTCCATCTTCATTTCTTTTGGGTGCGTGGGTGCGTGCGTGCGTGTGTGCGTGGCTGGGTGCGTGTGTGCTCATTCTTCATCTTCAGCAGACAGCGTAAGTGCCAGTTGCGATCGAGCCCAACAGCAGTGTGATAACATATTCATCGTGTCTTTCGTCCAAGTGTAGTGTAGATTGTCGACCAGATCCATTGGTGACTTCCAGCAATAATATCATTCTCTCCAGACGATAATGATCTGCTCGTGCTTCGACATCGTTCACTTACTCTCAAAGAACAGTCTCCACATATAGCTTGCCATGCATCAGTTTATCATCCAGTGGTGGCAGAACCAGCCACTCTGTCTGCCTGTTTGTTTCCTAATACACCTTGCTCCCAGGAAAGGTCGACAGATGGTAAGACATTATTATTACAATCTATATCAAATTCTCCTGGTTTTCATTTGAAGCTCACTCGTACACAGCACAGTGGCATTGTTAATTGGAGGTTTAGAGGTTTTAAACAACGGATCAACATCATGACACACGGGTAGTAACCCATAAGTGCTTTATTCTTCTTCTAACTTAAGTTTGAGTCCGAAAAAGCTCAGCACAGTGCACAGGCTCTCTAGCACCGGCGAGGATCCTGAAATACTTTAGGTAGATTTGTAACTCGTTACTTTGTGTTGTAAGGCTACTCTTTTTGATTTCCAACTGCCAAGGGATTGTTTACGTGCTCAACAATACACACGGGGCTCCGATCTCACTACCCAGCGACCGGGGGGGGGGAATTGCTAGTCCACGTGAAAAAAGCCCATCCCTTACCGGGGATTAAACCCGGTACCTCCAGCACTCGAGGTGGACACCATTGCGTGTGACCACGCAGCCCCCTAGTAGCATTGTTATTATAGTTTATATCACTCTTTTAACGTTTTCATTCGAATCTCATCCATATACAGTACAGTGGCATTGCTTTTATAATTTATATCACACTTTTAAAGTTTTCATTCGAAACCCACTTGTATACAGCACAGTGTCATTTTTATTACAATTTCCATCACATATTCATGATTTTTAAGGACAACTGAGCTACACGCTGGGTCATTTACTTAGGACAGGATTACTTATAAGGTGAATTATTTTATTTGCAGTGGAAATGATCTGTCGACTAGTTCACCAAAGGCTTTTTAGGAACTTATCAAAACAATGACTTTACTGGTACCATTGGAACTGGAACTGACTGACTGACTGACTGACTTTCTACCCCACCAGGACTTCACACAAGCGATAAACACCCGATGACACAAAGTGCCACCATGTGGATGAGGATCACCGTGGAGAGTTCCCAGAAACCGCGTTCAGACAATTGGCCATATTTATGGCCTGCCTATATTGCTGCCCCTGGAAAAAGCCAGGGTGGGGCTTCAAATAACGAAAAATTTCGCCCTGAAAAGGACAAAAGGAGTCATTTTAAACTGGAACTCTTTGCTGGCTGCTACAAATAGAGGTGAAGAGGGTATGGGAATATACTGGGTGCTGTGATATGGGTAACTCAATTGAATTCAACGAGGCATTTTACTTCCAAAACACCTCAACGTCAACGAAAGAGATCAATCGTCACTGGAACTGTGGAGTTTATGCGTCTATGCTAAGATCCGAAGCATAGCAATAATTAGTAGAGCTACCTCCATGTGGCTGCTGCGTTGGAGGACTAAGCACATACGGAAATGCCCACTGTACAGCGACGTCAATTGTGTTAACATCACTAAACAT
>CAJHNH020004113.1:437715-507715 GCA_905116865.2 Candidula unifasciata
AGCCGGCACATGAAATAGACTACTGTCCAAGCATACATTGAAACTCAAAATACATCACTTTACCTTTTAGCCGAAATCACAATCATCCTACCACAAGCATAATGACGAAAAAACAAAACCTGTCCTGACACAAAATTAACACGGCCGGCAGCCATCTTGTCTGCTCGCTCCGTTTACCAAGTTGAACGTTAGAACGACACTCACTCTCAAACACATGTTGGATCCACACACCTTCCACCGTTGTCCATGCACTCCGTTCCAGGGCCGAAACGAGACTGACTACCAGCCCTTTCTAAGGCATTATATAGCCTTCTAACGCCCCTCTTTGTATTCCAGAATTCTCCGTGTTCCCTGATTTCCCCAAATTCTATTTGGCCAGCACTTTCTATGTGATCCCTGTGAATTTCACCTGGGCAGCAATTCTCTGTGATTTTCAAGATAGTTCGTCTGGTCAGCATTTCTCGTGTTACACTTAAAATATTCCACTTTAATTAATTACTGACGTCATTCCGTCTGGGCATAATTTATCTAGGAGAAAATGAGGCTCACTACTCCTTCCTTCCTTCCTTCCTTCCTTCCTTCCTTCCTTCCTTCCTTCCTTCCTTCCTTCCTTCCTTCCTTCCTTCCTTCCTTCCTTCCTTCCTTCCTTCCTTCCTTCCTTCCTTCCTTCCTTCCTTCCTTCCTTCCTTCCTTCCTTCCTTCCTTCCTTCCTTCCTTCCTTCCTTCCTTCCTTCCTCCCTCCCTCCCTCCCTTCTTTCCTTCCTTCCCTTCTTTTGCTTCTACTTCTTTGTTGTTGCTTTGTTGTTGTTGTGTTGTTGTTGTTGTGTTGTTGTTGTTCTTTTTGCAGCTAGAATGTAAGACAGGCCTGCGGGCCTAATTTGTAACACTTTAAAAATAAAGTTCGTTTGTTTTTTCGTACTTCTTCTTCTTCTTCTTCTTCTTCTTCTTCTTTTTTCTTCCTCCTTCTCCTTCTCCTCCTCCTTCTCATCATCACCTTTATAGTCTTTTTCTGCTTATTGACTTTCAGTTTTGTTTCTCTCTCTCTCTCTCTCTCTCTCTCTCTCTCTCTCTCTCTCTCTCTCTCTCTCTCTCTCTCTCTCTCTCTCTGTCTTTCTAATTTCACCACTGTCATATAACTGTACGTAACTCTCATAAATGTATTTTACATCTCCTCTACAAAGCGTCTATCCTGTCTAAGCCATACTCTTAGGCGTATTGGCTAAACCTTGTGTTAATACTAAACTGAGAAAAAAATCGTTGTCTAAAGTACTTTATTTTGTTAATTAAAAGTTTTACACACTTGGATGATTTACAACTAGTATGTCAATTCATATTTACATAATAATTTTCATTATTAGAGCTACCTCCATGCGGGCACGCGCCATTGAATTCTCAACGTTGAGTGCAGCCTTACATCTGGGTATTGATGAGGAACATCTAGTTAATGGTCGGTGTATACATTTTTTCCATAATCATCCTTAAGTGCCTTGCTAGCTGGCGTAGGCTTTCATGCTTCTCCACAGATCTCGGTCGTTGGAGTTCTGGATCCATTCCACTGATGATATTCCTCCGTGCCACTGTCTTAAGCCCTCTGCTATTATTTATGTTGGTCTTCCTCTGCTTTTTCTACCAGTGATTTCCAGTCGTCATGATATTTTCCAGTGTCCCTTTTCTTATCAAAGGACTAAATATCTCTGTTTGTCTCCTTCTCATTGTTATATATCATGTTATACTTGAATTAGCCATTTATGGCAATCATTGTTAGTTATTTTGGTAGGCCAAGGTATCTGCAACATTCTTGTCAAGAGACACATCTTAGTATCCTCCATTTTATACATTAACCAAAAGTGACATTGGCAACATTCCGGATCTTTGGGAAATGACGAAGTTAGTTTCCCCTAAGGCGCGGCAACTTTGAGATAGAAGAAAACTACAGATTGCCCTTAAAATTGTAGCTGGACGAGCACCAGCACCAGGCCAAAATTCAATAGTGGCTTTACTGTTACTTCTGTAATAAACCGCTTCTGGATACAGGCATGCTCCGTGCAGAGTGGCAAGCATCACTTCTTCTACTTCTTCATCGGCTGTAAACACAGGCGGAAAGTTATGGATATTCGTCCACCTCTGGACTTGAGTTTTGTTCCAGACTCTGAGTGTGCGTGGACATCCGTTTTACATGGGTACTTATCTATGTGCAGACTTTAGGTTCCTTGCCTCTCAGGCAGATCCTCTCCCACTTCGAAGCCAATGGGACCCCAGAACCTGCACAGGGATAGTGGGAAATAAAGGCGCCGGCATCCTGTTAATCACATCACCGTCTCGGTCTATTCAGTATCTTTTAAGCACAATATGCACGGTGCCTCAAACAGTCTGTTACTAAAAATTTTTTTTCTCACAGTACATTCAATGGTGACACAGGGGGCGGGGGTGGGGAGAGGGCGGGGGTGGGGAGGGGAGGGAGTTTGAGAAGCCTTGGATAGGATATAAAAACAAACAGCTGTCGGAAAGGTTTTGCTGTTGTCGTTTTTTCCCGCCAGCGTAACGTTTTGTGTATTCATCATATTGATTTTTCAGTTGTGAAACAAAACTATATTTATGATCCTGTCTGCATTGTTACATCAATCGCCTTTCTACAGGAAGCCGCCATTGTTTAACTGTTAGAAGCTTCCCTGTGGATCTAAAGGTCGTGGGTTCAAGTCCTGAATGAACCGGAGTTCTTTTTTTCTTTCTCTCAAAAGTGACCTTAGCTCGCAGGTCGATCCAGCCTTGAATGGTTATTAGGTAAAGTCCTCGGGAAGTAAAGGCAGCAGGCAGGATGGTGACCACATCATCTACCCCGGTTGGTCAATTATAAATGTGAGTCTAGTAGCGTGTCCATGATCTGACGGCCTTAAAAATTACTTACTAAGAAGAAGAAGAAGAAGAAGAAGAAGAAGAAGAAGAAGAAGAAGAAGAAGAAGAAGAAGAAGAAGAAGAAGAAGAAGAAGAAGAAGAAGAAGAAGAAGAAGAAGAAGAAGAAGAAGAAGAAGAAGAAAGATAAAGAGGAGGAGGATAGGAAGAAGAGGGAGAAAGGGAAAAAAAAGCACAAGGAGAACCATCAGCAGAAGGAGTAACAGCAACAGGAGGAAGAGGAGAATGAGGTCGTAGTCTCAATAAAACAGCTAAAACCAAAACATATCAGAAGAAAAGAATATACAACTGAAAGTGACAATCACTTATGAAAAACACAAAGCTAAACAGCAAATCGACATCATTAGATCGCCAATATTTCAAGCTCAAAAGCACACTGAGTCATTATCCACGCATCGACAGTTTTAATACGATATTGGCGGGTGTCCTGCAGCTGTTGCCTGTGCTGAAACATGTCCTCTGCGCACTGTCGTGTTTTCTTTGCTTTTGTGTTGCGCTCAGTTGTTTTGATAACATTTCATTTCTCATATGCAAATTGGAGTATCTGTTTATCTCAGCCGCCATTACCCCGACGTGAACCTGCTAAAGCAGCTGGTGGACTGAGCTTGACAGCCGCTGATATAATAAGACCTGCTGCAACTAGAATTTTTCATGATGCTTTTGAATATAAGCCCTAGACCGAACATAACTCCTGGTCATGTCCTAAATTAACGAGAAGTGCTCATTTAATGAACGTTTCATGGCTGGACATGAGAGACTGGTGGTTTGAGTCTACAGGAAATGAAGCGAGAAATTCAGGCAGGAATTATGTTCGGGAGAGTTATGACAATATTTTGGAGAGTTATGACGATGTTTTCTAGAGTTATGACGATGTTTTGGGGAGTTATGACGATATTTTCTAGAGTTTTGATGATGTTTTAGAGAGTTATGACGATATTTTAGAAAGTTTTGATGATGTTTTGGAGAGTTATGACGATGTTTTGGGGAGTTATGACGATGTTTTGGAGAGTTCTGAGCATGTTTTGGAGAGTTCTGAGCATGTTTTGGAGAGTTCTGAGCATGTTTTGGAGAGTTATGACGATGTTTTGGGGAGTTATGACGATATTTTCTAGAGATTTGATGATGTTTTAGAGAGTTATGACGATATTTTAGAAATTTTTGATGATGTTTTGGAGAGTTATGACGATGTTTTGGGGAGTTATGACGATGTTTTGGAGAGTTCTGAGCATGTTTTGGAGAGTTCTGAGCATGTTTTGGAGAGTTCTAAGCATGTTTTGGGGAGTTCTGAGCATGTTTTGGAGAGTTATGATCATGTTTAGAGAGTTATGACGATATTTTAGAAAGTTTTGATGATGTTTTGGAGAGTTATGATGATGTTTTGGAGAGTTCTGAGCATGTTTTGGAGAGTTATGATCATGTTTGGAGAGTTATGATGATGTTTGGAGAGTTATGATCATGTTTGGAGAGTTATGATCATGTTTGGAGAGTTATGATCATGTTTGGAGAGTTATGATCATGTTTGGAGAGTTATGACGATGTTTTGGAGAGGTATGACTATGTTTTGAAGAGTTATGACGATGTTTTGGAGAGTTATGACGATGTTTTGGAGAGTTATGACGATGTTTTGGAGAGTCATGACTATGTTTTGGAGAGTTATGATCATGTTTGGAGAGTTATGACGATGTTTTGGAGAGTTATGACGATGTTTTGGAGAGTTATGACGATGTTTTGGAGAATTATGATCATGTTTGGAGAGTTATGACTATGTTTTGGAGAGGTATGACTATGTTTTGGAGAGTTATGATTGTTTGGAGAGTTATGACGATGTTTTGGAGAGGTATGACTATGTTTTGGAGAGTTATGACGATGTTTTGGAGAGTTATGACGATGTTTTGGAGAGTTATGACGATGTTTTGGAGAGTCATGACTATGTTTTATAGAGTTATGATCATATTTGGAGAGTTATGACGATGTTTTGGAGAGTTATGACGATGTTTTGGAGAGTTATGACGATGTTTTGGAGAGTTATGATCATGTTTGGAGAGTTATGACTATGTTTTGGAGAGTTATGACGATGTTTTGGAGAGTCATGACTATGTTTTGGAGAGTTATGATCATCTTTGGAGAGTAATGACGATGTTTTGGAGAGTTATGATCATGTTTGGAGAGTTATGACGATGTTTTGGAGAGTTATGACGATGTTTTGGAGAGTTATGACGATGTTTTGGAGAGTCATGACTATGTTTTGGAGAGTTATGACTATGTTTTGGAGAGTCATGACTATGTTTTGGAGAGTCATGACTATGTTTTGGAGAGTAATGACGATGTTTTGGAGAGTAATGAGGATGTTTTGGAGAGTTATGACTATGTTTTGGAGAGTAATGACGATGTTTTGGAGAGTTATGACGATGTTTTGGAGAGTAATGACTATGTTTTGGAGAGTAATGACGATGTTTTGGAGAGTCATGACTATGTTTTGGAGAGTCATGACGATGTTTTGGAGAGTAATGACGATGTTTTGGAGAGTTATGACGATGTTTTGGAGAGTTATGACGATGTTTTGGAGAGTTATGACGATCTTTTGGAGAGTTATGACGATGTTTTGGAGAGTCATGACTATGTTTTGGAGAGTCATGACTATGTTTTGGAGAGTCATGACTATGTTTTGGAGAGTCATGACTATGTTTTGGAGAGTAATGACTATGTTTTGGAGAGTAATGACGATGTTTTGGAGAGGTATGACTATGTTTTGGAGAGTTATGACGATGTTTTGGAGAGTCATGACTATGTTTTGGAGAGTCATGACTATGTTTTGGAGAGTCATGACTAATGTTTTGGAGAGTCATGACTAATGTTTTGGAGAGTCATGACTATGTTTTGGAGAGTAATGACGATGTTTTGGAGAGGTATGACGATGTTTTGGAGAGTAATTACGATGTTTTGGAGAGTAATGACGATGTTTTGGGGAGTTATCAGTTTGTATGGCTGTAGAATCTTGGACCGTGAGCAAACAAATTAGGAAGAACTCGGAGGCATCTGAGATATGGTTTTTGAGAAAAATGTTGCAAATACCTTGGACTGCCAGAATAACTAACAATGATTGTCTGTAAATGGCTAATGGAGGTAGAACATCATATACACTGAGAAGGAGACAAACAAAGTTCTTTGGCGATGTGATGATAAAAGGGGCACTGGAAAATATCGTGACGACTTGAAATACGACTGGTAGAAGAGGCAGAGGCAGAGTGAGAAAAATGATGGTGGATGGCTTAAGCTTAAGACATTGGCATATAGGAATATTGTCAGTGTTATTTATTCAGAACAACAAAGACAGAGATCTGTAGCAGAGGCATGAACGCACTACGCCAGATGGAAAGGCACTTGATGATGACCAGCATACTTTCAAAGTCCGTAATGGTGACAATAGGCACCTTTTACTCTAGAACAGAAAAAAAGCCGTGCTAACGTATACACAACACTGAACGAATCAAGTCTCTAGAACACACTGACAGTTTCATATTTATGCAACTAGCTCAAGCAGACTCACACAGACAGATTTATAGCTACAAAGCAGTGAAACTGTTAGCGTTGTGCACGGCTAAATATTATTTAATTGCTGAGGCGCCCAATTGTCTTCCTCGCAGCCTGACTTGGGGTATTATCTCTCACACTGGATATGTTAGTCTTGGAATCTTCCGTGTGTTTACAGTCGAAGGCAACATTTGACACTTCCCTACAGTAACAGACCTCGTCTGCCTCGGTGCGAGCGCTTGCTTTTGCTGCTTCGACAAGCCAACCGTCTTTTTGCACACGCGAGCATGCGCTGATTTTGTTTCTCTGTCAAGTCATTTCGACCTGTACAATTAAGCAGCAGGCACGAATACTTACCTGATTAACTACCCGTGAAGCTCACTACTTTCTTCATCATCATAAACCACTTAAGCGTTGTGGGGAGGAATAGTTTGCGATCCAGTGCATGTTGGCTGCCACTGGCTTTTGTCATGATGTGAAGGCGTAGAGTGTCTTTAATATTGACGATCCATATTTTCTGCGGCTGTCCTATTGCTCTTGTAGCTGATCTTTTGAGATGTGTGTTGTGTCTGTGTTGTGTGTGTATGTCTCAGTGTGTGTTGTGTCTGTGCGTATGTGTCACGTCTGTGCGTGATGGTATTTGATCTTGGTGAATTCTAACGAGATGGCCTAACCACTTGATCTGCAGCTTCTCGGTGAATCAAATACAATGTGTCGTTCCCACAATTTGTCTGATAGTATTATTGTTCACGCGATGTAGGCTGGCTGCTTTTCTCATGCATCTCATCTCGCAGGTGGTGATTTTGCGTATATGCGCTTTAGATAGTGTCAATGTTTGACACTCGTAGCTTAAAGTTGGAATGAATGTGCCACTTATTTCTATCTCTTTGGCTTGTGTGGTACAAGCCTATGATGTTCTTTAGTAACTGTCCCAGTACCCCGTAGTTCTCAAGAACAGACCACAGTTTGTTTCCATCCACTCTATCGAAAGCCATTTCCTGATCTACAAACACAATATTCTGCTGGGTATTATACTCAATGGCTTTCTCCCACACTTGCCTCAGAGTGAACAATGCATCTGTGCATCCTCTGCCTTTTCTGAAACCGAATTGTGATGCACTCAGCTGTTGTTCAGCTATGTGTCTAACTCTCTGCTCTAGTAATTTGACGTACATTTTTCCTACGTGACCTAGTATTGATATACCTCTGTATGCTTCAAATTCTCTCCTATTACCTTTCTTTTTCCATAATCGTACTGTTAGTGCCTGTTGCCATTTAGCTGGGACTTTTCTTTCTTCCCAAGGTATATTAAAATTTCTAGTAAGCCATTTAACACCCACTTCTCCGCATGCTTGGATCCCTTCTGTATTAATTCCATCCAGACCTGGTGCTTTGTTTTTAGGGCTGTTCTGTATCTACTCTTACTTCTGCTGCTATGAAACTGGGTTCCTCTTTTTCGCAGATTTGAGGTACACAGTTAAAATTATCTACGTTGCCTGCGGGGTTGGGTAGTTCTTGAAAATATTCCGCCCATCTTGCCAACCTCTGTTGTGGACTAAATAGAGGTATGCCTCTCTTGTTGTTGATATGTTGTTGGGTAATAGCCTGTGTCTCTTTCTCACATGATTTTTACATGTTTATAGAATTCTTCAGGGGAGTTCTTGCTGAGGGTAGCCATCTGTTCACCATAATTTCTGCAAGACTCGTCTTTAGAACGCTTTAATTTTTCGTTTTGCTTCTTTTCTTACTGTGATAAACCTTGGCTTGACTTGGACTGCACTTTGGCTTACTACATATTGGCTTTCGCCACGGTTCACTCTCTGGATGTTTACTGCTACAAAACTTTCACTGCTTTAACGTCTAGAGTTGACAACACAAACGCCGCTCAGCTTCTTGGTACATACTGTCAGTTTATTCTGGTCCATTTATTTCAAATGTTTCCACAATTAATTATACTTCTCTCGCACGCAACATGTTCAAACACTTGTACCTCGCTCAATATTAAAACTACTCTAAGAAAAAGCTACCGTCTTCTCTGACTTCTGATGATCCACTGACCACGAGTCCAGCTCGGGCTTCCCCTCGCTTCCTCGACTAGACCTAATTATCTCGTGCTGTCACTTGTAGCACGGACTTTCCGCTGGCCACAATGTACTCGTGGAGACCATGCAAAGCAGGGTCATTACATCCTCCCGCCTTCTTAACAAAATGATACTTTATGGAACATCAAGTATCATTTTCTATTCAACTGTTAAATGAATCAATGTAACTAAAATCTAACTTCGCTATTCGGGATTACTGTTCCTAATTACCCTAAATTACTGCCCTTATGTTAATTTTCTACTGTATGCTTTTTATATAGTACTAAACTGGTGAAGGGTATCTTTTTATCTTTGCACGTATTGCATCTGTAGTATAGCTTCGTTTCACTATATCTATTCTATCAGGTTCAAGTGAAATGATCATTGTGATGATGGTGATGATAATGGTCAACTTTGAGATATTTACTACAGGAATAATAAATCAATTTAAATGTATTACTGCTAGGAATTATAGTTCCTGACTATCCTTAATTACTGCCCTTTAAAACTCCTTTCAGTATTTACTGCATGCTTTCCCTGTACTGAACTGGTGAAGAGTTTAAACCATCTTTACACCTATTGCATCTGTAGAATTGTTTAGTCACTATATCTAATCTATCAGGTTCAAAGTGAAATGATGATAGTGATGATGATTGTCAGCTCTGAGATATTTACTACATAAAAAATTGGATTGAACCAATATTTCTACATCACCTTTCACATGGTGTTAAACCCCAAGGACTCTTAGCCGATATGATAGTGGTGAGATATGATGGTCAGCTTTGAGATATTTACTACATAAAAAATTGGATTAAACCAATATTTCTACATCACCTTTCACATGGTGTATGGTCTAGGGGTATGATTCTCGCTTGGGGTGCGAGAGTTCCCGGGTTCAAATCCCGGACGAGCTCCCATTTGTAATAAACCTTGGCTTGACTTGGACTGCACTTTGGCTTACTACATATTGGCTTTCGCCACGGCTCACTCTCTGGATGTTTACTGCTACAAATCTGTAATGGACATAATCTTGATGGGATTTTGATTTTAGCCATTTTTTTATGCCTCCTCCTTTCTGGATACGCTATCTTTAACTTCGTTGTTAGAAAAAAATATTCTCAAACGTTTTACACCACCTACCGTTCTGACTCCATATTAGCTTTGTAGTGTGGTGAGCATAGCCGTCGTAAAACAGGTCCACTCTGAATCGTTCGCCTGGAAGGTTCTTTAGTAACTCTGCCATTTCTTGTTTAATCTCATCTTTAACCACATTATCCTGAAGTCTCTGGAAGTTGATAACATCTGTAGTTTCTTATCTGTTCTAAGTACTTACCAGCCATACTTCTCCTCTTTGTCCTTTTCTATCCTCCATCTTCCAAACGAAGCATAGGCCCTCTATCAACTTGCGCCGTCATTCTATCCCTAGTAATATAGCTCACCCTATGTCTTCTCCATCTTCTTAACTTCGTTCTCTAGCTCCCTTACTCAAGTTTTTTTTTTTTTTTTTAGGGTTCGGCTTTTATTTCTATGCCTCTGTGGGTTTCAGTGCTAAAAAAAATCCAAGTTATGTTATTCTATAATTTTCTCGACTTTTGTCCTGTTTAACGCCTACGTCTTTTCTTCGCCTTTTGAGTTTGCTGGAACGTGTTTAGTTCTTTTCCAAAGCTCTGTTTCGGTGATTCTGTTGTACCATTTAATAACTTCTATTCTGTGCTAGCAGCAGCTAATGAATTTTTGTAGGTTATTAGTAATTGTTTTAGTTCTTTTTCACCTTTTTGTTTTGTGGCTATTGATTTTACAGTATGTTAGCCAACCCCAAGCCCAACCCTACACTTAGTCGTCTCTTACGACATGTCTGGTAAAGTGCAGTTTTACTATTGTTTGCTTTGTGAGCGACCCCGGTAAGACATTGTCGACCTGCGAGCGCTATCTACCTTCTCACCGCTGACTCTCAGTCTGTGTATCCTCTATGTGTGTATTATTGTGTTTTGTTGTGTCTGTTTTGTGTGTATCTCTGTGTGTGTTGTGACTGTGTTGTGTGTGTCTCTGTCTATATTTTGTCTGTGTTTTGTGTTTGTGTGTCTCAGTGTGTGTTGTATCTGTGCGTATGTGTTGTTTCCTGCTCGTATGTTTTGTGTCTGTAAGTACGCGTGCGTGTGTGCTTGTCAGTGTGTACGCCTCTGTGTGTGTGCCTATGTGTGTCCATATGTGCGTTCGTGTTGTTCTAATTCCTTGCATCTTTGTCTGCCTGGTATGTTCTGCACTGTGCATGTATTTGCTAGTACATCCTGAAGGTATGCATTCTCGGTTAGATTTAAGTTAGTCTTCCCAAACACAGTTTGTCACATTTCATTAACAAGTTTGGCGGGCTGGTCGACTTTCCTAGAGTTATGGGGTGTGTCCCGCTCTGTTGTGTGTTTTCGGTGTTGTCTTGCATTTACGTTTTTATTCAGAGAAAGAGAATGCCTGTGACATAGGTTGCAGCACTCTCTGGGTTTGGGGGAGGGGGGGGGGGTTGGTTGTGTTAGACCCAGTTTCTCCATGTCATTTGAGTCTTAAAAGCGCTGGCGTGCTGAAATATACAACACGCGATATCAACAGCATTGCTGAAAACACCAGTAACTTTGTGCCTAGTCCCGTGGCTCAGGAAGTACCAATCATAAGTGAGCTAGTGTGTATATGGGCGAGATTTTAGGAGCTAAACATTACTTTTACCGCATTTTCCATCCATACTTGTGCGCGCGCGCGTGTGTGTGTGTATGTGTGTGTTTTTAAACTTTACTAAAAAGATTAACATTTGCATATAACATGTTTGAAACAAAATACAGTTGCTGTAAAAAAAAATATAAGATAGGCCTGTGACCACAGATTGTGACCCTAAGGAAAAACAGTTTGTTCTTTCGTTCGCTAGTTAAAAATACTTATCTGTCCAAAAACTGCCACCACAGCTTCCGTCTCCTAGTTTTGCAGTCAGGCCAGGTAAGCGTTTTACTATGTCATGATTTTGTTAATTTTGTTTTTTAAATGTTTATGTCTGTTTTATTTTATTTCCTATTATTATTTAAGTCTAACTCTTATAGGTTCCAGTTATGGATCATTAACATTTGAATTTCTACTACTCTTTTATTCCTACTATTATTTTTATGTTATGATTATTACTTTTATGACTGTTAAGCTCTGTGGTCGTTAAAAGCGGCCATTTCTTGTAATTTAGAACATGCGACATCGTAGGTGAGAGCATTCAAGACAACACAATGTGACACCCCTATAACATAGACTAGAGCACGTGAAAAGTCACCAAACATGAATGAAAGGTCAACCAGTGTTTTTTTAAGGGTAAATGCAAAACATCAAATTGCATGGGTTTTAGAGTTAATGCTTGCGAAAATCCAAAGCGCACTTATTTTTTGAAAAGTGAAGTGGAGACATCATGTACTGTCATAATCTCATTTACATAATTATAACTCTCATGTGGTCAGTCCCCTGCATTAACGTCCCGTGAGTTAGATGAACACAAAGTGCCACTGTGTACCAGGTTTAGACTCTCGGAATATTCTCCACTCTTGTGGTTTCACTGTGAAAGATATGTAGCAGTTGCTCTAGTTGTATTTTTTTCAAGGATGTGTTTGACCAAAAGGTGCAGATATCGCAGCCTAGCTGCAAACCATAATAACATAACCTACCAACCGCCCTTTTAAAGACAAAGGGAGAAGAAGAAGAAAGAAGAAGAAGAAGAAGAAGAGAAGAAGAAGAAGAAGAAGAAGAAGAAGAAGAAGAAGAAGAATGAAGAAAGAAGAAGAAGAAGAAGAAGAGAGACCGAGAAGAACAAAAACAGGAAGAACAAACATAGCAAGATGCAAGAGACGAAAACCAGGAATAAGAATTTTAAGTAAAAAAAAAAAAAAAACCAGAAAGATAAAGAGACGCAGAAGGAAAAGTGGCAGAAAACTAAAGAGCACGAGGGGGAGAAGACGTGGACACACTAGATGGTAAATATTCCAGTATTCGTAAAAATATAAAGCCGGAATGTTCAAGGAGATGCTAATAAAACTGAAAAAGAAATCCAAGGCAATTGTGAAAACATAAACGCACCAAACTACAAAAGGGATGGCAACAAACAATATTAACGTACAGAGAAGCAGAACAACAGCTGGCAATACACACAATATGCGAGGGAAAAAAAAAAAAAAAAAACAGTCAAGTATTTTTCAGGTGGATGAAAATTATGGCTGTGTTAACTGTGTACAAATATCGCAACAAAGATGTGAAACACTTCAAGTCTCCAAAGCTTGTTTATGATTTTGCTAATTTTGTAACAAGTCTTTTGAGTTGAATTGAACTGAATTAAACACCGACACAACAGCACGCGAATCTTTCCCATAAACAAAATGTTTACATATTCAGCAGCCAGCGCAGAAATCCAATCCAAGTGGTCCCAGTGGAAAGCTGAAAATCTGTTTTGCCTCTCTCCTGAGTGTTTAGCATCGGCAAAATCCCCCGGTCAACTCCCGCTGCACTTTTGTGTTCAGAGCGTGATGATCATTTGGTGTTTCCGCAATGCTCACTGGCTCCCAGATTTCATTTACATCATCCAGCCTGTCTTACATCGTTTTACCATTCAGTGGTACAGTACCACCCAATCTGTCAGCATATTCTTTTCCCACACACTGGAGTAAGGATCCAAAAGATGCTCACTACTGACGACCTCTGAATCGAAGTATTCTACTTTGCGCAAAGCATACCTGTCTATGCTTTCCCCAACATTGCTTTGTGAGTCAGTTAAGTAAGTAAAGGACCCTTTTCGACGCCTTTCAGGCGTACTTGGTATAAAGGACTATACCTATACTGTATAGAACAAGGAGCACAAGATGGGTGATGTGGTCAGCATCCCACCGGCCGCCTTTACTTCTCAGGACTGCACCCCTTACCCACTCAAGGCTGGGTCGACCTGGTAGCCAAAAACATTTTTTAAAAAAAGTCCGGGTCCGCCAAGGCGCAAACCCACGACATTCCGACCCACAATGGGAGCGTCTAGCCGCTACGCCACGGCGACTCTCTTGTGAGTCAGTTACTGTCACTATATTTATGTATAGCTGGTTCTCAAGCTGCAGTGACTTATCTGTCTCCATTCTTAAACATCCCTTTTTACTATTTTACACTGTCATTAGAAAAAACAGCTGCGAAGGACGGCAGAGCAATACCTGCAGCGTTCAATTATCGTCTAAAACGTCCTTCTGACTTAATTCGTTAATTAGGTATATGGTGCACCATTGTCGTTAACTGCTCAAGATTCACTTTCGTATATCAGCTTATGTTAAGGGCAAAGAAGAACCTGGAATGACAACATCAAGAAATGCACAGAACTAAGTTATCAAACATTTATTGATCAAGCGGAAGACATAGAAAGATGTCGGTTTTCATGTACTAGTGCGTCCATCAATACACTTCCATGCCCCTGATATGTCAATGATTATGTTATGTTATGTTATTTTATGTTATGTTATCAGGTTATGACTTATATAGCTCTTGATAATTCCATCTCACATAAGTTGACAAAGAGCAATCCAGCTAAACAGTCTGTGAAGATTAGAGTTGGGAAAACAGTTAGTTGTCCTTCACATAAGAACACAGATAAAAGCAATGTTGTAGTTTACATTAATGGATCAGTAATTCGATGCAAGCGAAGTACATGAGAGTTCTTCACAATTAGCTCTAGGTTAAACTTCAAAAAGATGAATGGTGCTTTCGCTGCAACAATCAGCCTCACAACAACTGTGACTGCAGCAAAAAGCTTGGGAATAGCTAGATACTGAGGAGCTCTCACATGCTCGCATACTAAATGTAGCCTACTGGTGGCGCACTACCACACACCCGATGTGCCACTAACAGTGTCTCTTCTTCTTTCTCTTCTTAAAGTCCATGCCGTGTGGCGTTGGTAGTCATGTCTATCCACAACCTTTTGTTTCATGTACTTTCAGTCATTTCTGACACAGACGATCCCATGCCATGTTGTCAAACTGTCCAGCATCTTCTCTCTCTCTCTCTCTCTCTCTCTCTCTCTCTCTCTCTCTCTCTCTCTCTCTCTCTCTCTCTGTTTCGTTCTGCCCTCCAACTTTCCCACTGTCACGATGCGCTCCAGTTTTCTCCCTCCATTACATGATCAAGGAATGTCGATTGTTTATCCCGATGTGGGCAACCAGTTCTCGTCCTGAGTCAGTTTCTTTTAAGACATCTTCACTACTCGTTTTATATGTCAAGGGTATTTTTATGATTCATCTACAAAACCAACTTACAAGTAATTTTTTTTTTACTAATCGACCAACTGTCCATGATTTACTTCCACATGCCAGGATAAGATGTACATTGGTTTACAAATGTCTCTTTCTCAACTCGATTGACAAAACATAAATCGCATAAAATGTTGTCTCTTACTTGAAAAAAAAAATAAACGTGTACATCTACATTCTTCTCGAGTCTAAAGCTATGATTACTAACACAGAGAAAAATTAGTTGCGTATCCTTTACAGGGTGTTGCAGAACCAACCCCAGCCTGTTTTGGCTATTGTAGTTGTTCTAGGCAAATGTTACATTCAGTTGTTTGCATTGCTTCCTGAACGGTCTGCTCTCGGTACCACCGTCAAAACTAACGCTAGGCGCAAGGCTTGCAGCTGGAATCGAACCCAGCACCTCGGAATTACGAAGCGCATTCGTAACGCCTAAACCACAAACTCCGACAACACAAAGGAGCAAATCACAAATAGCTTTTTTGTCCCCAAAAAATCGATATGGCACACACAAAAGCCAGACGAGATAATGCCAAATAGACACCAAACGCGAGAGGAAACTTAATAAAAGTGAAAACCAGTGTGTGGAGAGAGAGAGAGAGAGAGAGAGAGAGAGAGAGAGAGAGAGAGAGAGAGAGAGAGAGAGAGACAGAGAGAGAGACAGAGAGAGAGACAGAGAGAGAGACAGAGAGAGGGGGAGGAAAGAGAGCGAAAGAGAGAGGGGGGCGTAGAGAGAGAGAACGAGTTAGAGAGTTACAAAGCAAGAAATGGCGAAAGAGAGAGAGAGGCTGTAAAGAGAGAGGGGCAGAGGTAGCGAGAGAGAGAGAGAGATGTGGGCAGAAAGAGAGAGAGAGAGAGCGTGAGCGAGAGAGTGTGAGAAAGAGGGAGAAAGTAATAGTCATTTTCTTCCAAGACACCTGAATAAAGGTGTAACTATTGTTTGTCGGCAGTCAAAAATAGTTCAGTCTCACTGAATGAAGTTGTTACTAATGTCTGCTGTCAACTGTTCACACTTACTGAATGAAGCTGTAACTAGAGTCTGCTGTCAACTGTTCACCCTTACTGAATCAAGGCGTAACTAGTGTCTGCTGTCAACTGTTCACCCTCACTGAATGAAGGCGTAACTAGTGTCTGCTGTCAAGTGTTCACCCTTACTGAATTAAGGCGTAACTAGTGTCTGCTGTCAACTGTTCACCCTCACTGAATGAAGCTGTAACTAGTGTCTGCTGTCAACTGTTCACCCTTACTGACTGAAGGTGTAACTAGTGTCTGCTGTCAACTGTTCACCCTCACTGACAGAAGGTGTAACTAGTGTCTGCTGTCAACAATTCGCCCTCACTAAATGAAGATGTAACGATTGTCTGCTGTCAACAGTTCAGTCTCACTGAATGAAGATACTCACTTTCCATTACCAAAGACAAATGCATTATTTGACTATTGATTAAAACTGTTCACTATTTATTTAAAAAAAAACGCTACTAGGTTTATGTCTCGAACGTGGCGATAAGAACGCTCATTATTGCACGCTAAGCCATCCATGTACAAAGTTTAACGTCTGTAGTACTAGCTGTACTCGCCTATTCTGCAAAATGAACAGCGAAGCGACGAGGAAGCAAATATCACGTGTTTATTTCTCTAGTGTTATCATTACCTGCTAAGGCTTACTCGTGCGACCTCGCCACTGATTTATTGGTTGTTTGTGATTTTACTAATCAATGTTACATTCAATAGTTTGTGAATGATTACTGTACGGCAATAGCATTTTAGAAGGTAAGACAAAACTGTCTGCGTTCAGATCGGCTGCAACTGAATAGAACCGATATTCCGGAATTATTAAATTGCGTCCATAAACTCTAAGCCATGGACGACGACAGAATCACAATCTTCTTCTTCTTCTTCATGTTCCGCAGCTGTAAAGTTCTGGTTGTTCATCCACTTCTGAACTGCAGTCCTGTTCCAGAACCTGAGTGTTGCGTGTTCATCCATTTAACAGATTTGCTGGTTCCTTGCTTCTCAGGCAGATGCACTCTGACCTCGAAGAAAGCTCACAGTTAGTCGACTCTTACGACATGCTTTTGGGTAGGCAGTGGGTCTATTCTTGTTCTTCCTATTACAGGGCCCCGGAACCCACACGGGGATGTATGACACCTAAAGAATGGAAAAGGTCTAACAAAAGTCTATCTCTTTATAAGGGACCAACACATGTGTGTCTATATCTCCTTACCTTTCATTGGGGACGCATTGAAACGAGGGTAATTGCTATCTTACTTCAAGGCTTAGAGACCAAGAAAACACCGGTTCCCATCACGAAGGGTTTAGGGGCGTCAAGAGGACCACAGACAAGATAATCCAGCTGATGCAAGTCTCTGAGGCTTTCACAATAGAAGTCATATGGTCGCTGTCTTAGTTGGAGATACAATCTGGTGTGGAAAGAGAGAGAGAGAGAGAGAGAGAGAGAGAGAGAGAGAGAGAGAGAGAGAGAGAGGGGAGAGGGGGGGGGAGGCAAGAGGACCACCGACAAGATAATCCAGCTGATGCAAGTCTCTGAGGCTTTCACAATAAAAGTCATAAAGTCGCTGTCTTAGTTTGGGATACAACCGTGTATGGAGAGAGAGAGAGAGAAAGAGAGAGAGAGAGAGAGAGAGAGAAAGAGAGAGAGAGGGGGAGCGAAAAAAGAGAGGGACGGAGAGATAGAACAAGTGAGTTATAGAGCAAGAAAAAGGGAGAGAAAGATAGGGGTACAGAGAGAGGGGCAGAGCGAACGAGAGTGATCTGGGACAAGGGGAGAGCGGGAACGAGAGACAGTGAGAGAGAGAGGGAGAAAGTAAAATTCATTTTTTTCCTCCATTACTCTTTTTATCTGTCCAGGGCATTCTCTCCATTCGTTTATAAAACCACGTCTCCGCAGCTTCAACACACTGTATCATTAATTAGCCACCTGTCCACGATTCACCTCCTTATATTAGGATATGACTTATGTCGTTATTATGAACTTTTTCTCACCTCAGGTAACAAAGAAAGACTACACTGAATACTGTGTTTTTCGGGGATAAATTCGCCGTCCAACCTGTACTATAGTACCGGCGAGGATCCTTGGATTACTCTGGGTAGATTTTAAACTCCAAATTTTGCCCGGGCAGCACAGTTAGGCTACTCTATTCGATTTCCAACTGTCAAGAGGCTGATATGCCTGAACGCGATCGAATTATTCAGTTTTGTTCCTCCAAGAGAGAGAGAGAGAGAGAGAGAGAGAGAGAGAGAGAGAGAGAAAGAGAGAGAGAGAGAGAGAGAGAGAGAGAGAGAGAGAGAGAGAGAGAGAGAAAAAATACACATTTTTTAAAAAGCAAGTTTATCTGGTGCCATTAAAGTAAATTCTGGAAGTGAATAACTTCTTCTTGTTTTTCTATAGCGACATTTTGTGCATTCCTAATCTCCACACAACCACTGTCTTTGACTGATCTTGTTAACAGGGTTAGTTAGTTACGTATCCTTTACAGGACGTTGCAGAACCGACCCCAACAGTCCCTGGCTGTTGTGTGGTTTTTATAGGCAAATTTTACGTCCAGTCGTTTGCCATTGCTTTCTGGAATGTCTGCTTTCTTGATACCAGTGTTAAAACCAACGCATTTCGCATAGCCCGCAGCTGGGATCGAACCAGGCATCCCGGCATTACGAAGCGTTCGCATCGACTTAGCCACAGAGTCGACCTTGTTAACATAATATAGCCCATAATAGCTAGCACAGACTCTCTGGAAGTGAAAAGGAAAGGAATGTAAAGGATCTGTTCCACGCCTTCTGGCGTATTGGGCACATAGGGCTAGACAAAAATTGTATTGAGCAATCGTAACTTTGCGGGGGGATGTGGTTAGCATCACAGGGTCGCCTCTACTTCCCAGGAGTTTTACATGGTACCCATTTAGGGCTGCGTTTGTCTGGAAGCCCACGTCATTTTTTGAAGGAAAAAAAAATTCAAGCAGCGTCTTGATGTGAACACCTGACCTTCGGATCCATAGCCGAGCGTCTAGCCGCTACACCACGATGACTCCCTTCTCTAAAAGCACAAAATACTGATTTCATACTAGAGACAACATTGCAGACATGGATAATTCCTTTCAAGCAAACGAAAGAAGAAGAAGAAGAAGAAATTACTGATGTATGTTAACTCTGGCGGACTCAACAAATTGCACCAGAGCGACTCGCATTGTGTCTTGGTCCCAACTCCACACGAGCGCATATCTGTTGGGATAAATAATTTACGCACTAGAAGGTCGACAAAACCGTGTTACTACGCTCCACAAGGTTCTCTACGTGTTGTTCCAAGATCATCCCGGACCGTCTAATTCAGGGTACTGGAGCAGACTTGTCGTGTCCAGCGTGCCAACCGGTGTTTTCCTTTAGTGCGTTTCAAAAGTCATGCTCTCACATTTTAACAAATATCTCGCAAACTCGTTGCGGATCAACACGAACAAGTGCGCGTGGCCTTAGATTCCTCATGACCTCATGAGTTTTTTTTTTACAATTAATTGCACAGGTGCTGCTGTTTTTTTTTAAAACGGCGAATTTCTTAAATCTTTGATGACTAATAATTTGTGTACCTCTGAAAAGGAAATTTACCAGGACTTAGAGATAGCTTTGAAAAGTTCCGCTTACTCAAGCATAGCTCCTTCATACTCTCTTACCTCTAAGCATCCTAACTAGTGGCTTTGAATCGGTGTCTTATTTATATCCACACACACATACACGCACGCACGAAACGCACGCACGCATGTGTGAACGCAGACACACACACAGAGATACACATACACACACACGCACACAGACACACACACAGATACACACATACACATACACACACAGACACACACACAGAGACACACACACCTTATCTCCACCCCCGTAAATAAAGCAAACTTGAAACTTGATGTTTGATTAAATTTAATTTTTTGTTACCAGGATTTGACTAGCAGCATGTTTCATGCCACATTTCTGTAACTTATATTGAACGGCTACTGGATTAAAGAATTTTAAAGTTTGGCGTAACTTTTGGAATGGACTATAGTCGGGTTGCAATGTTGCTAGGATATGGGCAAGGAAAATGTAAAGATAGTGTTATAATTAATTCCCCTTTACTTTTACAGGCTGTGTGGCGAAGCAAGTGTGCACCCAACATTTAGAAAGTCGGGTAAACGCCCCCAAAACGTCGATTTGTAACTGCAAATAAATGTAAAAGTCGCTTTTTTCACACATCTTTAGAGGCGTCTAATGCATTTAAGACTATACTTTTTTACTTTTTTTATAGACACTTCAGCACTCGGTCGGTGACGTAAAAAACATCACGCCTATAGAGGACCCTTTTTCATGCCTTTAAGCGTATGGTAGGTGATGTTGTCTACATCACACCAGCCCTATGTGCTTTCAAACCAATGCATCTTCAATATCCGGTATCCACCTTCGAGGAGTGCGGCGTCTGTCTCGTTTCCCGGTAACTGCATCCTCCATCACCTCTCTCCACAAACCACCATGGCGCTTGGTATATTCAAAATACCTCATCTTTCGGGAGAGGATGTTGTTTATGAGCCAGTTCTCCTTCATTTTCAGGTCGTTGAAGACTTCGACGTTTTTCTTCTTCTTGGTCCACTGTATTCTAAGATTTTTTTCTCTGTAGTATTTCATTTTAAAAGCTCTGATTTTCTTCTCCAATGAGTAAGTGACAGTCCACGACTCATGTCCATAAGCTGTCGCGGGAAAGACTGGTGAAAATACAGTGGTGACTGCAGTCAAGCAAATACCAATGAAATGTGACTAAAAAAGCGTGAAGAAATGGGAAAGCAGAAAAACGGGCACAAAACAACACAAATCGACGTTTAAAATGAACTACACAACAGTAACAAAGAGGAGAGTATTCCAACCACTAAGTGGTCGCCTGAACAACTTGTTAAAAAAAATTGTGATGTGGAATAAAGGAAGTAAAACAAACGAAGGCTCGAAAAATAGTCGCAATGTATTTCAACGACCAAGGCGTCGCGTCAGCATCTTGATTTCAAGATACATGTTCCCAAAATGTTCACTTCAACGTGCTTGCAGCGCAACCCTTTTATGATTTCACGGAAAATACCCAATGGGTTTATGCTTTGTTCAAATGCGCAATAACAATAAAAACTAATTTGTATGTGCTGAATTATAATAATATATAAGCATCAACAATAACTTAAAAATTTAATGTATGTACATGTTTCGTGTGGGCCACTTTACTATTTCACGCCTTTGTTAAAGGGAGGAAAGAGGAATGGGTTTACCCTATCGCCTAATTTTGTTTTTCAAAATTGTTTGAGTCTCAGGAGTTGCCTAAGCCAACAATTCCAATTCTACTACTACCACTAAATTGTATACATACATTTGTATGGGAAAGGGGGGGGGGGGGGGGGGGTGATAATTTCATGTTTTTTTTTTTAAAGGTCGTCTTTACCTAATTATCTTTAGCCGTAATGCTAACGCCTAATCATACTATTTCAATGACGTTGTTCTTAAAGTCCATGCCGTATGGCGTTGGTATTCGTGTCTATCTCTGGCTTGCTAGAGTAGTTAGTTAAACCTGACTTCGCTGCAACCGGGTAACGAACTCCTTGTGGTCCGGATTCACGCCCAGGGGTAGACAGAAAAGCCACATTTCTCCCAGATTTACGGTATCTATCATGAAATCAAGGCCGAAGAGTTGCGATATCCATACTACCCAGCCAAAGGGTTAACAACTTATGGTTTTTGGATATTTAACAAGAAATAAAAAATTATTTAAAAAAAATTAAAAATCTACAACTTTCTGTCCTGTGTACTTTCAGTGGGCTATGAGACCCATGATCCTCCATGCCGTACAGTCAGTGTCCAGCATCTTTTTCTCTCTCTCCCTCTGGCTCTCCTCCCTCCAACTTTTCTACAGTGACGATGTACTCCACTTTTCTCCTTCTCATCACATGAACAAAGAATGTAGATTGTCTCTTTCTGATGTCGGCACTAAGTTCTCTTTAATGACATACTGATAACAAAAACTTTTAACGAGTAATAAACTATGCACACCTGCAGACACGAATGTAATAAAAATACTAGACTGAGTAATGAAAATTGAATCACCGTAGCATAATATTCACATGAAAATGCCCGCCACAAGCTGTCCGCATCGGAATTTTGTCTCAGAACAGAAAAAATTATAACACAGCATTGAATTTAAAAAAAGAAAATTACTTTTACAGCTAGCTTTAATATGGAAGGAGCATCAGGGTTTGCAACATCTCTTCCTATTTTTTTATATTTTCTTGCATAGCTATTTTCCGAAGCTGAAATATGTTGGCCATATCAAACACAATGGCGGATTGAAAAAATCGTAGCAGAAGGCAAAGTACCAGGAAGGAGGAGCAGGGGTTGACCAACGCGAATACAGGTACGGGAGATAAGTAACTGATTGGATATGAAAGTGCAAAAGGCGGGAGAGCTGGCAAGAGACCGCGTTTCCTTCAGGCAGATCGTGATGGGAGCGACGTTATGCAGATGACCTGCTAAATAGTGATGATAATGTATAGCTATTAAGTAACTCCCCCGTGCGGGTGTTGGTCCTAATGACGATCCTAAAATACTTTGAGTAGATGTTTAACTCTAAATTTTGCCCTGGCAGCACCGTTAGGCTACTCTTTTCGATTTCCAACTGCCAAGGGATTTGTTACGTGCACAACAATACACGCGGGCGTCTGATCTAACAACCCAGAGACCAGGACCTTTGTTTTTTCAAAACACCTTAGCTCCAAGGTCGACCCAGCCTTGAGTGTTAAGCAGGTATAGTCCTGGAAAGTAAAGGCGGCCGGCGTGACGGTGACCACATCAACCAAGGAATGCCGAGTAGTCTGTAAAATTTAGGTCTTGTAGGTACTACATGCCTAGTGCACCTGAATGCATCGAAAAGGGTCCTTTAGGCCGGTGTTTGGTGGGTACAGTGCGGCTGTGAGGCTGGGACGTTAGTGACAGCGTTTCACAATCCAATCCGCAAAATATGAAGATTCTTCTTTTTTAGCGTTCACCGGCTGTAAACTCCTGGGGAAAGTTCTGGTTGTTCGTCCACTTCTCGACTTTGGTCGTGTGCCAGAACTTGGGTTTTGCGTACACATCCGTTTTACAGATTAGGTTTGTTTGTAAGCCGGTGCACTCCGATTTGGAAAGACGTATCCCTAATTAGTCGTCTTTTACGAGATTGTGGAGTTTGGAGAGGGGGTGGAGTTTGGGGTGGGGGTGGGGTGGGGGGGGAGCAGCGTGTTGCTTAGAACAATGTTTTATTAAAACTACGGGCTCAAGATGGGTCGCAGAAATATCTGCCTAAACATTGTTAAGTGTATGGTAGGTTTTGTTTTTCAGAACTGCCGTCTGAAGCATTAACACCTGAAAGATGAGAATCACACACGTATACAAGAGAAAAGGAGGTGGGGACAGTAAGGCAGCTTTCTTAGGGTTGGAAGGAACTTTGTGGTTTCGAGACATGGTGTCCGCCTCGAGTGCTAGAGGTTTCGGGCTCTATCCCCGTTAGGGGCTGGGATTCTGCACGTGGACTTGGACTTCTAGTAATTCTCCCTGGTCTCTGGGTAGTGAGATCGGACGCCCGTGTGCATTGTTGTGCACGGAAAAAATACCTTGGCAGTTAGAAAGGAGTAGCCTAACGGTGCTACCCGGGCACAATTTGGAGTTAAAAATCTACCCAACGTATTCCAGGATCCTCGCCGGTGCTACAGAGCCTGTGCACTGTGTTTAGCTACTTCAGACTCGGACTTGAGTTAGAAGAAGAATAGAGCACTCATGGGTTACTACCCCTGTGCCATGAAGTTGATCCGTTGTTTCAAACTTCAAACTTCTTATGGCTTGAGACCAGCAACAGTCCGACATGTTGCAACTATAACAGACTCACAAAGAATACTTCGGAAAATCGAAACTGGTATCCAGCGCACAGAGTGGCTTGCACCACTTGATGATAACCAGATCAAGAGCATATCATGGATTTTCTATCTAGGATATTCAGGTGTGAGAGGTAACGAGCAGGCTGATAGATTAGCCGCTGCCGCACATCTTGGCGGTAAGCTACTATATGATAAAGCGGATGTGGTGAAGGCTTTGCTGGATCAGATTGGCAGTGCAAAAGAACAGACAGAGAAACTATACATGACAGACTAATTCAACGATGGGGGATGTGAGGGGGTTAAGTAGAGCTTCTGAATGATGCTCAACATCGAAGAGGACAGAGGCTAAATATTAATCTGGTGGCAACTGGTATTACTGAAACATGTAGAACAACTAAGGCAGTTACTAATATAATACATACATTTATAGTAGGAATTAAATGGTATGATAGAATCAATAATGTAGATCTTCGGGAGAGAATTTAACATGTTCCAGTGGACCAAGAGGTGACGAAAAGACGCTGGCGTTGGATAGGACACTTATTGAGAAATCCGGAGAACAATATAGCTAGAATCTCTTTGCACTGGAACCCACAAGGGCATAGAAATAAAGGAATGCCGAAAAAAAAATTGAGAAGGGAGCTGGAGAATGAAGTTAAAAAGATAGGAAGAACATGGGAAGGACATGGGGAAAGCTGCATGCGATAGCAAAGGATATAACGACTTGGCATGAGTTGGTTGAGGGCCTATGCTCCACTGGGAGCTATAAAGACATAAGAAGAACTGGTACTACTAGCATGTCAGCTCTTCGTAGGTTACTGAAGAAGGGGACTGAGCACGTGTGGGATTGTTCTGAGTGTAGTCATGTCGATTCTAGATTCCTTCCTTCCTTCCTTCCTTCCTTCCTTCCTTCCTTCCTTCCTTCCTTCCTTCCTTCCTTCCTTCCTTCCTTCCTTCCTTCCTTCCTTCCTTCCTTCCTTCCTTCCTTCCTTCCTTCCTTCCTTCCTTCCTTCCTTCCTTCCTTCCTTCCTTCCTTCCTTCCTTCCTTCCTTCCTTCCTTTCCTTTTCCTTTCTTCCTTTTTTCCTTTCTTCCTTTCTTCCTTCCTTCCTTCTTCCTTCCTTTGTTCATTCAAATATTTATTTATTCATTCCAAGAAAAGGCATGCTGTCAACATCTTGTCTTTGATTTGCTTGACATAGGATTATGAAGATAGACTCTGCGTGTGTGTATGTGTGTATATGAGTGTGTGTAAGAGAGAGAGAGAAAGAGTGAAGTCGGCACACACACGCGCACACACACACACGCAGACACGCAAAGGAATCATTTTGTTTTCCTGCACGCACGCACGCACGCACGTAAGCACGCACGTACGCACACACACACACACAGAGAAAGATCACCTGTGAGTGCAACCAGATCGTAAATATACAATACTACAAACGAAAACAGGTGTTTTATCGATCTTACAGTAATAAACAAATACAGACGAACCACTGCTTGTTTGTATGTGAGTCTGTATGCATGTATATATATATATATATATGTGTGTGTGTGTGTGTGTGTGTGTGTGTGTGTGTATACGCTCACCTGCATTCTAAAGGTTGTGGGTTCAATCCTGGCAGAGCCAGTCATTTTTCAGAAATGAACTTGGCTACGAGGTCGACCCAACCTCACATGAGTACCAGGGAAAGTCCTGGGGAGTAAAGGCGCCAAGCGTAATGTTGACCACATCACCCATCAAGTGCCGATTGGTCTATAGAGTATAGATCTAGGGGGGAGGGAGCGGGGGGGGGGGGGGGAGGGGGTGCGTGGTTTAAAACGCCCTAGCCCCCAAGATTTATCTCCCTTGTTTTTGAATGTTCTCCTATCTAAAGAGTCAACAACATCTGATGACGGCGAAACTATTCCTCAGAAACATTTAGAGGAACAGCATGCTCGGCTCGCTAGGGTAGTTATTTAAAGCTGACTTCGCAGCGGCCAGGGGACGAACTCCCTGTGGTCCCGGTTCACTCCCAATGGGTAGGCAGAAAAGCTACATATTTCCCATATGGAATCAAGGCCTATAGTACCGAGCCAAAGGGTTTACAACTTATAGTTTCTGGTTACTGTAACACCATAACCAAACGGTTCTCAACCTGCGGGTTTTGAGACCCCTTTGTTGGGGGTCGAACGGCTCTTTAACAGGGGTTGCCTAAGAACATCGGAAAACACATATTCATTGAAGTTATGAAGGCCAATAATTGTTCGAGGGTCGCCACAACATGAGGGAACTGTATTAAAGGGTCGCCACAACATGAGGGAACTGTATTAAAGGGTCGCCACAACATCAGGAAACTGTATTAAAGGGTTGCCACAACATGAGGGAACTGTATTAAAGACTCGCAGCATTGGGAAGTTTGGAAGCCATTGCCATAAACGGACATAATGTGAATGAGACGTTTTATCAGGTGACATGAAAATTAGGTTTTTTAATAGAAAATGATGTATGCGCTTTCGAGAAGCTCAATGTAAGGAGTAAAGATGTTTTTGATATGGAACCAGAAAACTTGGTGACAACTAACAAACTTGGTGACAACTAACAAACTTGGTGACAACTAACAAACTTGGTGACAACTAACAAACTTGGTGACAACTGACAAACTTAGTGACAACTGACAAACTTGGTGACAACTGATAAACTTGGTGACAACTAACAAACTTGGTGACAACTCACAAACTTGGTGACAACTCACAAACTTGGTGACAACTCACAAACTTGGTGACAACTCACAAACTTGGTGACAACTAACAAACTTGGTGACAACTCACAAACTTGGTGACAACTAACAAACTTGGTGACAACTCACAAACTTGGTGACAACTAACAAACTTGGTGACAACTGATAAACTTGGTGACAACTAACAAACTTGGTGACAACTCACAAACTTGGTGACAACTAACAAACTTGGTGACAACTCACAAACTTGGTGACAACTAACAAACTTGATGACAACTAACAAACTTGGTGACAACTAACAAACTTGATGACAACTGACAAACTTGGTGACAACTAACAAACTTGATGACAACTGATAAACTTGGTGACAACTGATAAACTTGGTGACAACTAACAAACTTGATGACAACTAACAAACTTGGTGACAACTAACAAACTTGGTGACAACTAACAAACTTGGTGACAACTAACAAACTTGGTGACAACTGATAAACTTGGTGACAACTAACAAACTTGATGACAACTGATAAACTTGGTGACAACTGATAAACTTGGTGACAACTGATAAACTTGGTGACAACTAACAAACTTGATGACAACTAACAAACTTGGTGACAACTGATAAACTTGGTGACAACTAACAAACTTGGTGACAACTGATAAACTTGATGACAACTGATAAACTTGGTGACAACTAACAAACTTGGTGACAACTGATAAACTTGATGACAACTAACAAACTTGGTGACAACTGATAAACTTGGTGACAACTAACAAACTTGGTGACAACTGATAAACTTGGTGACAACTGATAAACTTGATGACAACTGATAAACTTGATGACAACTAACAAACTTGGTGACAACTGATAAACTTGATGACAACTAACAAACTTGGTGACAACTGATAAACTTGATGACAACTAACAAACTTGGTGACAACTGATAAACTTGGTGACAACTAACAAACTTGATGACACTGATAAACTGATGACTTGGTGACTAACAAAACTTGATGACAACTAACAAACTTGGTGACAACTGATAAACTTGGTGACAACTGATAAACTTGATGACAACTAACAAACTTGGTGACAACTAATAAACTTGGTGACAACTGATAAACTTGGTGACAACTGATAAACTTGGTGACAACTAACAAACTTGGTGACAACTGATAAACTTGATGACAACTAACAAACTTGGTGACAACTAACAAACTTGATGACAACTAACAAACTAATGACAACTACTTGTGACAACTGATAACTTGGTGACTTGGTGACAACTAACAAACTTGGTGACAACTGATAAACTTGGTGACAACTAACAAACTTGGTGACAACTTGAACTAAAACTTGGTGACAACTAACAAACTTGGTGACAACTGATAAACTTGATGACTAACAAACTTGGTGACAAACTTGGTGACAACTAACAAACTTGATAACAAACTTGGTGACAACTAACAAACTTGGTGACAACTAACAAACTTGGTGACAACTGATAAACTTGGACAACTGACAACTGGTGAACTGAAAACTTGGTGACAACTAACAAACTTGATGACAACTAACAAACTTGGTGACAACTAACAAACTTGGTGACAACTGACTTGGTGACAACTAACAAACTTGGTGACAACTGAACAAACTTGGTGACAACTAACAAACTTGGTGACAACTGATAACAAACTTGGTGACAACTAACAAACTTGGTGACAACTAACAAACTTTGTGACAACTGACAAACTTGGTGACAACTAACAAACTTGGTGACAACTAACAAACTTGGTGACAACTAAACAAACTTGGTGACAACTGACAACTTGGTGACAACTTTGTGGTGACAACTAACAAACTTGGTGACAACTAACAAACTTGGTGTGACAACTAACAAACTTGGTGACAACTGACAAACTTGGTGACAACTAACAAACTTGGTGACAACTAACAAACTTGGACAACTGACAAACTTGGTGAACTAACAAACTTGGTGACAACTAACAAACTTGGTGACAACTAACAAACTTGGTGACAACTAACAAACTTGGTGACAACTAACAAACTTGGTGACAACTAACAAACTTGGTGACAACTAACAAACTTGGTGACAACTAACAAACTTGGTGACAACTGATAAACTTGGTGACAACTAACAAACTTGATGACAACTCACAAACTTGGTGACAACTAACAAACTTGGTGACAACTAACAAACTTGGTGACAACTAACAAAACTTGATGACAACTAATAAACTTGGTGACAACTAACAAACT
Organism: Candidula unifasciata; assembly: GCA_905116865.2. NCBI lineage: Eukaryota > Metazoa > Mollusca > Gastropoda > Stylommatophora > Geomitridae > Candidula > Candidula unifasciata. Next base: position 466,445 of record CAJHNH020004113.1, read on the forward strand.
TGAATGACAACTGATAAACTTGGTGACAACTAACAAACTTGGTGACAACTGACAAACTTGGTGACAACTAACAAACTTGGTGACAACTAACAAACTTGATGACAACTGATAAACTTGGTGACAACTAACAAACTTGATGACAACTGATAAACTTGATGACAACTAACAAACTTGGTGACAACTAACAAACTTGATGACAACTGATAAACTTGGTGACAACTGATAAACTTGGTGACAACTGATAAACTTGGTGACAACTGATAAACTTGGTGACAACTAACAAACTTGATGACAACTGATAAACTTGGTGACAACTGATAAACTTGGTGACAACTAACAAACTTGATGACAACTAACAAACTTGGTGACAACTAACAAACTTGGTGACAACTAACAAACTTGGTGACAACTAACAAACTTGGTGACAACTAACAAACTTGGTGACAACTAACAAACTTGGTGACAACTAACAAACTTGGTGACAACTAACAAACTTGGTGACAACTAACAAACTTGGGTGACAACTTGGTGACACTAAAACTTGGTGACAACTAACAAACTTGGTGACAACTAACAAACTTGGTGACAACTAACAAACTTGGTGACAACTGACAAACTTGGTGACAACTAACAAACTTGGTGACAACTCAAACTTGGTGACAACTCACAAACTTGGTGACAACTCACAAACTTGGTGACAACTAACAAACTTGGTGACAACTAACAAACTTGGTGACAACTAACAAACTTGGTGACAACTAACAAACTTGGTGACAAAACTGACAACTAACAAACTTGGTGACAACTAACAAACTTGGTGACAACTGACAAACTTGGTGACAACTAACAAACTAGGTGACAACTAACAAACTAGGTGACAACTAACAAACTAGGTGACAACTAACAAACTAGGTGACAACTAACAAACTTGGTGACAACTAACAAACTTGGTGACAACTAACAAACTTGGTGACAACTAACAAACTTGGTGACAACTAACAAACTTGGTGACAACTAACAAACTAGGTGACAACTAACAAACTTGTTGACAACTAACAAACTTGGTGACAACTAACAAACTTGGTGACAACTAAAACTTGAACAACTTGGTGACAACTAACAAACTTGGTGACACTAACAAACTTGGTGAAACTGGTGACAACTAACAAACTTGGTGACAACTAACAAACTTGATGACAACTGATAAACTTGGTGACAACTGACAAACTTGGTGACAACTGATAAACTTGGTGACAACTAACAAACTTGGTGACAACAACAAACTTGACAACTAACAAACTTGGTGACAACTAACAAACTTGATGACAACTGATAAACTTTGGTGACAACTAACAAACTTGAACTGAAACTTGGTGACAACTGATAAACTTGGTGACAACTAAACTTGAACAACTGATAAACTTGGTGACAACTAACAAACTTGGTGACAACTGATAAACTTGGTGACAACTAACAAACAACTGGATGACAACTAACAAACTTGGTGACAACTAACAAACTTGGTGACAACTGACAAACTTGGTGACAACTAACAAACTTGGTGACAACTAACAAACTTGGTGACAACTGATAAACTTGGTGACAACTAACAAACTTGGTGACAACTAACAAACTTGGTGACAACTAACAAACTTGGTGACAACTAACAAACTTGGTGACAACTAACAAACTTGGTGACAACTAACAAACTTGGTGACAACTAACAAACTTGGTGACAACTAACAAACTTGGTGACAACTAACAAACTTGGTGACAACTAACAAACTTGGTGACAACTAACAAACTTGGTGACAACTAACAAACTTGGTGACAACTAACAAACTTGGTGACAACTGACAAACTTGGTGACAACTAACAAACTTGGTGACAACTCACAAACTTGGTGACAACTCACAAACTTGGTGACAACTCACAAACTTGGTGACAACTCACAAACTTGGTGACAACTCACAAACTTGGTGACAACTCACAAACTTGGTGACAACTAACAAACTTGGTGACAACTACAAACTTGGTGACAACTACTTGGTGACAACTAACAAACTTGGTGACAACTAACAAACTTGGTGACAAACCACAAAACTTGGTGACACAACAAACTTGGTGACAACTCACAAACTTGGTGACAACTAACAAACTTGATGACAACTAACAAACTTGGTGACAACTAACAAACTTGATGACAACTGACAAACTTGGTGACAACTGATAAACTTGGTGACAACTAACAAACTTGGTGACAACTAACAAACTTGGTGACAACTAACAAACTTGGTGACAACTAACAAACTTGGTGACAACTAACAAACTTGGTGACAACTAACAAACTTGATGACAACTAACAAACTTGGTGACAACTAACAAACTTGATGACAACTAACAAACTTGGTGACAACTGATAAACTTGGTGACAACTAACAAACTTGATGACAACTGATAAACTTGGTGACAACTGATAAACTTGGTGACAACTGATAAACTTGGTGACAACTAACAAACTTGATGACAACTAACAAACTTGGTGACAACTAACAAACTTGGTGACAACTGATAAACTTGGTGACAACTAACAAACTTGGTGACAACTGACACACTTGGTGACAACTGACACACTTGGTGACAACTGACAAACTTGATGACAACTAACAAACTTGGTGACAACTTACAAACTTGGTGACAACTAACAAACTTGTGACAACTGACACACTTTTTGGGAAAAGAGTGTCGGGAGACGAAGAGGTAAATATCTCTAGGGTCTGACTGAAATGATTTGTGCAGTACAAGAACACTGAATTGATCAGTGAATATTGTGATCGTGTGAAATTGCGAATAATATATGTTAATCGGCAGAGCACATGATGGTTGCGGTCGTGCTATCAAGAGAAACAATAGTGAATTATTAATTCTCAATCACAGAGAACTGCAGTAGTTTCCTCATTTCTGAGCTTAAGTACAGAGGTTTCGTCAACCAGCTACTAAGCGGAGTCTGTGGTGGGACACTGTGAGCAATATATTTCCTTCGGATGTTGTTGTTTTTTGTTTTAATGTTTTGCTCGCGTTTTTGTGAACTGCACTAAAAACGACGGATGGTCAGTTACGTTAGGAATGACACGTACTTATGCAGTTCTGTGTTCGTAAATGCCAGCTTTCATGATTAAATGCTTTCGTCAACACTACAAAGTTTGAAAAACATAATTAGTAAAGGGCCCCTTTCCACGCCTTTCGGGGGGGGGGGGGGGCGGTCGGTACTGGGTGTATTGGGCTAGACCTACATTTTGTAGACACTTGGTGGGTGATGTGGTCAGCTTCACGCTTGTCGCCTTTACTTCGTATAACTGTACCTGGTACCCATTCAAGGCTGGGTCGACCTGGGAGTCAAGGTCATTTAAAAAAACAATCCGGCGCTTTTCAGGAACCGAACCCACGACCTTCCGATCCGCAGCCGAGCGTCTAGCTGCTAGAGCATGACGGCTCCCTTGCGTCAACACTAAACTACAATTCTGATTGCTTTCCGACATTGCTCAGGCTGGCGTGTTTTTCAGTAGTATCTCGAATGGGAAAGTGAAGGTTATATGTGATATTTTTCACTAGTATCTCGAATGGGAAAGTGAAGGTCATATGTGATATTTTTCAATAGTATCTCGAATGGGAAAGTGAAAGACATGTGTAAAAAAATTTTTTCACCAGTATCTTGAATGGAAAAGTGAAGGATATTGTGTGAGATTTCTTCGGACCATGGAAAGTAGCAGTCGCAGCAGGCCCGTGTGCTCTGACGGTAAAGTCTCGACTGACAACTAACGATTTACTTAAATCAAATGCTGTGCTAAATAAGTTGAGGTGAGTTGATTCATAGCGCAGTCGATAAGATGCTCGCTTTCAAATCCAGCTGAGACTCGCTGCAGCCCACGGTCAACACTAAACTACAATTCTGATTGCTTTCCGACATTGCTCAGGCTGACGTGTTTTTCAGTAGTATCTCGAATGGAAAAGTGAAGGTCATATGTGATATTTTTCCCTAGTATCTCGAATGGGAAAGTGAAGGACATTGTGTGAGATTTCTTCGGACTATGGAAAGTAGCAGTCGCAGCAGGCCCGTGTGCTCTGACGTTAAAGTCTCGACTGACAACTAACGATTTACTTAAATCAAATGCTGTGCTAAATAAGTTGAGGTGAGTTGATTCATAGCGCAGTCGATAAGATGCTCGCTTTCAAGTCCAGCTGAGACTCGCTGCAGCCCACGGTCGGTGTTCGAAACCGGGCGGTTCCCGGGGTTCGCTAGCCTCTAGGAAATGGGTACCAGAGTTTACACTCTGGGGTAAATGGAGGAACGCCGCTGTAGCTTATGAGTTATGTGCAGAGATCAACACAGGTGGACAGTTTCTTATCAGCTGTCCGTACTGGTGGTTGAGCACTTTTGGCTTATAACCGTGTGCACTGACGCTGGTTCACATCTCCCGACTTTACCTTTACCTATATGAACCGACATCATAGCACTCGGGGCATTCCCATAAGCGCTCCGTCTCCATCTTCAGCAGCCAGTGAAGTGCTATATGAACCTTATATTCCTTAAAATATTTGTTTTTCATATTTGATTTTGTTTTATAAGGTTCTCAGATCGTATGACTCTATTAAACTGTGTATCGTTGCTCATTGCCAGGGCAACATTTGGAGGTAAAAATCTACCCAAAGTATTTTAGGATCTTCGCAAGTGCTACTTAGTGCGTGCACTGTGCTGAGATTCATTGGACTCGAAGTAGAACAGAGCACTTAATGGAATACTATCCTTGTGCCATGATGTTGATCCGTTGTTTAAACCTAAACCTATTCCTACACATTCACACATCACCTGACATCTAATCTTTCCATTCTTAATTTCTACACTTTGATTACCTCATTATTAAACACTTCACTGGCCAGAAAACTACTCCGATACTCTTCACACCTATATAATTTGGTTAGCGAAATTACTTCTTACTTTGAACAAATTCAAATTCAGTTTAGATATTTGAAATCAAATTTGCAATGTGGCCATTGAGACGAAGATTAGTTATGCTTAGTTGCTCACTGAACACTTACAGTTGATTGCTTATTAGGATGACATTAAATCTAACGTCGCTACATTGATAACATATTTTGTTATCATACTGACGAGAAACTGTGCGACTTAGACACTTCAGGTCCCCCTTCCCAAATGGATTGCAGAGACTAAGCCTTGCCTCACCCAAACCCCCATCCCCTCTCCATTGCCTACCCACACACTTACATTGTATATACATTTATCATACCAAATATATTCATGTATTTATTTTGCTGATTATAGCAAGGCATATGATTGTGTCTAACACCACAAACTGTGGACTGTTATGAAAAGTATGGGGTTTAAAGCGCATTTAATGCATCTAATTGAAAATCTTTATCATGAACAACAAGCAACCATTAGAGCAGCTGGTGCAACATTTGATTGGTTCAAGGTGCAAAAGGGGGTGAGGCAGGGGTGGATTCTCTCACCATACCTATTCAATATATACGCAGAAAATTTAATGAGAAATGTAAAAATTGACCAGACTTGTGACAGTTATGATCTGCTCACAATTGGTGGCAACCCTATTCCGGAACTCCGCTACGCAAATGACACAGTCCTCCTTTGGAACAGCGTAAAGGGAATATAAAATTTAATATTGTCTGTCCAAAAGCACAGTGAAGATCAAAATCTGTTTTCGAATGTAAAGAAAACGAAAATAATGTCCACAGATAAAACTGACTGTCACCAAAAAATAGCAATAAATTATGAAGAAATTGAAAATGTCACAAACTTTGAACATCTAGGCTCTATAATAAACAACAATGAAGACTGTTCGAAAGAAATTAAAAGGAGGATGGCCATAGCAATGCAAAGATTGAACAGCCTTCAAAGTCTATGGTTAAGCACCAACAAGGAGATACAAATTAGAATTTTGAGAGCATGCATCTTCCTTGTGGCTACATACAGATGTGAGTCGTGGACTATCTCTCAGTCCTTAAGAAAGGGAATATAGGCTTTTGAGCTGAAATGCTATAGACAGATTCTCAGAATATCTTGGACAAAAAAGAGGACAAATATTGACATCTTAAAAAATCTAAACATCAAGGAAGATTGGCTAATAAACAGCATCCTTTCTCGGAAGCTGAAATATTTTGGTCATGTCAAGCGCCACGACGGATTGGAAAAAAATTACAGCAGAAAGCATGATACCAGGAAGGAGGGGCAGGGACCGACCGACACGGAGATAGGCACAGGATATAAGTGACTCTGTGGGTGTGAAAGTACATGAGTTGGGAGAACTGGCGTGAGTCCGAGTTTCTTTCAGTCAGACTGTGATGATAGCGACGTTCTGCAAAGGACCTGCTACATGATGATGATGATTTATTATGCTATTCAGTCCTTTTTTCATTTTGATTATTGTTATTATTATTATTATTATTATTAATATTATTACGCAGTTTAAAAAGATTATTCATCCCCCTCCCCCAATTAGATATGGGGTAAAGTTAACTCGCTGCAACGTCCACTTAATTTTGTTATGGGGTAATGCTATCCCACCCACGTTGCCTCGGTTAGATTTCCAGGCAATGATGATGATGATATATGTGATTATATTGATGATGATGGCGATGATGATGATGGTTAATGTAATAATGATGATGGAATTTCACTTAAACAGCGGCTTGTACAGCTGACGTCTACGTTTAACTTTGTAGTCCTTCAAATTCCTCTAGCTTCGAATTGGCATTAGTCGACATGTAAACGAGAGTAACATCCCTTTGTCTGGTTTCTCACCTCTGAGGAAGATTTGTCTAGTAACCCTGTAATCAACCGAACATACATATCGTTCAGGTATCAATAGTGCTGTTAAAACAATCATCTGCGTGCAGTTGCCTTCACCCTGGGTGTATTTCTGCGGCTGACAGGTACACACATCAGACGCTTTCAGCAACCTCTCTTACATCTTTCGGCTCTGCAGATAATAAAAAGCTGCAATTATCTTTTCATCCTTTCTTAGCTTTTTTGTGTGTGACACAGAGATACATCACAATAACACGCGCGAGGTTGCAAGTGTGTGTAAGTCAGTGTGTGCATGTAGGTAAATATATGAATGCGTGTGTGTGCCGTGTGACAGAACTCGCAAGGGTTCGGCTTTAGTCTAACGGTGCCAAGACTGTTGCCACAGGAAACAACCAAGAATGTAAACACTGGAGGTTGGGGGATTTGTTGTTATTGAGAAGGACGGGGAAAAGGAGGGGAAAGGGGGGGGGGGGGGGGGCAAATATAGTTTCAAGTGACATCTTGCTGTTGTCTGGGTAATGTTGTGACTCGTTGGATTCAGCTCTTTTGTTTTTATCTCTCTCTCTCTCTCTCTCTCTCTCTCTCTCTCTCTCTCTCTATATATATATATATATATATATATATATATATATATATATATATATATATATTTATCTCTCCCTGTCTACTTCCTTCTGTCTGTCTTTCCCTCTCCCTCTCTCTCTCTTTTTTCTCTCCTCCCTATTCTCTTTCTCTTTCTCCCTCTCTCTTTCATCTTTTTCTTACCTCTGACTCTTTCTCTCTATATTTCTGACACCCTCTATGTGTTTCTCTTTATACATTCCTCTTCTAATCTGTCTGCATCTCTTACCTCCCTCTCTGTTTTCTCTCCCTTTCTCCCGTTCGTTCATCTGTTACTCTCTTTCTCTCTCCCTCACTCATGTAGTCCTCTTCTGTTTCTTTCTTGCATTCTCTGCTTTAACGTGTCCCTTCTGTGATAGAGAGAGAGTGTGTGTGTGTGTTTGTGTGTGTGTTTGTGTGTGTGTGTGTATGATATCAACGTAATAAATTCACTGACTGTCATTTTTTCCCAGGCAGTCAGTCTGATTTGTATCCTCTCTCTCTCTCTCTCTCTCTCCCGCTCTCTCTCTCTCTCTCTCTCTCTCTCTCTCTCTCTCTCTCTTTCGCTGTCATTGCCCACATTTCTGTTCTCTCATTTTGTCTTTCTGTTGTTGTTGTAACTTTCTCTCTTGCTGTTTTGACTTCAATAGCAATTTCTCTCCGGCTCACGTGTTTCTCCTAATTCTTGTTATTTTAGTTCCGTTCATCTTCATTCTTTCTTTCTCAATCTCTCCTTCTCTTCTCTCTGTCTCTCTCTCTCTCTCTCTTAAACGGTATCAGTCATCTCCCACTCTCTCTCAGTTTTCTCTCAGATTCTCGCTGTCAGTCTTCCTCTGCCTCTCTCTCTCTCTCTCTCTCTCTCTCTCTCTCTCTATCTATATCATCTTTCTCTCATTCTCGTAAACGGTATCAGTCATCTCCCACTCTCTCTGTTTCTCTGTTATTCTCGCTGTCAGTCTTCCTCTGCCTCTCTCTCTCTCTCTCTCTCTCTCTGTATGCTTTTAAATGTGTGTGTTAGCCTATATATCTCTCTATATATGTCTGTCTGGCTCCCCACCCCTCTATCTCTTTCTTCCTATCTATGTCTCCCCCCCCTCTCTCTCTCTCTCTCTCTCTCTCTCTCTCTCTCTCTCTCTCTGTTTCTTGCTCGATGCCTTGCACTCTCTTGTTTAAATTGTTCTATATGATCCCCTCAATTTTTCAGACAGCAGACTGCTTGAACTTACATCCCAATGTATTTCTCTCTGTGCGTCTGCTCTTTTTGTCTGTGGGTGTGTCTCTCTCTCTATGTCTGTCTCTGCCTCACCCTTCATTCTTTTCTCTCTCTCTCTCTCTCTCTCTCTCTCTCTCTCTCTCTCTCTCTCTCTCACACACACACTCTCGCGCTTTCGCGGTTCTATGCTTTTATAATCCCCTTTAATAGCTATCAAATATTCAGACAACTCGCTATGAACCCATATCCCCGCCCCCTTTTTCTCAGAGATGAAACATTTATTTACAGATGCCAGCCTTGTCTGTTTTGACTTGCACACCGAAAACATCACTTCGATGCAACGGCGGGAGCACCTGTTATTTACTCTAATAATCGTGGGCCGTTTCAACAGCTAGGAGCCGCCGCTGTCAGGCCTACCCACCAGATAGGCGCTGATATGATTAGGAGCTCTACATGGTCAAATGGTTGAGTCTTCCTGTTGGCTAGGTGTTGGTATCTTTAGGGGCTCTACATGTTCAAATGGCTAAACCTTCCTGCTGGCTAGGTGCTGATGTTTAGGGCCTCTACATGTTCAAATGGCTAAACCTTCCTGCTGGCTAGGTGCTGATGTTTAGGGCCTCTACATGTTCAAATGGCTAAACCTTCCTGCTGACTAGGTGCTGATATGTTTAGGGGCTCTACATGTTCAAATGGCTAAACCTTCCTGCTGACTAGGTGCTGATATGTTTAGGGGCTCTACATGTTCAAATGGCTAAACCTTCCTGCTGACTAGGTGCTGATATGTTTAGGGGCTCTACATGTTCAAATGGTTAAGTCTTCCTGCTGGCTAGGTGCTGATATGTTTAGGGGCTCTACATGACCAAATGGTTAAGTCTTCCTGCTGACTAGGTGCTGATATGTTTAGGGGCTCTACATGGGCACATGGTTAAACCGTATGCATCGGGATCTGAATGTTGTGGCATTGTTATAGGGAATGCGTCATTTAGTTTACAAGATGAGTTGAGTTTTAACAGTCGTCTTGGAGGGGGCGTCACTGGTGCTGCGGCGTTCGTCCTAGCTGTTGTGTGGAAAAAATCTAAAAATATAGGATTAAAATGGCGAAAGAAAAACGACTCTTTCGGTGTGAAACATTTGCACTTTCAACTTTTAACCGTGTGCTAGATGCTCGGTTCTTCCAATGACGACCTGCATGTGTATCTAATGCACGAAACGAAGGAGAAAGTCGGACGTTTTACTCAAGACACCACTCAGAATAGCATGCAGGTGACTAAATGTTCCCTCTATTGGTGTATCTAAAACACTCACCAAACGAAGTAGAAAGTCGGACGTTTTACTTAAGACACCACTCAGAATATCATGTAGGTGACTGAATGTTCCCTCTGTAGGTGTATCTAAAACACTCACCAAACGAAGGAGAAAGTCGGACGTCTTACTCAAGACACCACTCAGAATATCATGTAGGTGACTGAATGTTCCCTCTGTAGGTGTATCTAAAACACTCACCAAACGAAGTAGAAAGTCGGACGTTTTACTTAAGACACCACTCAGAATATCATGTAGGTGACTGAATGTTCCCTCTGTAGGTGTATCTGAAACACTCACGAAACGAAGTAGAAAGTCGGACGTTTTACTCAAGACACCACTCAGAATATCATGTCGGTGACTAAATGTTCCCTCCAGAGGTGTATGCTGTCACCCACAAAATTTATCCGATTACTAAATAAGATTCGAATTTAATGTGATGTATTTTAGTTTTCCTGAATTCCTAGTAATGTTGAGAAATACACGCCTTGTCAGAGTAACAAGCGTAGCTGCAAGGGTCATAGTGCCGCGTTAGCGCAGTCGATAGGAGACTCGCTTTTAAATCCAGCTGCGGTTCCGGGGTTCACCCTGACTCTAGGTAATGGGTACTAGAGCTAACACTCTGAGGTAAATGGAACGTCGCTGCAGATACGGAGTTGCGTGCGGACGGTGACACAAGCGGACAGTTTCTTATCAGCTGTCGGTACTGGTGGTAGACCACCTATGGTTTGTAACAGTGTGCAATGACGCTGGTTCACATCTCCCGACTTTATCTTACCCTTACCTTTAGGTTTTTAGCGTCATCTGCATCTTCTCTCTCTCTCTCTCTCTCTCTCTCTCTCTCTCTCTCTCTCTCTCTCTTTCTCTTTCTCTTTCTCTCATGCAGGTGTTTTGGGGAACAGACAGACAGAAAGAGTAATTATTTCTGCACCGTGTGTTAGGTAACTGATGTAGGACACGCTAAATTCAGTTAACGCAATTTGATATGGGTAAAGTCAATTGTGGGAGTCGCCGTGGCGCAGCAGCTAGACCCCCGCGCTCGGATCGGAAGGTTCGCTCCCTGGCAAAGACGGACTTTTTTGTAAAAATGACCTGGGCTCCCAGGTCGACACAGCCTTGAGTGGGTACCGGGTGCAGACCCGGGAAGTAAAGACGACCAGCATGATGCTGACCAAATCACCCATCTAGTGCTGATTGGTCTTTAAAAATATAGGTCTAGCCCTATATGCCCTATATGCCCTATACGCCCTATATGCCCTATATGCCCTATATGCCCTGTACGCCCTATACGCCCTATATGCCGTATACGCCCTATATGCCCTATATGCCTTATATGCCCTATATGCCCTCTATGCCCTCTATGCCCTCTATGCCCTTTACGCCCTATATGCCCTATACGCCCTATATGCCCTATATGCCCTATATGCCCTATACGCCCTATATGCCCTATATGCCCTATACGCCCTATATGCCCTATACGCCCTATACGCCCTATATGCCCTATACGCCCTATATGCCCTATATGCCCTATACGCCCTATATGCCCTATATGCCCTATATGCCCTATACGCCCTATACGCCCTATATGCCCTATATCCCCTATATGCCCTATATTGCCTATATGCCCTGTATGCCCTATACGCCTTATATGCCCTTTACGCCCTATATGCCCTGTATGCCCTATATGCCCTATATGCCCTATACGCCAAAGAAGTGGTAATGGATCTTTACTTACTTAATAAAAGTCAGCTGTAGTCTAGCAGGAATGGTGCAGCGGAGAATGAGCAGGGCGATCTTCCGAACCATTCAGAACCTCTACTGACGTTACCCTTAGTGGTCTCCATCCATCTCTGTGAATGGCCTTCTCTTTCCTGTCTTCTTGATGTCCTCTTCTCTTCAAACTTGTTTTGTGCGCAGTCTTCCGTTAACTGGTTTTCTCTACATGTGCCCCAACTATTGCAATCAATTAAGACTCACAACGCCTGTAATTAATTAATGCTGTTTTACACAGATTATGAACTGTGTTGTCGCTTCTCACATTGTAACGTAGAGGTGATATAACTGAAGCATTCTTTGTCAAATCATTTTTACAGTTCAAAGCAAGTTCGGCTCGTTGAAAGATGTTTATTGTGAGAATAGCTATTTACACGCCTGAACCCAACCGCACTAATTAGCAAGCTTGGTAAATAAAAGATCGTGGTTATGGAATTGCACACCAGCCTTTTTAAAGGCAATCGGCTTGTTAATGTATGAAATCAAGGTAGGGTTCAAAATGTCGATTCCTGTAGCAGATAATGCAGTTGAGTTTCATCTTATTCTTCTCCTTCAATCAGCTAGCGGTTTTCAGCTAAACACCCCCCACCCCTCCCCCCGAAACCTCAATGAAATGTGTGGTACGACGCGTGCCCTCTACTGATTATCATACATCTTGTTTCTGCCGGAAGTGTGGCCTAACCTTACAGCACGTGCAGTCTGCAGCTCATCCTCAGCATTCTCAGGCCCCTACCTACTTGATCAACGTTCTGAATTTGTAGTATTACCTGTAACGAGGCATGCATTAAACCACACCGGCGATCGGGTCAACCATTGGCTCGCCAGCAGACAAATTCGTCGCCTGTCGGGATAGTATTTGGGGTCTGTCTCCTTTCACCGCATCAACACTGTAGGAGTCCTTTCACCGCATCAACACTGTAGGAGTCCTTTCACCGCATCAACACTGTAGGAGTCATTTCACCGCATCAACAATGTAGGAGTCCTTTCACCGCATCAACACTGTAGGAGTCATTTCATCGCATCAACCCTGTAGGAGTCCTTTCACCGCATCAACACTGTAGGAGTCCTTTGACCGCATCAACACTGTTGGAGTCCTTTGACCGTATCAACACTGTAGGAGTCCTTTCACCGCATCAACCCTGTAGGAGTCCTTTTACCGCATCAACGCTGTAGGAGTCCTTCCACCGCATCAACGCTGTAGGAGTCCTTTCATCGCATCAACCCTGTTGGAGTCCTTTGACCGCATCAACGCTGTAGGAGTCCTTTCACCGCATCAACACTGTAGGAGTCCTTTCACCGCATCAACACTGTAGGAGTCCTTTCACCGCATCAACACTGTAGGAGTCCTTTCATCGCATCAACCCTGTAGGAGTCCTTTCACCGCATCAACACTGTAGGAGTCCTTTGACCGCATCAACACTGTAGGAGTCCTTTGACCGCATCAACACTGTAGGAGTCCTTTGACCGCATCAACACTGTAGGAGTCCTTTCACTGCATCAACACTGTAGGAGTCCTTTCACCGCATCAACACTGTAGGAGTCCTTTCACCGCATCAACACTGTAGGAGTCCTTTCATCGCATCAACACTGTAGGAGTCCTTTCACCGCATCAACACTGTAGGAGTCCTTTCACCGCATCAACACTGTAGGAGTCCTTTTCATGGTGACTTGGTGGCGTGCAACGCTAAGCCATTTTTATGGCGCACATAACCTAGTCACCTAGTCACAATTATAACCTAAAGCGCCCCCTTTTAGCATTCTGGTTGAAGATGAGATTTTTGTTTCTTTAGTCAAAGCGTTGGATTGGTGCATTTACCAGTTATAATGGCCCGCTGACACTGTCCATTCCCAAAGAACAAATATTGTCTATGTATTGTCACAGTCAACTGTTTGTTACAAATACTGCTCAAGGTTTACGTCTTTAACGTAGCGACAACAAACGCTCGATACTGGCTTATTCCACTGATTCAGAAACTGTATCATGTGAAAGCTACCAGTTGCCAGTGCTTACGATGCTAGTTGCACACGCATATTCTGAATATCAAATCGACGAGGAGCAAAACATCAGCTCATACCACCTACAGTGTAACCGTGACTTGCTACTGCTTACACGTGTGATTTGATCACGCCGCGTCACTGAGCCTTACATTTCTTGTACATATAACTGAGGAGTCTGTTATTTCTAATTTTTATGATGGCAGCCATTTTTTGCAGACTTGTGAAATCAAAGGAAGGCCGTAACTCTTTTAGTCCCAATGTGTTGTTTTTTTTAAACACCGTCAGTGCCAGTAAGTTGAGCTTGAGTAAAATAACATATTTAAATTTGATGAGGCTTAACCTAGACAGTTATCAGACAGAATGAGTTATCCTAACAGTTCATATATTTGTACTTACTTAATCCTTTTCTACCTTGGGGTGTAGAGGTTTATCAGAGACTTCTTTATCAGCAGAAAGTCAGACACTTTTCCAATAACGTCTGGTTTAAAGCAAGGTGATGCTCTGTTCCCACTTTTTGTTTCAACCTGGTCCTAGAGCAAATTATAAGGAAATTGAAAGAAGAATGCACTATAGGAGAAACTACTAGAATACATGGTTATACATATTAAATTTATATCATTGGAGAAAATGAACTAGAGATTGTAAAAGCCCTGACGATCTTAAAAGAAGCAGCTCACAAAAAGGGACTAGTTATCAATCAAGAAAAGACATGATAATAACAAGGCAAGGAAAGGATATAAACTCGATAATATAAAAATCAAACGAACGAAAACACTTAGGTACATGGGTGCAAACGTCAACTTCTCCAATTTGCTGGGAAAAGAAATACAATCTAGACTACAATCTGGAAATAAGGTATATTATGCCCTTCAACATCTGCTAAAGTGAAAGTCTCTATCTCGCAACATCAAGATCAAATATATGAATATTCGCAAGATCAGTCGTTTTATATAGTTCTGAAACTTGGAGCACAACTAAAATCGATGAAGCCTTATTACAATTTTCGAAAACAAGAGTCTTACGACGAATATTTTGACCTATCAAAGATGCAAACATCGGGGAATGAATAGTGGGAAGCAACAACGAAATTCGTAATCTGTTTAAATCACCATTGATTTCTGGCATCATGAGATCCAACAGACTGAAATGGCTGGCATGTATTGAGAGAATGTCAGATGACAGAGAAGTAAAAACTGTTACACGCGAGGGAGATGAATGGTTGTAGACCACGAGGCAGACCAAGAAGACGATGGAGAGATAATTTATAGAATAACTTCAAATACTTGGTGTCATCAACTGGAAAGAGAAGGTCAACCAGAGGGATGAAAGGAAGCTGGTGATATCTGTAGCAATGAACCTCAAGGGCTCGGAATGCTAAAGAAGAAGAAGATGAGATTTCATGATCGTTGTTCCCATCACATGTATTTGGTGCGCCTCTTCTCAGACTGTCAGCTCTAAACCTTGTTATACAGTTTAGATCTTCTGGTCGTAATTGCATTTTGTAGCAAGTCTTCAAAATTCTCCGCACGATCTAAAACAGTCACGTGACTAACATACCTCCCCCAAAATGTCAGATCAGGAACAGACATCGGTGATTATGTCTCTCCATTCTCCCTGCCATACTGCCATCTGATACCGGCGGAAGTTGCTGTTATGGGTTACCAGATGTGTTCTTCTACTTCTCTTAGAGTTCACCGGCTGCAAACTTCAGCAGAAAGTTCTGGTTATTTCTCAACTTCTCTACTCGTTCCAGAAACAGAGTTTGGCGTGCACATCGGTAACACATCTGACCTATTTGACCTCCGGCAGATTTAGTCCTACTTCATAGGAAACTCCTAATTAGTGGACTCTTACGATATGCCAGATAGGGGAGCAGTGGGTCAGTTCTCCCGCCCCCACCCACCTCACAATGGGGCCCAGGAATTCATACGAGAGGGGAGGGGGGCCCAGGTATTCATACAAGAGCGGAGGGGGGCCAGGAATTCATACGAGAGGGGAGGGGGGCCCAGGAATTCATACGAGAGGGAGGGGGGCCCAGGAATTCATACGAGAGGGGAGGGGGGCCCATGAATTCATACGAGAGGGGGGGGGCAGGAAATTCATACGAGAGGGGAGGGGGGCCCAGGAATTCATACGAGAGGGGAGGGGGGCCCATGAATTCATACGAGAGGGGAGGGGGGCCCAGGAATTCATACGAGAGGGGAGGGGGACCCAGGAATTCATACGAGAGGGGGGGGGGGGGCAGGAATTCATACGGTGTAATCTTTGCTTCACTAGTCAGCAACCAATGGCTCAGGTAAAAGGATTTTTAAACGACACACTGAATGAATGAATTTCAGTAATCGAGTGACCTGATGAAAAGTTAAATACAGGGTGTATTTAAATGTCTCTGGAGTTAATGTCTGTGGAGTTAATGTCTGTGGAGTTAATGTCTGTGGAGTTGAGTTAATGTCTGTGGAGTTGAGTTAATATCTGTGGAGGTAATGTCGGTGAAGTTAATTTCTGTGGAGTTAATGTCTGTGGAGTTAATGTCTGTGGAGTTAATGTCTATGGAGTTGAGTTAATGTCTGTGCAGTTAATGTCTGTGGAGTTAATGTCTGTGCAGTTAATGTCTGTGGAGTTAATGTCTGTGCAGTTAATGTCTGTGGAATTAATGTCTGTGGAGTTCATGTCTGTGGAGTTAATGTCTGTGAAATTAATGTCCGTGGAGTTAATGTCTGTGAAATTAATGTTCGTGCAGTTAATGTCTGTGGAGTTAATGTCTGTGAAATTAATGTCCGTGGAGTTAATGTCTGTGAAATTAGTGTCCGTGCAGTTAATGTCTGTGGAATTAATGTCCGTGGAGTTAATGTCTGTGGAATTAATGTCTGTGCAGTTAATGTCTGTGGAGTTAATGTCTGTGAAATTAATGTCCGTGGAGTTAATGTCTGTGAAATTAATGTCCGTGCAGTTAATGTCTGTGGAGTTAATGTCTGTGAAATTAATGTCCGTGGAGTTAATGTCTGTGAAATTAGTGTCCGTGCAGTTAATGTCTGTGGAGTTAATGTCTGTGGAATTAATGTCCGTGGAGTTAATGTCTGTGGAATTAATGTCTGTGCAGGTAATGAGCAAATACTGCTATGATGTGTCTTATTTTTCATTCTGTTTTCCACATAACAGCTCTATTCACAATCGATCCTACTGGTTAAATTGATAACAGTAATAGCATTAGACACTTAAGTATAAGGAAATGACACCATAAATTGTTGAACAAGCTCATGTGAATACTGCCACCGTCAAGGAACACACGCTCAACCAAAAAATACTCGTTCTTCAATAGTTAACCACCATTTTGTTATAAGATGAATTACTAAAACACCGGTATAAGGCAGTGATATTCTAAACTAACAGTTACATGGCTTCTGAAACGTGACGTAATATACACATTTTTTTTACAGTGGGCAAATAATTGATTTAAAAAAGTCTACAGACATTTGGCATATCTCTTTGCTTAAACTTACTTTCTTCCTCTTCTTCTTCCGCATTCCGAGTCCTTGAGATTCATTGCTGCAGTTCTCTTTCCAGTTGGCGACACCAAGTGTTTGCAGGTCTGTCTGGATATTATCTCTCCATCGTCTTCTTGGTCTACCTCGTGGTTTACGACCATTTATCTCCCTTGTGTATAATCTTACTTTTCAGTGTACAAATTTGGTTAACAAACGATCATTGAAAATGTGCTAGTTCTAGAGGTGCGATTATTTAGAAACGAATGTAGTCTATTTCGCAGAGAAAATTAGAATTCTAAGAAAGTTATTTAGAGAAATAAATAGAGACAAGTACAATAGTTTCATCCCTTAAAAAATAAAATTGTTATGAAAACCATATTCGAAAAAACAATTAAATGCAAGAGGAGCAGACAGCGTTACAAGTGGAAGTTTATTCTAAAGAGATTTACGAAAAAAAAAACTCCGAGAGCGTAAAAGCAGGACGAGCCAGACAAATCATCTGAAACTTACCTTTACAGCGGAGACGGCACCTGATAATGATTTATTGATTGCACCTGTTAAAAGCTAACAGCCAGGTCAGTTGAGATAACAGGTATTGGCGGGATGCACGCGGTGTCACGAGCACCTGTACTTGTTCAGATCGTTGCCTTAGTTATACAGTCGCGTCCTGCTGTTTCAATTGCACTCACTGTACCTTTAGGTGTTGTGAACGCGATTCGTAAATGCGCAATGCTGGGTTCAGTTCCAGGTGAGGGACGATTTGGCAGCAGACTGCCTGGCGTTGGTTTCGACAGATTTCAACATCGAACGGTTTCAGAAGACGACAGAATTAATAAAGAAATCCATCAAAGCTGCAATAAAGCCAATCAGGTGTTAGGCCAAATGGCACCAATTTTGAAATGCAAGTATGTAAATATAAACACTAAAAGAAAACTGTTCAACACAATATTCTTACCAAAGCTCTGCTATCAATGTCAAACATGGACACTGTCTTCAGAAGGCAGAAGTAAAATAGTCACGACAGAAATGAAATGTTTACGTACTATGCTAGGTGTAAAAAAAAAAAAAAAGATCGACTTAGTCACTATGATACTGGAAAAGAGTCGGCACCGAACCAATACTGAACTCTATCGGTAGACAACAAATCAAAAGGTGTGGCCATGAAACAAGTTTGACATCAGACAGGGCACCAAACAGAAACCTATTTTATAGATACAGAGGTAACAGAGCCAGAGGTAGACCACGCAGAACATAGACCGCATAAATATCAGAGACACTGAAAAGTACCTTATACGAAGCGAACAGAAGGGCTCGTTCCAGAGATCTCTTTCTGCCCTGAGGCCACGGGGCATTTCAGGAGTAGAGGAAAGAAAGAAGAAAAAAGAAAAGAAAATAGCATGCTTATCGTAATTTCTATAACACTTTTAAGGTTTTCATTTGAAGTCATCTCGTAGTTTGTCCCTGACTGCTGCGGCAGCTAACACAAATCAATTCTGGCAGAAGTAAAACGCATCAAATGTCTATTGTGGCAAGGAAAATCATTGACGATGTTTGCCTAACATCTATACTATTTCACCGGGGCTAATTAGTTCTCTAAACTGAGCGAAATTGACGCTATTTGTTTTATTTATTTAATCCCGGCAAATAGAACGATTAATTTCTGTTGGCCAACAAATCCAGGGATGCCATCGTGGCTTAAAAAAACAAAAAAACTTCCTTGCTAATTATCCGTGACACGTTCTCTATTTTTTTTTTTTGTAAATGGTTTTTGATTGATGAGTTTAGAGTTCAGACGGGTTTCGCAATCAATTAGCATCCACACAGAGCATATATATATATATATATGTGTGTGTGTGTGTGTGTGTGTGTGTGTGTGTGTGTATATATATGTGTGTGTATATATATATATACCTATAAATATATATATATATATATATATATATATATATATATATATATATATATATATATATATATATATATATATATATATATAAGGTTAGTTGCGTATGCTTTAGAGGACGTTGCAGAACCAACCCCAGCAGCTCCTGGCTGTTGTGTGGTTTCTCTAGGCAAATTAACGTCCGGTAGTTTGCCATTTCTTTCTGTACGGTCGGCTTCCTGATACCACTGTCGAAACCAACACAAGGCGCATGGCCGGCAGCTGTAATCGAACCCGGCATGCCGGCATTACGAAGCGTTCGCATGGTCTTAGACACAGGGCCGACATATATATATATATATATATATATATATATATATATATATATATATATATATATATATATATATATATTATATATATATATATATTCTACTAGTCGCAGAGCACTTATGGTTTATAACCGTGTTCAATGACGCTGGTTCACATCTCCCGACTTTACCTTTTACTTTTTTAAATGTAATGCTAAATTCGGTATTGCCATCGGTGTCTTTACCTTAGATGTTGTGATCGCAGTTTTACAATACCGACATTACGGTATTTGAGGTTTGCTGCATGTGCACGAACGAATGAACGAACGCAATTGTTCTAAGGGTTTAAACAAACAAAAAAAACTAGGCACGCCGGCCAGACTTACATGCGGCCCTTCCGAACACTTATCTCTGACAGATCAAGGGTATTTTACCTGTAAAGCATGTTTTGTTCACATGACAGTATACATACTATGAATGTCAAATAAAATACCAAAATCATTGGTAGTATACGTCTACAGATGTTCACACATACGTGCACAAATATTTTAAAATCTGCTAGTAGACCACAATTAAAAAGTAGTATGAGCGTCGAACCGTTCATTTAACACTATTAAAACTACCGGACGGTAGCTCAGGATTGGGAACACGGTTTTAAAAACAATTGGGCTGAGAAGAAAATCTTGCAGACAGATATGCTGTTTTTTTTTATCAGTTGATGCGACGGAGTAAACTAACAGACAGACAGATGGATAGACAGTCAGACAACCATTCACTTCAGAGAACTGAAGGTGCCGACAGGTAAACCGACAGACAGATAAGCAGACAAGCAAGTGGACGAACAGACATTATTACTAAATACTGGGCCGACGATCACGCAGATAATCATACAGACAGACAGTCAGACGAAAGCCACCAATGTGGCAACATAATAGAAAAGTGTCTTTCACGCTAAAGTATGCATGCCAACTTTGCAGACAGACACTCAAGCGTCAAGCGGTGCCAGAATCAACTAATTGTTCACCTTGTACAACTCCTCGCCTCACTCTCCCCCGTCATACCGTTTTTCCCATAAAAAGTGCTACCTGTGTTACTAATGCCAGCAGATGGGTGGTAGGTACATCGTCGTGCCAGGTTTACAACGCACTGGCGTCAATATGACATGTCTACAGACAGGGAGGCCGCAACGTGGTGCTCAGGGACTTTGAGTCCCATCCCTAAATATTTTAATGAGGGTGGACCTAGAGACCCATCTAAAAATTGACCTGGGGTATAAGAGGTTAGGAAAAGACGCTGGCGTTGGATAGGACACCCACTTAGAAAACAGAAGAACATCATAACTAGAATGTCTTTGCATTGGAACCCACAGGGGCATAGGCATCAAGGAAGGCCAAAAAACACATGGACAAGAGAGCTAGAGAATGAAGTTAGAAAGATGGGGAGGACACGGGGAGAGCTTCATGTAATGGCGAATGATAAAACGATTTGGCGTGAGCTGGTTGAGGGCCTATGCTCCATTGGGGGATAGAAAGGCAGAGGAAGATGAAGAATAAGCCCCCCCCCCCCCCCCCCCCCCCCCCCCGCTTCCCCCTTCCCCAAGAAAACTTGCAAGAGGCTAAGCAACAGTTCAAACCAAGCATAGATGTTCTCTTTCTCATAATTCTGTGATACGGTTCCTTTATTTCGAATATATTATTATATTACTTGAGGTACTTTATTTTTAATTCACCCCCAAACAAAGGAAATTCCGCTGTCCCCAGAAAGTCCAGTATTCTAGGGATGTTTATGGGTTGGGAATATGGTTGGGATTAGGGGTTAGGATTAGTCGGTGTCTCTGATCCTAATTCTAACCCCTAACCTGAACCCATAGCACCCCTAGTATACTGGACTTTCCCGGGAGCTCCCGGATTTCCTTTGCATAAGATTGATTAAAAATAAAGTACCTAAGTTTCCCATCAGCACATATAATAATAACTCATTCATTGTCCTGTTGTGCCATTTGTAAATGTCACATAGGGCTCGCAGTCTCTTCTTCATTAGGTTCTATCCAGATCAATCACTTTGCTATCATGGCTGGAATCCAGTCCAGCACCTTTGGCCTCTCTCATCAACGTCTGCCTTAGGGTTTCTTTTGAACGTTCTTGTTTCCTCAATTCCTCAATTTCTTATTTTAGTGCTGTCTTCTATAGCATTTAGGCATATACAAAAAGAGGAGAGGGACGTAGAGCAAGAGGTAGACCACGAACCATATGGAAGAATAACATCAGAGAAACTCTACAGTACCACAATGGGGCTTTGGTCGAAGCACCCAAAAAGCACGAAGGACGACCTTATATCTCCCTCGACACCTGAAGTGGTAAAAGAGGACGTCAGAAGACGAAGAAGTGCCTGATTGGGATTCTTTGTTGGTCTCTTCTCATCACTGTCCAATTTCTCTTTTAGTCCCAAGCAGCGTGTGATGTGTGATTCACTCTTCTGTGAATACCGCCCAACACCTAATGAGATCTCTGTATTTTCTTTTACATGTGGCCACAGCAGACTACATAAATCTGGCTCCACCATCTTTAGTGTCTCATACGGTACTGCTGATTGTTTATAGTGGTTGCTGATTCTTTTGGCGATCTCCGTTGAATCCTTAGGGTATTGAAAGAGATATAGTGCCATCTGTTATCACAATAATGATAATCTAAACAAAGCGTTAGTTCCTTGTGAAGCCGCAATGGTCAAGCGGCTGGACGCTTGCCTGCGGATCGGAAAGGCGTGGGTTCGGGTCCTGACAGAAGCCGGTCGTTTTTCAAAAATGACCTTGACTCTCAGGTCGACCCAGCCTTGAGTGGGTGCCAGGTACAGTCCTGTGAAGTAAAGGTGGCCGGCGTGATGCTGACCACATCACCCACTAAGTCCCGTTTGGTCTATAAAATATAGGCCTGGCCCTATATACCCATACATGGCGGCGCCTCTCTCTGCTTCTTCTTCACATCCTCTTTCATTGTTTCGGTTATTGAGGTATATTTTATTGTACTCTCTGTAGCCATAATAAATTTACTGCCGGCTTGCTAGGCCTGTCTAAAGCTTCGATGGACATGACGTTTTCAGGATGACTTAGGATAGCATTCGTGGTTGCAGTAACGTTCCTGGGCTACAGTGTCTGGCCATACTTTGCTCAATCACGGCCTTTTTCAATTTATGTATACTAGGAATGGTAATGGCCTAATCCTAGGAGTGCCTAATTGTTTGCCACCTTCCACGGCGTGGGCGTGGTGCTGGACTTTGAGACGCGCCCCTGTCGACAGGTGTTGGACTTTGAGAGGCACCCCTGTCTACTGGTGTTGGACTTTGAGACGCGCCCCTGTCTACAGTTGTTGGACTTTGAAAGGCACCCCTGTCTTTAGTTATTGGACTTTAAAAGGCACCCCTGTCTGCAGTTGTTGGACTTTGAAAGGCACCCCTATCTACAGTTGTTGGACTTCGAGAGGCAACCGTGTCTACAGTTGTTGGACTTTGAGAGGCGCCCTTGTCTACAGGTGTTGCACTTTGAAAGGCACCCCTGTCAACAGTTGTTGGACTTTGAGAGGCATCCCTGTCTACAGGTGTTGGACTTTTAAAGACACCCCTGTCAACAGGTGTTTAATTCATAAGTGTTATTCCACGATTAATGGTTTGTTTTTATTAGCATGTTGTCCTGTCAAGAATTGTGTCGAAAATAGAGAGGCTGGCTGCAGCAGAGTTGATTTCTTCTTCTTCCATTCTTCTTTTTGCGCTCGGTTTCGTAAGCTCAGATCAGACCATCAGGTGGGTTGTCTCTATGAACTCGCATGCCAGTAGCAGGTCCTTCATGGTTTCTCATAGCTTGCTCTGCACACTTTTCTCTTGAGACCAGGTGTCTTTTCGAAGTTGTATGTAGAGTGGGCAGGTCTGCAGAATGTGCTCAGGTGTTTGTGGTCCTATTTGACAGTCACACTTTATTTTATGCATGTGGTAGTTGAGCCTGCAGTGTCCTGTTCGTAGACGGAAAATTGTTGTATGTTGATTTCTGTTGAGTCTGCTGATGGAGTCTTGTTGATGTTTAATTTCGCTTTCTCCACAATTGCTTGTATTTTCCCTTAATAAGTGTTCTTATTTCTGCTAACGACAATGGATGGGTGTGTTTATATCAAGAAATTCATTACGGAAAATATACAATGCCAAGACTGAGACTCATAACTATGGAATAGGAAAAGGGCGTGTATAGATGCAAACCAACGTTTCGATTAATTTCTTTATCCACGAACGAAACCAGGACACGTAACCTACAGCAGCGAACATTACGGTTGCCAGTAATAAGCGATAGAACAGAAATGCGACAAATGTGAAGAGCTGTAGCGGACTAAGCAAGAAGGGATAGAAGAATCAGGATAGTGGAGGTGGGGTGGGGAAGGGTGTGTGGGAAAAAAAACATGATGATGAAAACATTATTTTGTCTTGTATTTCCCTTCGCGATTTCCTTTGTTTGCTATCGTTTCCCTCGTCACAGTTTGAACGACAACAAGATATTATACAAAGTAGGATAGGTTTGATGAGGGGCAGAAGAAGAAGAAGAAGCAGAAGAAGAAGAAGAAGAAGAAGAAGAAGAAGAAGAAGAAGAAACAACAACAACAACAACAACAACAACAACAACAACAGTATCAAAAAGAAGAAGAAGAAGAAGAAGAAGAAGAAGAAGAAGAAGAAGAAGAAGAAGAAGAAGAAGAAGAAGAAGAAGAAGAAGAAGAAGAAGAAGAAGAAGAAAACAACAACAACAACAAAGATAACAAGAAGAAGGAGGAGGATGAGAATAAAAAGGAGGACGATGGATGAAAAAGAGAATGAGGAGGCGAGGTTAGAGGAGGTAGTACTTGTAGCAGGATTAGAGGCAACCGCAGCAACATAAGCCGACATAAACGGACTAACAACAGACGTAGCAGAAGATGTCGTGGATAAACATTCGTACTGTATTACTGAATCATGATACCTGTTCAATTATAGTTTTCATGATAAACAAAATACATTATATCCGAATAAAATATACTCAATGGTAACAAACTGCTATGTAATTACCTCTGGCTCACACACACACACTCACACACATACGCGCATACACAAAAGGAATCATTTTGTTTCCCCGTATCTGGCGTTTCCTCAACTGAAATGAGCCATCTTTGTTTTTACTCTATCATTCCCGAGACCCACTGCGTCATTTCTGGTGATTTTCTGCCAAATCCCGTCAAGAGAGGCTCTGGTCCAGACCTCACTTATTTCACGATGTTTTGTGTTTTCATCGGGTGTCATTGTCTTATTGTTTCTTGTGATTCTCTAGCTGTTATCTTCGGAATTGGTTGCCACTAAATGTATGCAACATTTACATTACATGTACAAGATAAAACAGATGACGAAATATTGGCCACATTCTAAAAATAAATTGACAGTTTTCTTATACAGGCACTCAGGCACACAAACACACACAACAGGCACACAAGCACACAACAGGCGCACGCGCGCGCGCACACACACACGCACACATACATACACACACAACAGGCACACAGTCACTCATACACACACACACAACAGGCACACATACACACACACACACAAAACACACACACAAGCGCGCGCACAGAGAGAGAGAGAGAGAGAGAGAGAGAGAGATAGAAATGACGGAGATGGGGATATATGAATGACCAAGACAAAAGCGGCGAGAGAGAGAGAGTACGGCAGAGTTATAAAGAGATAAAGACAGAGAGAAAATGCGTTAGGAAATGAGAGAGAGAGAGAGAAATAGAAATAGAAAGAGAGAGAGAGAGAGAGAGAGAGAGAGAGAGAGAGGGGACGGCAGAGTTAAAGAGAGACAAAGATATCGAAAAAATGCGTTAGGAAATGAGAGTCAGAGAGAGTGTGGGGAGAAAATGTGTGAGTTAAAGAAAGTGAAAGGTAATGTATCAGTAAAGCAGGCGAGAGGAACTGCCTGGGACGGAAAGAAAATTAAAAGAGAGAGTATGACAGAAAGAGATAGTGATAGATTTAGATAGAGAGAGAGAGAGAGTGAGAGAGAGAGAGAGAGAGAGAGAGAGAAACAAACGTTAGAGAGAACGCTAGAACAAATATGCTAGAGAGAAAAATGAAAAGAGTTTAACCTAGAGAGAGAGGGGAGGGGAAGAGAGAGAGAGAGAGAGAGAGAGAGAGAGAGAGAGAGAGAGAGGAGTCGAGAGAGAGAGAGAAACAAACGTTAGAGAGAAGGCGAGAAGAAATGTGCGAGAGAGAAAAATGAAGAGAGTTTAACCTAAAGAGAGAGAGAGAGAGAGAGAGAGAGAGAGAGAGAGAGAGAGAGAAACAAACGTTAGAGAGAAGGCGAGAACAAATACGGGAGAGAAAAAAATGAAGAGAGTTTAACAGAGAGATAGAGAGAGAGAGAGAGAGAGAGAGAGAGAGAGAGAAAATGGAGAGTGGAGAAAAACGTTTCATTATCCTGTGCTATTAGGAAAGTAACCGGGAAACATTGGACACATCTTGACAACGGTAGGCAGTTGAGGCTGAAGCTTTCATGTATCTGATTATCGGTATTCGTGTAACGGTGAAATATACCGTGTTTCCCTAAATAAGACTTATCTCCCAAAATAAGCCTTAGCACTATGTGTCATATTTTTTAATATAAGCCCTACCCCCTAAAAAACAAGCCCTGGTTAAGATAATTAACTAGGATTCATGACAGGAGATGCTTTTTTAAGATAAGCTTCCCTGCTGGACATGAGAGACTGGGTTCAATAGCTCTACAGGACATAGAGTCAACACAAATTTCAGTTTGGAATTCGGGTTTTGGAGATTAACGAAGTTCCAGAAGACGATACCTGGCCCTTTTTCATGCCTTCAGGCGTACAGGGCATATAGGGTTAGACCAAGACCGGCTCCAGCTGACGGGCCATGCTGCTGACGTCACCAAACCGGGCTCACGATGCGCTAATGCAGCGTTTGTAAAATGTTTTTCTTTGGGCCTATAAGTATTTCGCGGTTTGAATACATCAGAAAAATATTCACTTAAAAACTTCTTTTACAATAACAGTTTGAAATTCCCGCAGGCATTCTCGAAGACCCTGTACAACTAGAATGTTCTTGTACTGGGAGTCACATAGTCGACAATGTAAAGAAAAAGGCTAAACTTTAAGAAGGATAAATTAGGTGGCAAAGGAAATGAGACGGAAGCTATAGTAACCGATAGGACGTGTGAAACAAGACGTTAAAAGTAAAAACATTCACACTGTATGTAGTTGGGGATTCAAGTTAAATCCCGTCGTGTGAGAACCTTTTCCACTTCAGTAGGATCCCAGTGTGGATTTCGGGCCACATTGTGGGGAAAACAAAAACGGATCCATTGCCTTCCCGACAATCATGTCGTAAGAGTCGACTAGCTGGAGGTTACCTTAGAAGTCGAAATGCACGTGCATGAGAGACAAGAAACTAACAGTTTGCATACAAATAAGTTATTTCTGTAAAACGGATGTGCACGCAACACTCAGGTTCGGTAACACGTCTAAAGTCCAGAGGTGGATAATAAACATAACTTTCGAATCGGAGTTTACAGCCGGTAAACGCGAAGTAGTAGCAGTTGTAGTAGTAGTAGTAGTAGAAAAGAAGAAGAAGAAGAAGAAGAAGAAGAAGAAGAAGAAGAAGAAGAAGAAGAAGAAGAAGAAGAAGAAGAAGAAGAAGAAGAAGAAGAAGAAGAAGAAGAAGAAGAAGAAGAAGAAGACGAAGACGAAGAAGAAGAAGACGAAGAAGAAGAAGAAGAAGAAGAAGAAGAAGAAGATGAAGAAGAAAAGGAGGAGGAAGAAGACGAAGAAAAAGAAGAAGAAGAAAAAAACTTCAGTGGCGCATGTGGGCATATGGTGCGAGCCTCAAATTTGTATAGAGCTGGTAAGTCACGTGGCCACCTTCACGCCAACAGCCTTTTCTACATAACAGGTGTTTTATGATTTGATTTGATGTGATTTGATTTGATTCAAGAACCGACATCATAGCACTCGAGACATTCCCATAAGCGCTCCGCAGCTTATTTAAACTGGGAGCCAAAATCAAATGTTTGAAAACCAATCCCACTCGATGGGAGTTCCAACCTAAGACATTCAGAACCAGGAGGCGGAACATCAAACCACTACGTCACCACAGATCCCAAGCTAGTGAGATATCACGTTTTTATTATTATTATTTTTTTTTTAAATAAAAGAATCAAAATAATGTAACACTAAAAATGTACACACCTGTTGTTTCTCTGTGGTAACCAAAGACAACACAAAGAGAATGTCATCCAGAAAGAATGTTTACCAAACCACCCCTATGACCTTTAGTCAGGTTCAGAATCACACACAAACACTTGTCGAATATCATATTTTGTAACTCTTTGAGAACGGCATTTCCAGTATGTAATAATAAATTACAAGCTATCAAAACAGAATTAGGAAGCTCAAATGTAGAGAATTAGAACTATGCAACGCATTTCAACCCAAACTTACTCGGATATAACTAATTTTATCCTGCACTGAAAATGTTCGTTTTTACAATATTTGTATGTGAACAAACTTAGCCACTAGGAATTGAGGAACAGAACTAAAAGGAATGTTTTGCAAGTACTGAATATCCATATGTTATCTCAACAGCACGGGGATCGGGTTTAGATGTGGTTTGGTGATACAATCGAGTCTGGATAAGTAGAAGTCGCAGGGACCTAAGAAAATGCTTCCACTTACCATGACTTCTACTTATCCAGACAGCACACACAATAGGGAATGTACACTAAAACCTAGCAGTAGCATTGAGTAAAAAAAAAAAAACAATTATACCAGTTAGGAGACACCATAACTTAACAAATAAATAGCAATACAATATCAGAAATGTTTAAATATTTAATTATTTTAGAAGGTATAACATTAAAACCATATGAAAATTCAGAAACTAATGATAGAAACATTTTGTGATTTTGCTTTGCTTTTTGGACTGTGCAAAATATCTTTCCATGGCATGTGTAAATGCAACAAATGGTGAGATTGCATCGTCTGAGCACCCAGTCTGCATCATGTAAATGTTAATTTTGTCCATGTATACCAAAACATCTGACTGTGATACAGGTTTTGCTTGCAGCCCACAGTCCAGTGTTGCCACTTTTCTTTGACAAAAAACATCCAAAATGAGCCAAAAAAATATCTAAACACATCTAAATTTGTATTGAAAACATCTAGAAAAAAACATCCAAATGGTAAGAGTCACAAATTACATAGCAATTGATATGACTTACCCTACAGAATCATGTCCTCATCTTTACTGAAGTCTGCCTTACAAGATCCCCAGGATAAACTTAGCTTGGATGATAAAGTTGAAGCTTCAGATCCAAAATGACTCTGGTATGCTTTAGCTGTTCCAATTTCTTTTAATACCCAATCAGGAAGCTGATAAGTGGAACAGCCTTTTCCTACTTTTATCAGACCGAAATTTATTGTCAAGATAGCATTTAAGAGGTCAAGTTTCATCCTGTTTCTTAGGTTAGATTTGATAAGTTCACTCCAAATAAAAAACATCTAGAAAGACATCTACCATCTAAACGTCAAAAACGCCATCTAAATGCAAGGGAAAACATCCTAATATGGATGTAAAACATCCAAAGTGGCAACACTGCCACAGTCATCCTCATCATCAGAGTCAGGGCTCAAATGGTCTGTTGGTTGAGGGGTTGGCAAACAAAGCCCTAGATCTAGAATATCACTGCTTGAAAGAGTGGCACTGGTAAAAACATCATTATCAATGTTCACACACTCATCTGGTTCAATGTTTAGCATCGGGGTCATCTGCATGGGTTCCTGACACAAAGAAAGTCTTAGCCGAGGCGTCAACTTCACCGCAATCGGGTTTCCCCATACTTGCTCCGTTCCTGTGCCAGTAAAAATCAAATGAAATGTCCCTCGTTGACGCTTTTGAAAACTGGTAAACAAACTAGTTCCGGAACAATCGAGAAACATGGGCAATCAATAATTGCAAATTTCAGTTGCTAGAGACGCCAAAGCCAACTGTCGCCACTAAAAATGCAGTTTGTCGTTGATGAAAGTAGTCGGGCATGATTAATTGGCCAATACACACACGTAGAATTATTACATGAAATATTTCACCAGCTCAGCGTAAACCATGCGCCTTGGGTTGGTTTCGACAGTGGTATCAAGAAAGCCGACCGTCCAGTAAGCAATGGCAAACTACTGGACGTAAATTTGCCTAGAAAAACCACACAACAGCCAGGGACTGTTGGGGTTGGTTCTGCAAAGTCCTGTGAAAGATACGCAACTAACCTTCCAACGTAAACCGGCTACTGGTCGTATGGAATACCACAACATGACCGCTGCACTAATGAAAGACATTTCACATGAAAAGCACAGCTGACAGTGCTGCACCAAGCACTAACTAAAACCTGTAGCTCAGACAGTAAAACCGTAGACTACCGTCAAGATGTAAAAAATGCATTAGCAAAGTGCTGTCAGAAGCAAACATAAATTCGAAGCCTAAAATTACACCATGACTTATCCTCCATTTTAGATTGGAAGTCTATCACACACACAAAGAAAACGGGGGTGGGAGGGTGTGGAAAGGAAGAGGGACCTCAGCTAGTCTACAAATTTTTAGGGCGCTTTCAGTCCTCTTACAAAGTTATTGAGGGAAGGATCACCCCACTACATTGGGGGGGGGGGGGGGGGGGGTGGGTTAAAGGAACCTGGCGTTCAGGATTCGGCGCCTATGGTTTCCAAATCCATTCTGGGTAGACCATTCTGGGAAAGAAAACCCGGTCTCAGAAAAGCATTGCCGAAGATAAACCACAATTACATGGAAGGATTAGGATAACAACCCCAGCAGTCCTAGGCTGACAAAACAGATTACCGAGAACTGCGTGAAGCAGAACGATTTGAGCCCAACATCACAGACAGTTGCCGCCAGAATTAGAGAACGTTGACAAGGGTGGTTCAGCAGAAGGCTTGCTTACCATAAAAACAGGTTTGTTTCTTGGCTACAGTATACGGAACAAAATATGATAACATAATCACTAGCAACAGTTTGCTCACGTAGAAGACAATCCGGTTGGTTGAGGTAGTTGGCAGCGTGCCGTGGTAGTTTAGCCGTTAGACACTAGCAACAGTTTGCTAACGTAGAAAACTATCCAGTTGGTTGAGGTAGTTGGCAGCATGCCGTGGTAGTTTAGCCGTTAGACACTACCCTAGCTTAGCGATCTGATGATCTAGGGTTCAAATCAGGGTCAAGCACACACATCCCCCCCCCCCCATGTGTTCCCCCGATAAACCCAGTCCGGATCCAGGCAAGGGTCCTCGCACCAACCAATGAAAGGATACCCTTACTGGAGTGTCCCAGGGACCCCTTGAGGTCTATACTGGAATGGGGAAAACAAGAAACATACAAACGTTTGCTTCCGTGGGATCCCCCCCCCCCCCAGAATAACATATGAGCCGAATAATTGGTGGTTTCCTTCTAATTCGGAGTGCATTATGCTGAAGAAGCAAGGAACCAGCAGTCTGCAAACAAATAAACCAGGTTTGTAAAACGGATGTGCACACGGCACTCAAATTCTGGAATAGGACTTTAAAAAAAAAAAAAGAAACACTTAATATGGTAAGGGATAAGTATGCAGACGTGATGGGCTAAAGGAATTCTTGTAATAAGACGTTTAAAAATTGGGGGTGGAGGATATAAACAAGATAATTAAATTATATAATTAATTTAATTAAATATACCTGTGAATACTGATCACACCAGAACTAAGAACGCAAAACAACTGTGAATGAAATGATTTTCTAAGGAATAGCGGCTGGTCTGCTCACCGGAACAAGATTGTAAAGCAGTAACTGAGTAAAGTATGTATCTAGCATCACACGCCCGATGCGGCAATGATGCGAGGAAAGTCCTTTTTTATTTTATCTTCAGCATCTTGTTGTGTGGTTTTTATACGTAACTAGATTTTAAAGCGTGGCTTCGTCCGGGATAGTGAAAAAAGACTTATTTTCCCGTCATCTGCCCTACATGTAGGCCTAGTGGGAAAAGGGGTCTAATTAAACCCTATATTTAATATCCCGTCTTCTATTTCATTTTTTTTTCTCTACTGCTGCCGTGTCTTCAGTCATTGCGCCTAAGTGCACCCGAGTAATTTGGGAGACAGACACGTGTATTGTTTCCGACACATTTTTTTATTTTTTTTTTTTTGTGGTTTCAAGGAAGATAACAACTATATATAATTTGTAAAAATTACCTTTTCAAGTAAATCAATCTGACAATTTTTTTCAAAGGAAATTAACTCCAGCGAACGTTTTTTTTTTTTTTTTTTAACAGATTGTCGCAATAAATAAAGAGATGCATAATAACCTGGGCCAGCAAATATGACTGTTAAAACACAGAAGTCATAATGGCAAATGAAATTTCACCTGTGTATTAGTCACAGTTTGTTAGGGGTTAACGGTTCATTCATAATGTACACACGAAATACAAATAGGGTTTCTGATTGGTAGATCACAGTCGAGTCCTCTGTTGAATAATGTTTGTATTTAATTCCTTTATTAGTGAATCTCGTCATCCCCTTGTGGGATGCAATTTTTAGTTATTCTGCCGGGGGCCCTAAATATTGCCGAGTCATAGATATGGCCTAACGGCTGAACTGAGTTTCCGGGACCTCTCCACTGGTGATCCTTATCCACATGGTGGAACTGTGTGTCACCGGGTGTTTATCACTTGTGTGATGTCCTGTTTGGGTACAACTACCTGCCTACCAATTTATGTACCAAGATTACCAGATTACCTATTTATTCCTTTATTAATGTTCGTAGTCGATTCCTTCTATAATGTTTACAGTCGATTCCTTCTATTATACTCGCTGTCGATTCCTCCATTAGTATTCGCAGTCAATTCCCCTATTAATGTTTGCACTCGTTCCGTATCTAATGTTCACAGTCGATTTCCCTATTAATGTTTTGCACTTGCTTCCTTATATAATGTCCACAGTCGATTCCTCCTACAGTACAGACTTGATAAGGAGAACTCACCTTGGACCAAAGATATGGTACTTCTTATAATAAATTCCTCTTATCCAGATACTAATTCAAGCAAGAGAAATTTCCGGGAATAAACAGTTTTCTTTACGAAATAATTCGTTACATCCGAGATCGCCTTAAGCGGTCTATGCTGTATTATATTCGCAGTCGATTCCTCAGTTACACTCCAACCTGTGCATTCTTTTTAAAGTCGAAAAAAAATTTGTTTATCAAGTTTGCAAAAATGAGATAGAATATTTGCATCACCCTTCAGAAAAACACACCAAGCCATTTCTAATTTTCTTTAAACGTCAATAACGCTTCTCTAGCTTAAAAAGCAATTTATTATTTTGACCTGCAACATTTTTAAAACTGGCTCTAAAATAACGCCTAGCCGCTCTTATCTTCGTTTGGTCGCAGACGTCTAGACTTGCCTGGCTGTTTGATGCTATCGTGACAAAGGGCCCTTTAGTGAGACACGGCTTACTCTGTTATTAGAAGGCGTTGAGTGAGAGCATTAACCAAGCGAAGCTAGTGCGATCAGACCCCTTGATTCAAGTTGGTCTATGGAAAATCACCAGTGGACATGCAATGCTTGTTTTTTTTCTTACATAGCCTACCCGACAACGTACATTCTGACTTTCCTCGGCTGTACATGAAGATATGTCGGCTCTGTGGCTAAGGCGATGCGAACGCTTCGTAATGCCGAGGTGCCGGGTTCGATCCCAGCTGTGGGCCATGCGTCTTGCGTTGGTTTCGACAGTGGGATCAGGGGGCCGACCGTCCAGTAAGAAATGGCAAACAACTCGACGTAAATTTGCCAGGGGCTGCTGGGGTTGGTTCTGCAACGTCCTGTACAAAATACAGCGACTTGGCGTGATTTGGATAAAGGTATTTGCTCTATTGGGGGTTAGAATGCAGAAAACGAAGAAGCAAGCAACCTTCCCCAACCATGCATAGACGCTCCATCCGTGTTGTGTGTGTGTGGGTGTGGTGGGTGGGTGGGTGGCTGGGGGTGAATGTGGGTGTGTGTATATATTGTATTATACTGTATTGTATTTTTATATCAGAAAGGCGTTATATTTGCATATAGGGCACTGAAACAAGGCTCAAATTCCTTGAGACGTGCATCGGCGACCGGGTCGCCCATATTTTCGCCGACAGACGACATCGTTGCCTGTCGGGACAGTTTTTAGCGTCTGTTTCTCCTTTGGTCGCATCGCCACTGCATCTGTCCGTTTCAGGGCCTTTGATGGCATGCGATGCTAAGCCATTCTATATGGCGCACATAACCTAGTCACAATTATAACCTAAACCAACTCTAAGGATGCTGGTTGAACGTGACGATGTTTTTCAGTAAAACAAGCAAGCAAGATCTTGAGGCCTTTTTCCTTTAGACAATGTAAAGGATCTGAGGCGCCTGCGTGTTTTCCTTGTGCTTTCACCCCTGTGTTCTGGACAGTGTCTTATGTTCTTTATTATTATCCTACTCCAAATGACGTTACAGGACAGTCCAACAATTTTGAGGGTGGTAAGACTGGCTGTTCCGGCTTTCTAATGCTTTTAACGACCCCAAAACATAAAGAACTGGTCTTAGCGCCAACCCCCCTACGTCCCACGAGTGAGTGCAACCTATCTACCACCCCCTGAAATATTAGACTGTCTCGTGACCTGTAGATGTTCCCTGTTTGGGGTAGGATATTAATAAAGCACCTTGCCTTATTATCTGTCACTTTAAAAAACAGTAGTTGAAACATTACTGGAATCTACCTGTAGATGATGCATTACTAGAATCTACTTGCTGTATCAGAGTGTATCCTTTTGTCTCTGCTGTCTATGCTCCCCCCCCCCCACCCATCCCACCACCACCATCACCACCACAAGCGATGATTTCCTAATAGTTTTCAGATTCTCCAACGTCGTCCCAGGCCCCAGCAGATAGACATGCTTACCTAAGGAAAATGTGTTCAAGGCTATCTACGATGTTGTTGTTGTTAGTTTCGAGATAGCCACATTAACGCCACAGATGTCTTCCAAACAATATGGTGAAGACAAGGATATATGTTCAAGGCTATCCATGATTGACTGAGTTTAAATGTCACTCGACAAGATACTTGAGGTTGCATGTAAGTGTAGTTCAAGCAGGTAGATGTCCATGTGTTACCGAGGCCCTCACTTGAAACAAAGGATAGTAACGCTGCACCTACCAAGCATGTCGTAAGAGGCGACTTAGGGTATAGTTGGATTTGGATGTTGGTTACCTCATCCTCTATAAAGTAATGTCCTTAAACCTTAGACAATCATGGATAAGCCAATAAGAGAAGGAAGAAATACCCAGCCAGCCAGAGAGCGGAAGGGGGAGGGGGTGCCACTAACAATCATGTCGTATGAGGCCACTTATTAGGAGTGTTTTCTTTAAAGTTGGAGTGCAACTGCCTGAGAGGCGAGAAATCAACAGGTCTGCAAACAAATCATACAGATTTATAAGTGAATGTGCACACCAAACTCAAGTACTGGAACAGAAGCCAAGACTCAGAAGTGGACGAACAAACAGATCTTTCCACCAGAGTTTACCACCAGTGAACGCCGAAATGTGGAAGCAGAGGAAAAGGGTTTTATGATTCACTTATACAGTTTCTTTTTTGGCCTATTGTAAATCCTTTCTGTGAGTGTTTTTTAAGTTTATTAAACAAATCATCAAAATAACTTTGGCGTCATTAGGCCCCCACCCCACCCTAAAAAATAGATCTTTACTAGTTGCTAAGCTGTACCTTTTAAACTCCCCCACTTAATAATGATCTCATATTTAATTTAAGTACAAATCTTCGCCTGCTGAGTAGACTAATTCTGGAGAATGTTTGGAGGGAAGAGCTTACAAACCGGAAATCTCCTTAATGTGTCTGCGTGTGGTTTTGGCTTCTATTTGAACAATAGGGTGCTTATAATTTGCTTGATGTGGTATTAACATGCGTTTTTCTTGCAGATTCTTTGCGTAATATGATTATAAATTTACTGGTTTTTGGTCTGTTTCTGTTTCTTCTTCATTTTTTGATGCGATTACGTTGTATGCTTGCCAACTCATATTAAAATCATATTGTGTATTGCTTTGCTTTGTTGCTTATATTCTCCCCCCCCCCTCCATTTTCTTGTTCTCCCTCTCCTCTTCCTCTTCATACTCATTATTTTTCTTCATCCCCCTTTTCTTCTTCGTTTTCTTTTTTTTTTTCTTCTTCTTCTTTATGTATTCTCCAAATCAAGTTTTCTAATCACTGAAGGCTTGTTTCTACTACTGGTTTATATTCTGCTCCACCCACCCACAGCCACCTCATTTCTTGTTAATTTTGATGCGATTGCTTTGTAGGCTGCCAAAACTTATTATAATAAAACTGTGTATTGCTTTGTCTTGCTAATTGTTCTCTCCCCCCCCCCCCCCCCCGCCCCCCCCCATTTTCTACTGTTTGTTCTTCTTATTTTTGTTGTTATTGACGTTGTTGTTGTTCTTCATATTCTCCCCCCCCCCCGCCCCCATCCCACGCCCCCCCCCCCCAAGTCCTCCTCCTACTTAGTCATCTTCATCATTACCTTTTTTCCTTCGTCTTTTTCTTCTTTTATACATCTTCTAATTCACTGAAAATTGTTTCTTTCAAAACAACCTACTTCAATGTAACGTCTCATTATTTACGGCCCTGCCTTTCTCCTCGATTCGGCTTTTCGTTTGCCATTACGGCTGCTCAAAGCACGACATTCCGTAGTTCCTGCACAACCCACAACATCCCAGAAACATCTGCATTCGCGAACAGAGGAACAAGCTAACCAAACCACATCATCAATCTACAGGACCTCTACAAAACATGGCTCTGGTCACAGCCCGCCTAAAAGTATCTTTTTTTTTCTAGCCATTTCTCCAGCACTATGTGATTTCAAAGTTAATACATCTTCAAGCTCTGTTATGCAACTTCGCTGAGGTACGCCGCTGCATCGTACTCGGAGAACTTATCACTGTTCTTTTCAGACGACTATGATTTTAAACTGGCCAGAATACCCCAACTTTCTGATCAGGATGCTGTGAATGAGCCAGATGTCCTCGATGTTCAAACCTTTTAGGATGTCGGTGTTTTCTTGGTTTTTTTTTTTTCCTTCTTGGTCCTTTTTATCTACAGGATTTCAGTTTACAAACGAGAAAGGGTGCATGGTCTCTAAATATTTACTTTATAACCCGTTTGCACGTATTGCGCCACATGTTCTTCAAGCTGTTTAGTTTCCACATAGCTAAACGAGTCTTTTTGTGACTGCTTTCGTATAGTCGCCACTACTGTTGACTTCTGAATCTAAATATTCAAAATATATGGGTCAGGAGCAGGCAGATGGACTGGCTGGTTCTGCACCAGTTGAGAGAGGGGGGGGGGGGGGGGGAGAGGGGGGGAGATACAGAGAGTCCGAACTGTATGCGATAAAACTAATTGCAGTGATGTCGATCAATTCAGCTTTTAATTTGCATAAACTTTAATTTTGACATGCGGGAAAGAAGAAGAAGAAGAAGAAGAAGAAGAAGAAGAAGAAGAAGAAGAAGAAGAAGAAGAAGAAGAAGAAGAAGAAGAAGAAGAAGAAGAAGAAGAAGAAGAAGAAGAAGGAGGAGGAGGAGGAAGGAGGAAGAAGAAGGAGGAGGAAAGAAGAAGAAGGAGGAGGAAAGAAGAAGAAGGAGGAGGAAAGAAGAAGAAGAAGGAGGAAAAAAGAAGAAGGAGGAAATAAGAAGAAGAAGGAGGAAAGAAGAAGAAGAAGGAGGAAAGAAGAAAAAGAAGGAGGAAAAAAGAAGAAGACGGAGAAAGGAAGAAGGAGGAAAGAAGAAGAAGGAGGAGGAAGGAAGGAAGAAGAAAAAGGAGTAAGGAAGAAGAAAAATTAGGAAGGGAGAAGAAAAAGGAGGAAGAAAGTAGAAAAAGGAGGAAGGAAGAAGAAAAAGGAGGAAGGAAGAAGGAAGAGGAAGGAAGAAGAAGGAAGAGGAAGGAAGAAGAAGGACGGGGGAGGAAGAAGAAGGAGGAGGAAGGAAGAAGAAGGAGGAGGAAGG
Source organism: Candidula unifasciata (assembly GCA_905116865.2). Classification (NCBI taxonomy): domain Eukaryota; kingdom Metazoa; phylum Mollusca; class Gastropoda; order Stylommatophora; family Geomitridae; genus Candidula; species Candidula unifasciata. Next base: position 503,988 of record CAJHNH020004113.1, read on the forward strand.
AAGAAGAAGGAGGAGGAAGGAAGAAGAAGGAAGAAAAAGCAAAAAAAGAATAAGAAAGACGGAAGAAGAAAGAAGGAAGAAGAAAGAAGCAAGAAGAAAGAAGCAAGAAGGAAAAAGCAAGAAGGAAAAAGCAAGAAGCAAGAAGGAAGACGCAAGAAGCAAGAAGGAAGAAGCAAGAAGAAAGAAGGAAGAAGAAGGAAGAAGAAGAAGAAAAAGAAGATCAACAAAAATAGAAGCTTGTGAAATGAAATGTCTAAGAAAAGCAGCGAATAAGACCAGACTAGACAGGATAAAGAACATAGACATTAGAAACACTGTCAAAACTACACCATGTTTAGACTACATAGAACATCAAAGAATGAAATGGTTTGGACATCTAACCAGGATGAAAAATGACCAAATAACATCACAAATTTTCAACCAAAGAAGCTCAGGATATAAGGCAAGAGGAAGACCAAGGAAACGGTGGATTGACGGGGTCTCCGAAACCTGCCAAAAGCATGGCCTCAGAACATCAGATGCTGCCCGCCTTGCTTATGACAGGAACTTGCATCTCCCCACATCGCTTAGCGGCATACGTGGAAGGAAAAAGTAAAAGTAAAGTAAAGTAACAACGACGGCGACAACGACGACGACGACAAGAAGAAGAAGAAGAAAAGAACAACAACAGAACAAGAAGAAGCATAAGAATAAGATTAGCCTGATGACTAAATAACTGGCGAAAAGGACAGAGATTTAAAAAAAAAATAATAGGAAGATCAAGAACTATAAATAATATCCTTTCGTTTTCTGTGAAAATCAGGCGATATTTTTATATCACTAATTGATCTGTGTTCTTCACAGCCGACTGACTACTCTCTTAAAAAAGCGCGGATAACTGAATTTTAATGTCTACACGAATGTGTCCAATGATGTACGTACATGTCGTTCAAATATTTCCAATCACATTACTGCCAGTTTTCCCGAGGGTGTCTGTTTTTTTTTTTTTTTTTATTTAATACATTCTTCTGTGTGAATATATTTCTTTGCTATATTTATACATTGCTTGCGTTATGTCAGCTGCCAACCTTGATATTCCTACGCCATTTCCTATGAAGTTTATTTCTGTCCTGTCAGCTTTGTTTGTTTTCATTCGCATATTATCTTTGATGTTGAGTCTGTTTTATATTCCTCGTCATTAATATCTTCCCGTCCTTTGATATCACTCGTTAGCTAGATTTTGTTGTTGTGTATGTTTAAAACAAAAATTAATGTTAACCCTCTGCGGCCAGTTGCTGTCCTTATTTCATTGTGTTTTGTCCTGTGTATTAAGACAGCAATTTAACGCGTCATAATTCCATTTTCATTTTCCGTCTTCTTCGCTTATTCGTCGCGTTTACCAGATGTAAACTCTGCCGGAAAGTTCCGGTTATTTATCCACACATTTTTATTTAAACCATAGAATGTTATATAGTAAAAAAATATATCTCCATTTAATTTTTTCTATCTATCTATTATCTATCTATCTATCTATCTATCTATCTATCTATCTATCTATCTATCTATCTATCTATCTAATCTATCTATCTATCTATCTATCTATCTATCTATCTATCTATCTATCTATCTATCTATCTATCTATCTATCTATCTATCTATCTATCTATCTATCTATCTATCTATTCTATCTATCTATCTATCTATCTATCTATCTATTATCTATCTATATCTATCTATCTATCTATCTATCTATCTATCTATCTATCTATCTATCTATCTATCTATCTATCTATCTATCTATCTATCTATCTATCTATCTATCTTATCTATCTATCTATCTATCTATCTATATCTATCTATCTATCTATCTATCTATCTATCTATCTATCTATCTATCTATCTATCTATCTATCTCTATCTATCTATCTATCTATCTATCTATCTATCTATCTATCTATCTATCTATCTATCTATCTATCTATCTATCTATCTATCTATCTATCTATCTATCTATCTATTCTATCTATCTATCTATCTATCTATCTATCTATCTATCTACCTACCTACCTACCTACTATCTACCTACCTACCTATCTCTCTGTCTGTCTGTCTGTCTGTCTGTCTGTCTGTCTGTCTGTCGTCTGTCTGTCTGTCTGTCTGTATGTCTGTCTGTCTGTCTTATCTATCTGTCTGTCTGTCTGTCTGTCTGTCTGTCTGTCTGTCTGTCTATCTCTGTCTGTCTGTCTTTGTCTGTCTGTCTGTCTGTCTCGTTTTCTATCTGTCTGTCTGTCTGTCTGTCTTCCTGCTGGCTATCTGCCTGCCTGCCTGCCTGCCTGCCTGCCTGCCTGCCTGCGCCTGCCGCCTGCCTGCTGCCTGCATGCCTGCCTGCCTGCTGCCTGACCTGCCTGCCTGCCTGCCTGCCTGCCTGTCTGCCTGCCTGCCTGCCTGTCTGCCTGCCTGTCTGCTGCCTGTCTGTCTGCCTGTCTGCCTGTCTGCTTGTCTGCCTGTCTGCCTGTCTGCCTGTCTGCCTGTCTGCCTGTCTGCCTGTCTGACTGTCTGCCTGTCTGCCTGTCTGCCTGTCTGCCTGTCTGCCTGTCTGCCTGTCTGTCTGTCTGTCTGTCTGTCTGTCTGTCTGTCTGTCTGTCTGTCTGTCTGTCTGTCTGTCTGTCTGTCTGTCTGTCTGTCTGTCTGTCTGTCTGTCTGTCTGTCTGTCTGTCTGTCTGTCTGTCTGTCTGTCTGTCTGTCTGTCTGTCTGTCTGTCTGTCTGTCTGTCTGTCTGTCTGTCTGTCTGTCTGTCTGTCTATTTTCATTGGAGAAACACATACATAAAATAACGTTTCAGCATTTAAATAACAACAATCTGATTGTTGATAGCCAATCAGGGTTCAGGCCTATGCACTCTTGCCATACTGCGATGACAAAAATGACGGACAACTGGCACTTTAACATCAACAAAGGCAAAATTTGCGGTCTGCAGTTTTTGTAGACTTTAAGAAAGCCTTCGATATGGGTTGATCATATTCTAATTAATAAATTAAAAATATTAAAAACTAACGATAATTTAGTTGAAATAATGCGGTCATTTTTTTCCTATCTGATAGACAGCAAGTAGTATCCTTCAACAACCGCGCTTGTCAGAATCCACTAATTTAAATATAGGCGTGCCACAGGGGTCGATTCTATGTCCACTACTATTTTCCACGTATATTAACGACCTTCCATTAAATCTTCTATATAACATGCGATTTATTTGCTGATGACTGTACAATATATACTAGTAATGAGAATCGTAATGAGTTAGAAAGATCTTTACAGAAAGAAGTACACAATCTTTGTAAATGGAGCAACAGCAATCGCATGCAAATTAACATAAATAAAACGAAGTCTATGCTTATAACAACCAGACAAAAGTTGCAAACATTAGTACTGCACAAGCCGACACTCGAGCACTACATTGAAAAATTACCTATTGTTAATGTAACGAAACACAAAACTTTAGGCCTTACAATTGACACCCATTTAAACTGGAATTCTCATGTTTCTGTGATAACTAAGAAAATAGCACAAAAAGTCTATCAGCTTGCAAAAATTCAGCACTTTCTAGACGAAGATGCAAGAAAAGTATTTTACTCGTCTTACATCCAAACACATGTCGACTATTGTTCCACAGTTTGGGATGGTTGCGCCAAATCCAATATTAAAAGACTAAGTTCTCTTCAAAATCGTGCTTTACGCCTGGTTTTAGATAA
>CAJHNH020004114.1:0-5000 GCA_905116865.2 Candidula unifasciata
AACAACAACAACAACAATCACCCAGCCAGTTAATCAAAACAACAAACCAACTTATTAATCTACAAATCAACCAATCAAAATAGCTAAAAACCAACAAATTAGTCAATCAACCAGCCAACCAACCAACCGGCCAATAAACAAACCAGCAAGCAACCAACCAAACTCAAGCCAAGCAATCAACCAGCTAAGCCACCAAACAGTCAACCCACAAAACCTACCAAGCAAACAACCAATCAATCAAGCAATCCACAAACCAAAAAATAAACCATACAATCAAGCAAATAACCAACCAATTACCCCCCCCCCCTTCCCCCCCCCAAAAAAAAAATGAATGAATGAATGAATTTCTACCCCACCAGGACATCACACAAGCGATAAACACCCGATGACACAACGTGCCACCATGTGGATGAGGATCGCCGTGGAGAGGTCCCAGAAACCGCGTTCAGACATTTGGCCATTTTTATGGCCTGCCTATATTGCGGCCCCTGGCAAAAGCCAGAGTGGGGCTTCAAATAACAAAAAATTACGTCCTAAAAAGGACGTAAGTATGTAATTTAACAAACAAAAAAAAAAAAAAAAAAAAAAAAAAAAAAAAAAAAAAAAAAACTACCAACCAGCTAACTAACTAAACAACCACACAACTAACCAACAAACAAATTATGCCGTCACTGTAGTGCACTCTAAATAATTAATTTACCTTTTTATGGTTTCTTTCCTTCTTGATTTCAAATAGAGACCAGGGTGGCATAGGCAGCAACCCGTCCAAAGGCTATTTAAAAACTATTTGCTCGTTTCATTTACCTTAGCACCGCCAGCGACCTGGTCTAAAATGAATATTAGACAATGGCATTGAAAGGGAAGTAATATCGGAAACAAAACAACTAACCCAAAACCGAATGATCTATTAAAATATTGGTTTAGCACCAGCTGCAAATCTGTAAAGTAAAGGTGTGCGGCACGTTGTTGACTAGATTTGCCAACTAAGAGCCGAGTGATGATTAAATTATGCCTATAGAATTACATACTTAATCCCACATTACATTGAAATGAGATCCCTTACGTAGAGTAAAACTTCGATTAACTGTCACTGGTTGAACCGTCAGATTCTATTCTCCGTTACCGCCATCCCTCCACAAACTTTAAAACTGCCTATGACTTACTTTTGCTGGAAGTGACTTTACTGTACTATGACGTAAGATAGGGAACATCGTCTCGTTAAAAAACTCGAGCATCAGAGACAGAAGGTGATGAGATATTATTTTAAGGAATATGTGTTTATAGTATTATAATATATTTCTCTTCATTTGTCTCTTCTCTTATATTGAAGTTTATATCGATCGTGTTGTAAAATTAAATACGTACAAGGTCCGACAATAAAGTAATAAGACTGATTTTTTTTAATGGCCAAGACAAAAACGCCATCTATGAATAAAAGCAGGAAATTAAAAGAGGAAATCTTCATCTATAATCTGGCAACTTTTCATCACAGCCCGAAAAGCAGACAACAAACAAGCCACCATTCTGTTAACCTAGTCAGATGTGAAGTGTTATGTAATCAGCATGGAGCAAAACATCTAACAATATATTTTGTTTAAAACTCGAAAAAGCGCCATTTCGATAATTAAATTGATGCAACAAGTTTATGGTGTTGATTGTTTATCTTGTAAACAGATTTTCAGCTGGTATTTACAATTCAAAAATGGTGTGGAAATGATAACCAATGCAACTAGACCTGAACGCCGAATTTCTGTTAGAAATGAGGAACTCATTGCAAAACCGGATACAAGAAGATCGTTGTTGGACTTTGAGGTTGATGGTCGTTGAATTTGGTGTTAATACATATACAATTAGTAACATTTTAGTAGAAGATTTGGGGCAAGAAAAAGTTGCCCAATTTTTTTTTTCCTCTTTCATGACAATGCACTAGCTCAAAGGGCCGTAGTTTTACAGGAATTTTTGGCCTAAAAACAGATGCCTGTTCTCAATCATCTACCCTATTTCCCAGATTTGTCTCCCTGTGACTATTTTCTACTCCCAGAATTAACGTTGCCATTAAAAGGACGCTTTTTTGACATTATTGATGGCATCCAAAGGGCCGTAACATCGACTTAAAGGGCCATAACAATGGAAGAACTACAGTGGTCGTTCTAGTGTGCGTTAGATCATGCCACTCGCTGTATCAATGCACTAGGGCTTACTTCGAATAAAATAGACGTTTTATCTTAAACTGTTGATTATTTTAATTTGTATCGATTTTTTTAGTCTTATTACTTAATTTTCGGACTCTGTATGTATGTTTTCTTCAATTTTAATTATTTTTTTTTAAAGTTTCATCCCAATCCCGCAGTGAAATCGCATTACTTTGCATATGTACATACACATCTTTTTTTTATCACTCCATTTGTTTTCTCCACACACCTGGTCAGGACAGTGACGGTTAATCGATGTTTTACTGTACTTGCACAAATCTTTTCTACATTAGGAAGCGGAAAAGACGCCATATCGAACAATTCTGACATCGCGACCATGTCTGGCTTTTGTCATCTACGGCATGTTTTATCTCTGGGCCATGCTCATCACTTTCACGTGCTTGCCCCTATATTTGACCAGTGTTTTAGGCTTTTCTTTGGTGGATGTAAGTATCATATATGTGTATTTGACTAATGTTTAACACTTTTCTTCGGCGAATATAAGTATCATTTGTGTGTAATTGACGTTTCTTTTTACTGGATTTCAGTATTATACGTGTGTACTTGACTAATGTTTTCCGCTTTTAGGGGGTTTATTATTAGAAGTATTTTTTGTATATAATTGACCAGTCTTTGTGTGTGTGTGTGTGTGTGTGTCTGTGTGTGTGTGTGTAGATGTATGTATTAATCGAATCACATAACTTATGTTATCATTTGTCATTAAGAGTGCAAATATAGTTCGTAAAAAAACCATATTCGTTTCTCATATATATACAAATCTATGGCTTGCGAGTTAATGAATGCGTTTTACTATTCTAGATATATCAAGGTTGATTCCTGTGGCGTATGATTTATTTAGCCTAATAATAATAATAATAATAATAATAATAATAATAATAATAATAATAATAATAATAATAATAATAAAAGCGTTCATGGGGCGATGAGGCAAGTGGTATGAAGGTTCAGCTGTGGAAGCGATGAGGTATCACAAAATAAAACTTAACAGGGGTGTATCAACAGTACACTGCGGACGCTGCACATGTTATTCTACAATTATATTTAATGGGTGAAAGTATTGTTCACAATATACTACATTGGGGTTTTATAATTATAATGTTCAACATTTACTGTTTAATTAAGAATATACATCACTGCACGTAGGTCATTCCCGTAAACGCCCTGTCCTCATCTTCAGCAAGCGCAGAGTTACAAATCCTACCACTGTTCTTAGTTCTTCATTGGTGACTATATACTCTGGTTTTTGCTGACGTGTTTCTTATAAATCTCATCTCATATGTTGTTGCTTTGCGTTTATGTACTTCAAGAGCTGTGCATGTACGACATCGAAAGCACTAAGTTGGTACGAATAGAGCATTTATAAACTGCTATTAAAAAAAAAAAAAAAAAAATTCATTTTGACATTTTGCCGCCTAAAAAAATGGGGCTGTTTCGTAATTCATATTGTTCCAGTTCTGTTTTTTTTTTTTGTTGTTGCCATTTTCATTTCTCCTTCCCCAGCGAATCCACTCTTTTGTGTAGATCACTTTTCGTCCCTTTTAGGATGACATTTTTCGTTATTTGAAGCCCTACTCTGGCTTTTGCCAGGGGCCACAATATAGCCTGGCCATAAATATGGCATAAAGGCTGAACGCGGTTTCTGGGACCTCTCCACGTTGATCCTCACACATGGTGGCACATTGTGTCATCGGGTGTTTATCGCTTGTGTGATGTCCTGATGGGATAGAAAGTCAATCAGTCAGTCATAGACTGCCTAATTATTTCAACTCCTTGTTTTAATTTCCCGCTTCTGCAACAGTGATTATAGGTTGAAATGGAGTTCTATTTACTGTAAACGTAACGTTAACCTGCTGAAATATACTATTACTGTTATGTCCTCCAGACAGGAATCCTGCTAGCGGTGCTCGCCTCCCTGCGCATGCCAGCCATGTTGCTATGGTCAGCTTTAGGAAACTGGTTGCTGACTCTGAGATCGATGACAGTCAACCGAGTGAGGAAGACAATGGTGGCGCTCAGTAAGAGGTTTTCTTCTTCTTGTATTCCATGCCAGCGTTCTTCAACATTTTCACATTTGCGCCCAGAAAAACAGCGAAACAACAAATATAAACAAATGTAGATATCAAGTTTTTTTGTTGTTAAATCCTATGTCATAAAATTGCGATTTTCAGCCTATGCAACATCTATTGCTCATAAGAGGTTAGAAAATCCTATATTCGTGGCTGCAAAGTTAATTCTGATAGATGTGACGATGTGTTAATCCTAGAGATTGAAAAATCCTGGAAAAGAAAAGCTAAAGACAACGTATCCCTGTCATATAATTATTCAGAAAGTGTTGGTTTCCCATCATAATTTTTTGCAGTCCACCAGTGGACCGGGGCCCATGGGTTGAACAACACTGGTCTAATCTGTGCAGATTTAATGTTCATGCCTGTCGACAACCTTCTTTCACGTGTTCTCCTGTGATGATTATAGTGATGATGGTGAGAAGCATTATTCTAACCATAATGAAGACGAAGATGAAGCCATCGTTGACAGAGATGAAGTCTGTGATGTTATGATGACGGCAATATTGAAGACGATGATGAAGCCATTGTTGACAGAGATGAAGTCTATGATGTTACGATGACTACAATAATGAAGACGATGATGAAGCTATTGTTGACAGAGATGAAGTCTATGATGTTATGATGACTACAATAATGAAGACGATGATGAAGCCATTGTTGACAGAGATGAAGTCTATGATGTTATGATGACGGCAATAATGAAGACGACGATGAAGCCATT
>CAJHNH020004114.1:10000-27500 GCA_905116865.2 Candidula unifasciata
AACATTTTGACGGTTCTTACCTAAAAAATGACATTAAAATGTGCCGATGCCCGCCACAAACTGCCTGTTACAGTTGTTCTAGAAAAAAAATGATGCCTTTCAAGAGAGCCCTTACAGCCAGAAAAAAGTCTTGTCTGTATTATTATATTAAATAATAGGTATTTGTTTTAACTGTATTTGTAAACAATAGTTCATTGCAGTAGTCATATTTACTAATGGTGTTTGAAGTTTGTATCAGGGTGTCACCCTCTTCCATCAGAGAAATAAAATTTAACCAGAACCAGATGTAAACTTGTTAGCATCTAAAGAAAACATTCACAAATGATATAATAAACGTGGCAATGTAAAATGCTTTCATCAGCATACAACAACAACGCAACTGATACAGGTGCATACAGTTTAGGACGAAACTGGTTAATATATATGCGCTATTCCTGACTTGCGGATACTAGTCATGGGCGATGACAAAAGCTCATAGAAGCCAGCTTCAGGCCTCAGAAATTAGGTAATAAAGTAGGGTGGTCCAAGGGAAAAGAAGGAAGGACAAAGTTCCCAACCGGTAAATACGCCAAGATCTTTAAAGCCGGGTCTTACAAACTCGAATGAATCAGTCACAGTTAACGATGGTTTTGATATGTATGTAGAATGGAAGAGAGTCAGTCAGGTGCTAGGGACCAAGAATCAGGGAGTTAGTCCTACAGGACGATCCAGAGTTCGCTGGGAAGACAACATCTGACTGTCTCTGACTGCAAAGGACTGGAATGGAATTAGTTCGAAAACGAAAGTGCTGATAGAGAAGTCTAATGATCCCTCTGGCAAATCTATCCACCCTAGGGTAGAAGAGAATTGACTAAGTAAGTAAGTACATACAAATTGAAAAATCAAAATACTCACCTGTTTTCGTTCTCCCATCAGGTACTCCGGCTTTATTTCAGGACTTTATTCGTCCTTGACATGTTTAGCGTCGCTGACGTCCCCTATGTTTGTTACAGCAATTACTGCCAAGGTGAGTTCTGAGATACTGACATTTTGATGGAGAAAAGTAAACCTACTGTGTGCCGTAAAAGGCATCTAATAAAGATTTGCTGAAACCTGATGTTTTCAAGCCGAAAGCCGAATGGTGCATAAACCACAGTATATTTCTGTACCACAACGTGGCAACCGCCTTATTAGGGCAAAAGAGGAAGAAGAAGAGGAAGTAGAAGAAGAAGAAAAAGAAGAAGAAGAAGAAGAGAAAGAAAGAAGAAGAAGAAAGAAGAAGAAGAAGAAGAAGAAGAAGAAGAAAGAAGAAGAGAAGAAGAAGAAGAAGAAGAAGAAGAAGAAGAAGAAAGAAGAAGAAGAAAGAAGAAGAAGAAGAAGAAGAAGAAGAAGAAGAAGAAGAAGAAGAAGAAGAAGAAGAAGAAGAAGAAGAAGAAGAAAAAAGAAGAAGAAGAAGAAGAAGAAGAAGAAGAAGAAGAAGAAGAAGAAGAAGAAGAAGAAGAAGAAGAAGAAGAAGAAGAAGAAGAAGAAGAAGAAGATGATGAAGAAAAAAGAAAAAGAAGAAAATGATAAAACAGCAGTAGTAATATTGTTAGCAGTAGTAGCAGTAGTGATAGTAGTAATAGTATTAGTAATATTGGTAGTAATAGAAGTAGTAAAAGTTGTAGTAGTAGTTGTTGTAATAATAGTAGTAGTAGTAGTAGCAGCAGCAGAAGCAGCAGCAGCAGCAGCAGCAGCAGTAGTAGTAGTAGTAGTAGTAGTAGTAGTAGTAGTAGTAGTAGTAGTAGTATTAGTAGTAGTAGTAGTAGTAGTAGTAGTAGTAGTAGTAGTAGTAGTAGTAGTAGTAGTAGCTGCAGTAGCAGTAGTAATAAGACGACGAGGAGTAGGTAGAGGATGAAGAGATGAAGAAGAAGCAGTAGTAATAGTGATAGTAAAAGTAGCTGTTGTGATAGTAGTAATAGTAGAAGAAATAGTAACAGTATTAATAATAGTATTAATGAAAGTAGTAGTATTATTGATAGTAGTAAGGGGAGGACCAAAAGGACGAAATAAGGTGAGAGAGTAAAGCGGTAACCCCCCCCCTTCCCCTTTTTTCCCCCGAAAAAGAAGCCACTAACAAGGAACTTACAAAAACAAAAACATCAGTTTCGATACTAACGAACCGTCGGGATAGTAGCACAACATAGAAATAATCAGGCAAGTAAAATAGAGAGAGAGAGCGAGAGAGAGAGAGAGAGAGAGAGAGAGAGAGAGAGAGAGAGAGAGAGAGAGAGAGAGAGAGAGAGAGAGAGAGAGAGAGACAGAGAGAGAGAGAGAGAGACAGAGACAGAGAGAGAGACAGAGAGAGAAAGGTTAAACCGTTTGGGAATAAAGGAATACATGATACTTCCACAACATAGGGTAGGCTGCTGAACCAGCAGCGGTAGGGGAAGAAACTCAAGTTCGTTATAAGTACCTCGGATCATTCACAGGACTTTGCAGAACCATCAGCAGCATTATTAATATTTTTGTTTGTACATTTGTAGTTTTTGTAGGCAAGTTTTACGCTCAGTAGTTTGCTGTAGCCTTAGAACGGTCAGCTCTCGATACCACTGACGAAACCAACACAAGACGTTATGTTGCCAAATCGCCCTCAGCTGGGATCGAACTCGGCACCCTGGCATTTCGAAGCGCCTAAGCCTCACACGCTCACCATCTTATTGAGCATGTCGTAAAAAGGTACAACTAAACGTTGGCTGAAATCTCATGTTTTGGGCTTAATGGCACACATATTACAGTTTGGCTGTAAACCAAAACATTACGGCCAACTGCCCTTTTAAGAGCAAACGCAGAGAAAGAATACGTTTCTCAAATTTATCCACCTTAAAAAAAAAAAAAATTATTAAATCAGCATTTATTCTTCTTCTTCTTCTTCGCGTTCACAAGCTGTAAACTCTGAAGAAAAGTTCTGGTTTTTGGTCCACTTCTGGACTGCAGTCATGTTCCAGAACCTGTTGCGTGTGCCTCTGTTTGACTGATCTGACTCATTTGTGTGCAGACTGTTGGTTCCTTGCCTCTCAGGAAGATTGACTCCGACTTCGAATGATGTTCCCAATTAGTCGACTCTTACGACATGTTTTTGGGTAGGCTCTATTCTTGTTTTTCCTAAAATAGGGCCTCGGAACGCACAAAGGGAAGTTACAGCCTTTTACATTTGTTGCATGCGAAAACTCAGTTATCATTCTTTTTCTAACCTTTCTTTTTCTTCTCAGGGCCTGTACACAGAATGGCGTTCGGTATGGATTACAATGGCTGCAGTGAAATTAACATCTGGATTAATTTTTCTAATTTTTGGCAACGCCTCACTGCAGCCATGGGCTGTATCGGAACCGAACACCTCAACCAGTAAAATTCTTGTTGTACCACCGCCAGACAGGACACAGAAGGATGTTTCTGAAGCCCTCAGCTTTCATCCACTTGAAACATAAATCACACTCATTTATACATTTTGGTAGTGTTAATTTTTTTGTTTTGTACTTTTGTTTGGAGCATGTGTGTGTACTGTGTCTAAAACGCATGTTGTTGCTTTGCATCCAGTGTTGTCTTTGGGCACATTACGTGATAAGGCACCAGTCTCACCCATGGCGCGAATCGTGTGCCTTTTTCAAACTTCTTTGTCTTCTTCTTGGCATTCACTGGCTGTTAACATCTGTAAAGTTCTGGTTGTTCGTCAACGTCTAGACTTTAGGCTTGTCCCAGAATGTGAGTTTTCAGTACACATTCAGATTTGGCATTTTTACATACCGACTGTTGGTTTTTCGCCTCTCAGGGGAAAACGCACTCCGACTTCAAAGGAAACACCCACAGTTACTCGACGTTTACGGGTTTACTAGGGACCCACCCTCCTCCCTCCCAATGGAGCCCCAATGTCAAATAATGCTAGTAGCCACGTGTCCTTATTAGGGTTTACTCTAATGAGCCAAAGACACGCTGAAGGAGTTATAGTGTTGAGATGTTGGCTCGCAATGGTCTAGGTAGTATCTCGCCGCTTCAGTGAGCATCCAACTACTTCAGGGGTAAGGCGATTCAAATGATGACACTACAGAATCAAGAATACATTCCTAGGCGCAACTTGGACTGACTTACCCATTACTTTCAAGCCCCCAGACTAGATGGTAATTCTATTCTAGTCAAATTAACACAATATAACATAAAGTATAGCAATACAACAAATACTCCAGACAACTTAAGACATGTGAAGGATGCACACTAACCACATAATGTGAAATAACAAAACATCATGTAATCAGTGCAAAACATGTAGGAATATAAAGAAAAGAATTCAGCAAGATCAATCAACCCAGCTAAGGATGCAATTAATATTCTATTCCATATGGACTCCTGAATTGTCCCTAGTAACAGCCAGTTTTATCACGGCTAAACTAGGACATTTTGTACCTAGGTAATAGGCTGTGACTGTTAGAGTTAACTGCAGGTAGTAGTGATCCTACTTGTCTGTCTAAGATGTCCTGCTCAGTTGAATTAAGGCCTCCTCCCACATAGGGCAGTACAGGTTTGAAGTCTTGTGAATTCCCCCATGAAGACCACGACACGATAGTCACGATAATTAACTAAGTAATGCATGTACCACAAGAATAGTCTTACAGTTCAAATGTATCTCACGGAAAATGGGTCCCTGTTAACAGTTAATATTTACACTTTAAGCCACCCTCTGATAGTCGCAGTTGTTGGCAACCCTCACATAAAAGACTTGTGGGTTGTAGATCCAAGCTAAGTGTGCACATCACAAAACAACAGACAGTTGTTTCATGGAGCCAATGACATGGTGTATGGAAAGGAATGAGTTGTTTGCAGAGGATCCCTCCTCCTGTAAGCTGGATGTGGGATTCACTGGATAGTGCTAGGATACTAATCGTCGACTTGGCCTGTGATAAAGAGAAAAACCAGAGTAAGCAATCACCAAACACTATACCATGTTCACCACCTATCCATTTAGCCACATAGTTTTAGCTCAGATGTCTGTGTTATGCTGAAATAGACTGCATAAGTCTGTAACAATTTTAGGATCGCAACTGACAGCTGTGGGGTTAGAAAGAAACGAAGTTCTATCTAATGCTGCTCTCTAGTGACAGCGATAGTTTGCATATGCCATCTTATAGAGGGATAACACCATTTCTTTCTTAAATAATAGGTTACTTATACTCACAGAAGAATACAATGAAACAAGAGTATAGATCTATACACGAGCCACATAAACAGGATACACAATCTCACTCCCCCGCTGACAATGTCCTGTTTACCATTTGGGTAGGGTGGACGTGACGTCATGTCATACTAGCATGACCCCAGCGGATACCGATCAATAGGGTCTGCGATGACCTGTTTATTCCAGATACTTACACTAGTTAGCAAGTGCAGAAATCTATCAAATGTAAACAATCATATACTAAAATGGACATGTAATGTCCGAGCAGTCTGTAACCCATTGAAGGAGTACGAGGTGAGATTTTTCGTCGTCTTGTAGGGAAACTAGTTACGCGCCGTCCTGCAGTTTGAATGGTTTGACAGCTAGGTCGCATTGCTTCACATAGCCACCTCTGCAGCAGAGCCGAATGTATGGTACTAATAATCTATAATGCACTTACCCATGCTTATGCACGTTCCCGGGCGAATCGGTGATTCAAACAGAGGTAAGCAGATAGACCAAAAGCCAGCCGTCTGTTCAATCTGGAAGCTCAGTTAAGAATGAGTTCAAACTAAGCGTCTCTCCACCTAGAGGCGGGAGGGGATTCATCCGCGTCCGAAGCGGTAGCTAGGTCATTGGAATATGTCTTCACTGTCAATGAATCTACCACCTATATGGTTGAATTTAAATATATGTCATTTTCAAGAGAATTAGATTGAATTTAGTACTTAACTCGACATCTTGGCACATAAGTACTAAAGAAGGACTATTTACGTAAAAAAAAAATTCTAAGATTTTTAAGTATCTCATTTACATAGAGGTGACAAAATATGGGCAGGTCATTGACCAGAGGGGTGTGGGCTGTCAATCGACACCCGGAACCCATACAGGAAACCACTTACCTAAAACCACGATAACCGTCTTGACGGTGTTGTGCTTAGTTTTATTTTACCTAAGTTTTTTTTTTTAAATCTCTATAGTTTTGTTCTGTAACATTATCATACTCTTTGCCAGTGTCTCACTGTGTCGTCACCACATCAAGATAATCGTCAAAGATTATTATCATCGTTGTCAGAGTGTTCATTAGATTTTCTCGTGTTTTCTTGTTCTTTCTTTCTTTCTTTCTTATTCGTAGATTTCATGCTCTGACAGACGAACATTTTACTCTTTTGCTCTTTATCCTCTGATAGGGCAGAGTGCAGTGATCTTCATTGTTATTAATTGCTGGCTCGAATGAGTCACCGCATCTTTCCATTCACCAACTGACAAGAACGAGAAAACATGGACGCTGGCAGACGTTCAGAAGTTACACGTACTGTTTATTTTCACTCGCTGATGTTGCAGTCAGTAAATGTTTTTACACGACAATATCACTCATCGATTACTTATTCAATGCTCTAAACAGTCAATCATACCTTTGTAACATCGTAGAATTCATCATTTAACTTAGCGAAACACAGTAATTTCCTCCATCCAGACGACAGTCATTCACAGCTGGCCACCGTTTCCGTCAGCCGCTATTTTATGCCAGGTAGGCATTGGGAAATCACGCTATTCAGAGGTCAACATTCTTCCGGACTTCTCACACGTACACCTTCCCTTGGCCTAAACGAGACTGCCTCACAAACCTTTCTTCGCTATTATTTAGCCCTCTGATCTGTCATGTTCTCGAATATTCTGGATAATTTCATTCTCACGAATTCCCCACCGTTGAAAGTCGTGTCTGGCCCGTGATAATTCGCATTTCACACGAATCCTGCCAGTCAACCTTCATGGTTCACGTGAACAATCATGTTTCACATAAAACCTGACTTTCAGATGTCTCTCATGAAACTCAAGACATAAATCTCGTGTTATCTCAGTCAGTCAAAACATTCGTCTTACATTTATTATCGACGTCATCTATCGGGCATGAATTAATGGGGAGAAAATGACTCACTACACAGAGGAACTTAGCCAACTCCCCCTAACTGTCGCTATCACATGTAGGCAACTCCATGTCTTTATCAATGTTTTAACTTCACTTTCTAGTTCCCTTCTCCATAGATGAGTGTGTGTCGGTCTTCTTATATTTCTACACCTTCGTCGTTTTCAGTTTAAAGACTTATAAATATCCTGTTCAGGTTTTCAAAATTTGTGTGTCCAATCCAACGTCAGGCTCTGTTCCTCACCTTCTAATTCATTGTTTATAGATCTCTTCCAAAGCTAAACATTAATGATTTTATCATAAGAGTTTAATATTTAAAGGTTGGTTTTCGTTTTTTCCCCCTTTGGTTTCGATAAATGTCCTAGTGTTATGAGAACTCCTCCTGCCTTTCGTATTATCATTTTAATATCTCTGTCGGGTCCCCTATCTTGAATTGACCAACAAGACATTTGAAAATAGAAGGTACTATCACTGGTCAGTTTTATCACAAACCTGAAGCACAAGCATAGTTAAGGCTCTCTAGGATTAAAAAGAAAAAACACAGTGCCTCAGAGTCCATATTTAAAGAGAACGATTCAGCTGGGAGTGAGCAAGACGTCTAGACTAATGTGTACCCACAGTCTTAAAAGAACAAAGCTTTAATCAGGTTAACCAGTTTGGGAACGCTTAGTTAACCAGTTTAGGAACGCTTAGTTAACCAGTTTGGGAACGCTTAGTTAACCAGTATGGGGCAGAGCATGTACGAGAATGTCCCAGGTGCAGTGATGGCAGTATTTCATTGATTCATTCATTTACAAATAACATTAAAGAATACAGATGTTTTGGTCTGTCCCATTGTGTAGTTCATAAGATTTAAAAAAATGAACAGTCTAATAGATTGTATACATTCACCAAATTATGGGTTTAAAAAAAAAAACAACCAAAAACATCAGACTTTAGTAACGTGGCTGGTATGCAAAGACTAATGACAATTTGTTGGAAGGTCTTCATTAGTACATAACTACGCAATGCCTTCTGTATATTTGATTTCTGCTTTTCGAGTCGTAGTATGGCAGTAAAAGTCAGTATAGAACTCAAGCTAAATTGCATAAAAATATAGTGCATATATTGACTTGCTGGCCTAGAGACAATGATATACCATATAAGGTGTTACTTATAGTTCGAGATGGACCAACAATAAGTCTCAAAGATAACACCAGACACTCTACAACAGTAATAATTGTCTTTAGTCGCGGTTACATTAGCGAAACCAGAAACTTGTATCTCCCTCGGCATATCCGGTGCTAATTATCAGTGCAGAGGCATAAACAGATCACCACTGTCTAAAAAGAATGTTGCATTTTGGTTGGGATGAGAGACAAGGGTATCTAGTCGACACTCAACACTCAGGAAAAAAGGCAAAAGGGACATGCGATCATGGTTACTGTAGGTATTATATAGAATTGTAGCTGCGCTGGTTGCTGGAGATGGAGATGTTGTGTTTGTTCTTCTATTTGAGTGCTCACGGGTAAGGTGATCGGATCATATTTGACGTAGTTGCCTAGTGAGCATCACAGTACTCTTTTGTGTTCCCATTTTTTGTACTGTGTAAATATTCTGTTGCCTCTACCCGTGGCTCGAGGTACCCACCTGTCCAAAGTGACAGCCCTTGCATTCGTATATGAACAACTGCATAATGCAACCGTCTTCAGTTGCATCAGTTATCTGTAAAACCGTGATGCTGCATAAAACATCAAGTATGTTCGTAGCATGACTAACAGAACCTTAGTCTTGGATCTGGTATTGTTAGGAAAGCCGACGATGCTAATACTGTCACAAGAACTTAGCTTACACAAACATTCCAGTTGTAAGTGATGTTTCAGCTACTTTATTAAACTACTGCATTCATTAAGGTATTATCTGTAATTATTTTTGATTAAAATAGTTAGTTAAACATTATATTGATATCATCATCATCAGGTGCCATGCCGACTGGCGTTGGCGATCATGCCTCTTCACAGTCTGCGATCTCCTGCAGCATGTATCAGTTCGTGTGATGACACACCCCCATGCAATGCAACAAGACTGTCAAGCATCTTCTCTCGTTGTCTTCCTCTATCCCTCCTTCCACAGATCTTTCCAGTGGTCACAACATGTTCTATTGATTATATTGATATATTTGCTCAAAATTACATGGATATCCAAAACTAGTATCTTTCTATTTTGAAAAAGGCTCAGAGGTCATGTGACTTCAGCATTGCGAACATGTTTTGTAATTCAGAGGTACCCGGGTTGATTCCAGCTGCGAACGCTTTGACTTTGACAGAAACACCCTAATCAGTTACCTTTTACGAAATGCTTGTTTGGGACAGAGGGTCTTAACCCAATGAGGCCCTGAAACCAAGACGGGGATTTGGTCACACTTGAGGTACGAAATAGTTTAACCTAAATCTACAGGAGTGTGAAAACTATAGAGGAATTATGTTGCTGTCAGTTCCTGGAAAAATATTAAGTAGAATTATATTGGAAAGATTAAAAGATGATTTCGATAAAAAGCTCAGAGGGATTCCATGGTGCCCCATTAATTTCCAGAGATATTCTCTATCAAATCTGTCAAAAGCTTTTTCATAGTTTATAAATCCAATGTAAATTGCTGAATTTAGTTTAATGCTTTGCTCAATTATTATACTAATGTGGCCATCTGGCCAGTACAAGATCTGTTTGGTCGAAAACCTGCCTGTTTATCTCTGAGCGTTTTATCAATATCATATTTCAGTCTTCCAAAATATTCATTCTTAATACCTTACCAGAAACTGACTTCAGCGTAACTCCTCTATAGTTCTCACCCTCCTGTAGATCATCTTTTTGGGGGCAGTTTCACAAGATATCATTTTCTCCAGTCTGCTGGTATTTCTTCGTCTCCTAGACTTTACTAAATAGTCTATGTGGCAATTCCGGTGCTGTTTTTTTTTTAAATGTTGGCCTTAATAGCTTCTACTAAGATACCATCTGGATCTGCCGCCTTTTCTTCCTTCAGAAGATTGATAGCTGTTCTAATATCCTCTTTAGATGGCATCTCACAGTTTATATCCAGTTTCATTTCTAAATGCACCATTGGTTTTGATCTATTTAGAAGTATTTCATAATATTCAGATCATCTGTCCATTTGATATTTAGTGGTAGTAAGTATCTTTCCTTGACTAGTTTTGTTCGACCAAGTCCTTGTGTTACTGTAAAGGTCTCTGAAGTTTCATTTTGCTCTTGCTGTCTCCGCTTCTTGTGCTCACTTGTTACATCATTATTTGTCCAATTCAGGAAGAATATATCTTCCCTCTTTGCTGTAGCTTTTGACTGTCAGAACTAATTCCTCTAGGCACTGTACTCTGTTGGTAAGAAGAACTGCGTCGTGTGCGTATCTTAGCTGTGAACGTCACTTTTGTTAAATATTACCACAGGACGTCAATAAGTAAGTCACAGAAGGTTTGAAATATATATATATATATATATATATATATATATATATATATATATATATATATATATATATATATATATATATATATATATATTAGAACCTCAAAACGTCTTTTTTTTTTTTTTACACATACACTATTTCTTTATTTTTCAACATAATTTCCAACAATACTGATGCACTTGTCCCATTATTAATCACTTCTTCCAAACCATCTGCGTAGAACTGCTTTGCTCTTTTTTTCTAAGCCACATTTTCACTTGACATTCGACTTCTGCGTCATTCGCCATGTGGATTTGTGCAAATCGCTAGGGACTAGCTGTCAGGGCTGTAAGGTGGATGTCCCAGAAGTTCCCACTCTAGATGGGTATTTTTTCTTCTGAGTTAACCGAGCCGTATGTAGTCTGGCATTGTCAGGAAGGAGCAGTACTCCTCTAGTCAGCAGGCCTGGATGGTTTCTTCGAATTGCACCATGAAGCATCGACAGAACTTTGTGTCACGGAGTGAACAACCAAACCCTACACTTTAGACTATTCGTGACGTTGACACCCCTAGCGGGCAGGTCACCTTTCAAATTTTAATCCGTCCGGTGGGTATATAGTCCCTCATATTGATATATACCTCTATCTGGTGGAATAAACCTTTCTAGACCCTCTAGTTGTTGTGAGAAGTCTACATTTTCAAACTTACAACTGTGGGATAGATATTCTCTGGAATAACATTCCGTAATTCCTGAAAGCCTTTTTACTCCTTGTGTACTAATACAGGACTTCTTTTCTAGAGTCGCCAAGCGAAATCTGGCGGAGTCATTCTTTGCCAGACCTCTGAGGTGTCGGGACGCATTTAAACTCTCTGATTAAACCTTGGCGCATTCAAAATACCAGTTTAATCTTTGAAGGATTCCTAAGCTTGGGATGATATCTCCTTGGAGGCCAGGCATTGAATCAGCAGTCTAGAAAGGCACCAACCACCAAAGTGCCCACTACCAAAGCAGCAACCACAAACGTACCCACTACCAAATCATCACTATGGCAAACAGCAAGGTGGTAGCCAAAGAGTAGGCATCTGCTTACAGGCAGCGCCATTGACATTCACATCAGTGTGCCTTCTTCAGGAGCGTGTGGGTTCCAGTGGCTGGAAGGCTGTTGTTCCAGTCCACCAGGACCACCCTCGGTACAGAACACCCTCTTCAGGAGCTTGTTCAGCCCAAATTTTGATCTATATGTGACTGTGTCTGTCAGATGAACTATTGAAGTGAACTTTCTCAGAAGGCCAGCCTGTTCCAGTATCATGAACTGATAAGTGCAGTGACTCCAACCTAGAATAGGAACAGATAAGTAGTGAACTCTATGGTCATGCCGTGTTCTATATTTACAGGTCCACGCCAAATCACCTTGATGATGTCAGGCTGCCTCTCAGAGATTCCTCAATGTCCGTCAAGAGAATTTCAGTGTTGATCTTGCAATATTCCAATGCTTTTTATCTTCCTTTGAGTCATATATCATGTTGATGTTGAATTTATTACAGTATTTCTAAGGTTTTTCTATTGACTGTGGTGTCACTCATTCATTGTTCTTAGCTGTCTAAAGTAAATGTATGTTCAATTAATAATCTTCATCTGTGTTAACATGGCTGTGATAGTATACTATCATAGCCTGGGAGCTATCTTTTTATAGTAGTGGAGGTGTCCAGCCAAATGTGCCTAGGAATATTAGATATTCTTTAGTTCTTAAGCTTGAGTTGCCCTACTCCTGAAATAAGTTGAGCGTATATTGGCCACGGGATATCTCTTAGACCAATACGAGCCGACGCCTCAACATTATTATTTCAGAGTGCTGTTGGTTCTTAAGGAAAAATCCTTAAATCAGGCACGCGACACGAGCGGTATGTGACACTTTGCAGCATGAATCAGCATTCGCATTATAACATTTGTTTTTAAAACATGGTTAAATGCACTCCTTGACAATCTAAGAACATTGTAATCAAAACCTTCCCTGCTGATGGCGTAACCTTGAATATTAGAACAGAAGGCTTTGAAACACGCTTTCATTCGGGCTCGTGGTGATGCATCCATGATTCGTCCCCAGTAATAATTCGTTTCAGCATGTCTTATCCTTTATCTGCGTATCGACATAACTGCTGCAATGACAGGCCTAACAGGTTCATTTTGTGTTCTTACGTCAATTGTCTTGAGCACACTTTCTTAAATTTCAATCGATCATGCAATATGCCATATGCTGAACAATTTGAGCACCCTATTGCAGCTATTACAGAGTCAACCGTTATTTGCTTGTCACCTCTAATCATCTCCTCCACCCTCCTCACGGATGCATCTGTTGCAATCTTAACAATACGACTAGATCGGAATACGCACACCTCAACAGGACATTGTTCTTTGAGGGTACACTCAGTAAGTACAGTTGCCATTTTGTCTGTTTTGCGAATGAGCATGTAACACCTAGCGCCAAACACAGCGCAGACATAAAGTTTGATGTTGCTGTCACTTAATTACACTTTTAGAAACCACCAACTATATTTTCATACCATCTTATAACCATTTGTGACTTTCCCTCGTAAACACAGACTGAACGTCTGTGACACACCTGCAGTCGCGAACCAAATGGAGCAGTCAATTTAAAATCCAAACTAAACTTTCAGGGTGCCAGGCCAAATGCCTAAACTCAATAATTATGCATGTAAATAATGCGACATTTGTGTTCGGAATGCATTTTAATGTTTAAGTTTACTATATTCCTAGTCTTTTATTTCTCCTGTGATCTCATCGAGGCGTTTGCCAGAGATGTAACGATCGTCTGCATGCTCTTTCTTATGTTTGCTCAAGGTGATCTACGTGTGCTCTTTTTGCCCTTGTTAAGGGATCACGATACGGTATTTTCTATATTAGGTTTATAACAAAAATATAGATTTGTTAACTTTTAATTTTACTTGCCCCGTCCTAATTTGATTTTTTTTTTTCGGAATGACATTTAGTACCAGTTTATTCTCGTCAGATCGCTACGGAAGATCTTCTACTCTTTAATTTACTGTAAAATTTGTTTTAATCACAGCCTTGATTTTTTTTGTCTTATTTCTTCTTGTTAGGTGTCACCGTGGCGTTGCGGCTACACGCTTGGGTGTGGATCGGAAGGTCGTGGGTTCAATCCCAGGCGTAGCCGGACTTTATTCAAAAATGACTAACTCTCAGGTCGACCCAGAGTTGAGTGCGTACCGGACGCAGTCTCGGGAAGTGAAGGCGGCCGGTGTGATGCTGATCACGTCAACCATCTTATTACTCTGGCAGCTCTTTTAAGACACTCAAGCCGTGTCTAAAGTTAAGGTTTTTCTCTCATTATTTTAGTAAGAGCTCATGTCGGACAATAAATTCACTATTAATTCTAAAAATTTATAATTCCGTTAAAATTATGAATATTGTTTCTTTTTGAGGTTCTAATGTAAATCGTCATTTATAAGAGCACGGATCAACGATTCACTCCAGAACATGGGGAACAAATATATTTTTAATAATGCCACAAGTGACTAAAGACAACGTCGCTACAGTTGTTATTGTTAGTGAAACATTTAAGGACCTTGCTTTACCAGAGAAGCATGAAATGCCATCTAAGGCCGCCGTGGAGGATCTCAAGGAATCGGAGCAGAACTTGTGGCAGATGATATTTTCCTGGAGAGGTTTCATTGTTCTGCTTATGCACGCCGCCTACGTCATTCACGGTTTCTCGTTTTCCACTGTGCCAATTGCTTTAGTCTGTATGTGTGGACCTGTAGCGGCTCCAAGCAGGAATGCTCCATCTAACACTACCAGCTTTTTCAATACATCAGGGTATTCGAATTCAACTGGCTATGAGGATGGATTGCTTTTGCAGGTAACTTTAATGTTCTGTTCCATACGCCTTTAGTACTAACCTAAACTAGAGGTTAAAACTGCATTGTATAAAAATGACCATTTTATGCCCCCCCCCCCCCCCCCCCCAAAAAAAAAAACCCATGTCACTGTAGGTTAGAAATAGTAATCCTTCATGTTATATCATCATCACCATGGGAACTGTCAACTCCATGCCATCGTTTCAGCCCATCCAGCATCATCTCTCTTGATCTGCCTCTAGCCCTTTTTCCATTGATCTTTCCAGCTGTCACGATGTTCTATCTATCTCCCTTCTCATTAAGTGGCCAAAGAACAGTGTTTGTCATGCTGTATGGAACCAGTTTTAATATAAGGCTGTGAATCAGACAGTAAATAAACAAGCACATTTATTGTGGCCTATGAAATAGAGTTTTAGAATTCCGTGGATGATTAAAGAGAGCATTCCAGATGTTTTAAAAGTGCACACATGTTCCAGTTTTTTCTTCTCATAACATAAACCATACATTCGTCACAACGAATATCAAAAGGTACAGTCAACATTTATGGGTCATGTTATGAGAAGAAAACTGGAACATATGTGCACTGAAAAGATCTGTGCTAAAAAAAAAACAGAAGAAGATCTAAGATCTTCAAAATCATGCCTCACTTAGTGTAAACCTCCGTGCCACGAAAAAAGACTGAAGGAACTTCTCATATTGTCTTCCTCTGTCTTTTTTCCCACAGACTTTCCAGTCGTCATGTCATGTTTCAGTTTCCTTCTTCTAATGTTTGTTGTCATCGAGCAGTCGGCTCTTTCAAAACATCTGGGCTGCTCCTTTTAGTTCTCCAAGGTATTCCAAGTATTCTTTAATGATAGCCTATTTCTGAGGCCTCATGAAATTATTTGGCTTATCTATTAATTGTCCGGGATTCACTACAACATGTTACAGCTAACTCTATATAACATGCAAGAATTCCTTTTATTACCTTCAGTGATATGTAAAACTAAAGAACCCTCTACACTGCGTATTGGGCATATAGGATCAGACGTATATTTTTATAAACCAATCGGCACTTGGTGGGTAATGCGGGCAACATTACGCCGGTCGCCCTTACTTCCAGTGACTGCTTCTGGTACCCACACAAGGCTGGGTCGACATGGAAGCCAATGTAAATTTTTTTAAAAAGCCCCGTTCCGTCAGGACCCGAACCCACGACCTTCCAATCAGCAGTCTGGTGACTAGCCGCCTCACCAGTTACATGGATTTATTGAATAAAAGTTTCTTCAATTTATGAAATATTTTGTTGTATAAAACGTTGAATGAGATACATGGCGGTATGGTCGTGGTAGTAATAGATCTTGGTCGGGCCTGCTGCCCATGAGGTATATTATTGTGTTTATCTTTATGTGGTTCGCGGGCTGTGATACCAAACCCTGCAATAAAACAGTATACCACTAACATCTATAACACTGGTTCCGAAACATCCTAATGCCGTGACCCTGTAACACAGTTCCTCGTGTTGTGGGGACCTCCAAACATACAATTATTTTCGTCACTACTTCATAACTTCAAGGAATTTGTGGTTTCCGATAGTGTTTGGTGACCTCTGAGAAAGGGTCGTTCGACCCAAAAAGTGTCGCGACCAACAGGTTGAGAACCGCTGGTGTAAAAAGGACTTTCACTTTACAATTGCCAAAGCTTTTATTGAATGTTTTTCCTCTCATATGCTCAGTTCGCCACCTTACAATAGTTTACGTCTATATCCAAGCACCCTTTCTGACGAGCCCTCCCCCTTCTGCTTCATCTTCACAGTCGAAGATACAGTTTAATTGTTTGAACATTGGACCAAAATCATGACACAGGGTTAGTAACCCATATGCGCTCCGTTCTATTTCTAATTCAGCCCGAGTCTGAAGAATCTCAGCGCGGTGCACAAACTCCGTAGCACCGGTAAAGATGCTGAAATACTTTGGGTAGGTTTTTGCCTCAAATTTTAGCGCGGACTACTCTTTTCGAAGTCCAACTGCCAGGGGATTTTCCCCAAAGTACGTAACAATACACAAAGGCGTTGGATCTTACTACTCAGAGAACAAAAGAAATGTGTTCCAACAAACTGAATGCAGCACTCTTATCATCTATGCCCACTTCAGCACATCTTTCAAATTGTCGGTGAGGTAGGTTTTTGTTTTTCTGTCGTAATCTTTATTTGCACAGTTTGTCTTTACAGCACTTGGGATTTAGCCTCATATTTTGTACTCAAGCCACCTTCCTCTCCCTCCCCACCCTTCCAAGCTACAGTTGTAATTACAGTTTGCATATCTATTAGGAAACAGAAACCTTATATCTCCCTCGACACCCACAGCGGTAAAAGAGGAAGTGAAGAAGAAGAAGATATCTATTAGGGCTGTAATGTAGGTAGACTTGGGAACTGATAGAGATATTGCAATTCTAATTCAAAAGGCAAGAGGAGTTTTCATAGTAATAGAAAATTTGTGGAGGTCAAAAGAAATTAAAACTATTACAGAACTAAAAAAATATTTAATTCTAATCTAAAATCAGTTGTCCGGAGCGGAAACATGGAGAACAATTAAGACAGTTAATAAGAAACAATAAACATTTATTTCCTGGTGCCTGCTCAGAAAAGAGGGATTTAAATGGTACGATAGAATCACTGCACATTTTAAAGTAATTACATATGTGAATGAAAAGTATGATTTTGTGTATTTCTTTTCAGTAAAACATTTCTCATTTTTATAAGCATATGTTAAAAGTGGTGCAGTCATCTTTAAACTGCAATTATGACGTCAACGTGTTCGTTTGCACCGTGATCTCATGTGATTAACACCATTCACATTCTTGACAATGCTGGAAGGCTAAAAGACAATGATTATTGTATCTTCTATTACCCTAACAGATTTTCATTTGAAGCTACTCGTGGTTTCAGGAAAAGTATGATTTTTTTTTTTTTTGGTTTTGTTTCAGGAGAAAAAGTATGAATTTGACTGGGACTCCAAGACCAGGGGTTTTCTACTCTCTGGCGTTTTCTTTACCAATTTCCTGGCACCAATTTTGGCCAGCGCTTTGAGGGGTTACCTTG
>CAJHNH020004114.1:32500-47568 GCA_905116865.2 Candidula unifasciata
CAGGCATTACAAAACGTTCGCATCGACTTAGCGACAGAGCCGACATGAAAAGGATAATGCTACATCAAAATGATCAGTTCATTTTCAAGCAGTCACGAATGACGCCTCTATCGATACATTTAAGGAATATTGCTATTGGCCGATTGCAGTCAGGAAAATGTCAAAGTCAGGTTGCCAGGCACCTATACGTGGTACTGGTAAAGTCAGGTTGCCAGGCACCTATACGTGGTACTGGTAAAGTCAGGTTGCCAGGCACCTATGCGTGGTACTGGTAAAGTCAGGTTGCCAGGCACCTATCCGTGGTACTGGTAAAGTCAGGTTGCCAGGCACCTATACGTGGTACTGGTAAAGTCAGGTTGCCAGGCACCTATGCCGCACACTACGGTACTGGTAAAGTTAGGTTGCCAGGCACCTATACGTGGTACTGGTAAAGTCAGGTTGCCAGGCACCTATACGTGGTACTGGTAAAGTCAGGTTGCCAGGCACCTATAGGTACCTAAAAGTCAGGTTGCCAGGCACCGTGGTACTGGTAAAGTCAGGTTGCCAGGCACCTATACGTGGTACTGGTAAAGTCAGGTTGCCAGGCACCTATACGTGGTACTGGTAAAGTCAGGTTGCCAGGCACCTATACGTGGTACTGATAAAGTCAGGTTGCCAGGCACCTATATGTGGTACTGGTAAAGTTAGGTTGCCAGGCACCTATACATGGTACTGGTAAAGTCAGGTTGCCAGGCACCTATACGTGGTACTGGTAAAGTCAGGTTGTCAGGCACCTATACGTGGTACTGATAAAGTCAGGTTGCCAGGCACCTATACGTGGTACTGGTAAAGTTAGGTTGCCAGGCACCTATACGTGGTACTGGTAAAGTCAGGTTGCCAGGCACCTATACGTGGTACTGGTAAAGTCAGGTTGCCAGGCACCTATACGTGGTACTGGTTCACAGCCACTGGTTTAGTAAAAGACCCACATCGCAGTGGACGACACAGAGTGACAACAGCAGCAGAGAATTGCTTTATTCGGTATCCCTACCTCAGAGACAGGTTTACAACAGCTTTCTCAACTGCACAGGCATTGCCTCCAAGACGTCCTGTGTCTGATCAAATTGTTCGGAACAGACTGCATGATTTTGGTCTTTGGGCTCGACGACCACACCAAGGACCTGTCCTTACGCGTAGCCACAGCCAAAATCGATTTCTTTTGACCAACTAACATCGTCCGTGGGCAAGTGACAATCAGTGGAGACGTGTCTGGTTCAGTAATGAATCTTTCTTTTTGTTGCAGCGTCATAATAGACGACATAGGGTCTACCGAAGACGAAGTGAAGGTTTAACCCAAATTGTGTTGATGAAGCTTTGCTGCACGGTTATGAAGATGTGGTGTAATGGTATGAGGAATTATCAGTTACAACAGAAGGAGTCAATTAGGGCACATTTAAGGAAGCTTGAAAGCGCAACGAAACGTCAGTGAAATTCTACGACCACGTGTCCTTCCTTTTGGGATGCCAACATATATCTTCTTTAACAGGGCAACGCCAGACCCCATTCTGCACAGCTGACCATGCAGTTGCTGGCTGCCAATAACATTGAAACATTTCCCTGGCCATCCCTGTCTGCAAACACGAGTTCGATTGAGCACCTGTGGGATGAGCTACAAAGAAGTGTTTGTCGCCAAAACGTTGCTCCAGCCAATGGTCGTGATCTGTTCCAGGCACTCCAGAAAGAGTGGTCAGCCATCCCACTAGCCCACATCAGACATCTGATCGCATCCATGCCCAGGAGATGCCAGTCACTGATCCACGCAAGAGAAGGCCACACACCAAACTAACGGTAGTAGTAGTACTTTTACCACTCCAGGACATCAAGCAAGCGATAAACACCCGATGACACAAAGTGTCGCCATGATGATGAGGATCACCCGTGGAGAGGTCCCGAAAACCGCATTCAGCCATTAGGCCATATTTATGGCAGGGCTATATTGCAGCCCCTGGCAAGAGCCAGGACAATGCTTCAAAATAACGACAAATTACATCCCACAAGAGGGTGACAGTGATATATTATAGTACTATACTAATGGTAAAGGCCTACGCTAAAAAAGTATCGTGACCCAGATGCACAAAATTGATAGATGGAACTCTAAGGTAATCTTGTGTGAAATTTTGGTAATTTCACTTACTACATTACAAAGTTGCAGAATGTCAAAATGCTAAGTAGGTTTGTTCTTTTCAGTAACTTTAAACAGTAGTATATATATATATATATATATATATATATATATATATATATATATATATATATATATATATATATATATGTGTGTGTGTGTGTGTATATATATATATATATATATATACACACACACACACACACACACACATATATTATATATATATATATATATATATATATATATATATATATATATATATATATACATAAATGCATTTTAAACAAGCGGATAATGTTAAATACACTCTCGTTTATATTTTATTTAAAAAAAAAGTATATGTTTGCCAATTGACAGAATTTATATAATTCTCTACTAGAAGGCTCCAAGTCAAAACTTTTTGGTTTCTTTTTCAAAGAATCATTTTTGGACCTCTGCAGATTATAAGAGCCCAAGGTGTAGCTGAATAAGCTAAACCCAGCCTTTGAATTGCTACATTTTCTGGGAGTGGTACAATTATAAAGATGGCTGACTATACTATAATTAGAATATACTAACAAAGCAACTAATAAAATCACTAGATAAGCGTTTTGAAAGTGAAACAATTTAGGTATGTAGTTTAACGCTGCCCTTAAATTTCATGATTATTTTTCATTCCTTCAAGGTTGGTATGTATCTGGTTCTCTTGGACCGCTTGTGTCTGGCTATCTGTGTCTAATACCGTTTGATGGCGGCTGGCCGTTGATATTTTATTTTAATGGTATGTATTTTAAAATGATTTATAATTAATTTTTTTTCATTGAATATTTATTTGGCGCTGCAGTACGCGTCAAATGTAACACTTGGTAGATGTGATACATTTATTCAGGCGTAATACTTGACTGATGTCATACTTTACATGTATAATACGTGACAGATGTAACACTTGACAGATGTAATACTTGACAGATGTAATCAGATGTAATACAGTAATTAATGTAATACTAGACAGATGTAACACTTTATAGATGTAACACTAGACAGATGTAACACTTGACAGGTGTAATACTTGACAGATGTATTCAGATGTAATACAGTAATTGATGTAATACTAGGCAGTGTAACACAAGGCAGATGTAAAACTTGACATTTGTAACACTAGAGTTATGTAATAATTGACACATTTAGCACATAACAGAAGTAACACTCGATAGTTGTGACACTTGACAGATGTAACACTACACAGAAGTAATATCTGACAGATATAACACTAGACAGATGAAATACTTAACAGATGTAATACTTACTTGACAGATGTAATAATTGACAGATGTAATAATTGACAGATGTAACACTTGACGGTTGTAACACTTGACAGATGTTATACTTGACAGATGTAACACTATACGGTTGTAACACTTGACAGATTTAACACTTGACAGATGTATTACTTTATATATGTAATACTTGACAGATGTAACACTTGACAGATGTAACACTTGACAGATGTAACACTTGACAGATGTATTACTTGATATATGTAATACTTGACAGATGTAACACTTGACAGATGTAACACTTGACAGATGTATTACTTGATATATGTAATACTTGACAGATGTAACACTTGACAGATGTAACACTTGACAGATGTATTACTTGATATATGTAATACTTGACAGATGTAATACTTGACAGATGTAACACTTGACAGATGTATTACTTGATATATGTAATACTTGACAGATGTAATACTTGACAGATGTAATACTTGAAAGATGTAACACTTGACAGATGTAACACTTGACAGATGTATTACTTGATATATGTAGCACTTGATATATGTAACACTTGACAGATGTAACACTTGACAGATGTAACACTTGACAGATGTAACACTTGACAGATGTAACACTTGACAGATGTAACACTTGACAGATGTAACACTTGACAGATGTTGAAACTTTGACTAAAACTAAGACTAAGAAATACATATATGTGATTCTTTACAAATCGTAATCAGGTGCAGTAGCAATACCGTGGATAATTGCCTGGTTGCTGCTGAGCTCCCGAAAGCCTGAAGATCATCCTTTCATTTCACAAAAGGAGAAAACATACATCACAAGTAATCGTGTTGGACTGAGTCAGGATACAGCAAACGCTCAGGTTAGGTACCTGTTTGTTGCCCCTGTTTGGGTGCCGAATCTATCCCAGCAACGTAATTCATTGGGGAATAATGAACATTCAATAAGAAGAATCCATGCATCTGGACAACCTATGATGTAGGTGGTAATGAAAAAACCATGATGATGATGGTCATGATGACAGTGATTATAGTGGTTGCGGTAATGATGATGATGATCATGATGACAGTGATTATAGTGGTTGCGGTAATGATGATGATGATCATGATGACAATGATTATAGTGGTTGCGGTAATGGTGATGATGAGGGTGATGGTGATGATGAGGGTGATGGTGATGATGAGGGTGATGGTGATGATAAGAGTGATGGGGATGATGAGGGTGATGGTGATGATGAGGGTGATGGTGATGATGAGGAAGATGATGATGATGTAGTGATTATAGTGGTTGCGGTAATGATGATGATGAGGGTGATGGTGATGAGGAGGAAGATGATGATTATATGGTGATTGTAGTGGGGGTGTTGATAATGATGATAAAGATGATAATAATGGTGATGAAAGTTATGATGATTAGGATGACGACGAAGATGATAACTATGATGATGATGAGTAGTTGTATGATGATGATTAGGGTGGTGTCGATGCTGTTGATGATGATGATGATTTTTAATGACAATGGTGGTGTTGATTGAGATGGTAAAGATGATAACGATGATTATAATAAATATAATAACAATGATGATTAGGATAATGACGATGATGATGATTATTTTTTTAAGGACAATGGTACTGTTGATGATTATGGTAAAAAGGATGATGATAATTATGAAAATATGATAATGATGATGATGATGATGATGATGAAGATGCTAATGATGATGATGATGATGAACATGTATTTATATCTCACCCGCCAGACCGCTGAAAGACCACCATATCGAAGAATTTTCAGCTCCGTTCCCGTTATCTCATTCATCGTGTCAGCGGTAGCCGTCTTTTTCAATGTCACCATATTGGTAACCTGCATGCCTGTCTACATGGCCAGCCTGCTCAAGTATTCTCTACAAGAGGTCAGTCCATCTGCCTTTTGTCTGAATGTTTGTCTCCTTCACCGATCGCCCCTTTACTTCTCCTCTTCGTATTCATCTTTTCAATTGCCCAAGACCCTCCCCCCGATGGACCATTGTTTTACGTCTTCTTCTTCTTCTTCTTCTTCTTCTTCTTCTTCTTCTTCCTTCTTTTCTTCTTCTTCTTCTTCTTCTTCTTCTACTTCTTCTTCTTCTTCTACTTCTTCTTCTTCCCTCTCTTCCTACTTGCTTTCACCGCCTGCTTCTTTGATCTTTCTGCTATTGCTCCTATTTATTGTTTTTTACTCATCATCAACCTCCTCCTTTTTTTCCTTGTCTTCCTCTTCCTGCTAACATTCTGAGATGAGAAGTCTGTCTGATGGTTATCTTAATTTTATCACACTTGGACTAGTTGATCACTTAAACATTATCACACTTGGACTAGTTGATTACTTAAACATTATCACACTTGGACTAGTTGATTACTCAAACATTTTCACACTTAGACTAGTTGATCACTTAAACATTATCACACTTGTACTAGTTGATCACAAACAATATCACACTTGGACTAGTTGATCACTGAAACATTTTCACACTTGGACTAGTTTATCACTTAAACATTATCACACTTGGACTAGTTGATCACTTAAACATTATCACACTTGGACTAGTTGATCACTCAAACATTATCACACTTGGACTAGTTGATCACTCAAACATTTTCACACTTGGACTAGTTGATCACTCAAACATTTTCACACTTGGACTAGTTGATCACTCAAACATTTTCACACTTGGACTAGTTGATCACTTAAACATTATCATACTTGGACTAGTTGATCACTTAAACATTATCACACTTGGATTAGTTGATCACTCAAACATTTTCACACTTGGACTAGTTGATCACTCAAACATTTTCACACTTGGACTAGTTGATCACTCAAAAATTATCACACTTGGATTAGTTGATCACTTAAACATTATCACACTTGGATAAGTTGATCACTTAAACATTATCACACTTGGACTATTTGATCACTTAAACATTATCACACTTGGATTAGTTGATCACTCAAACATTATCA
This sequence comes from Candidula unifasciata, assembly GCA_905116865.2. Classification (NCBI taxonomy): domain Eukaryota; kingdom Metazoa; phylum Mollusca; class Gastropoda; order Stylommatophora; family Geomitridae; genus Candidula; species Candidula unifasciata. Next base: position 38,948 of record CAJHNH020004114.1, read on the forward strand.
CACTTGGATTAGTTGATCACTTAAACATTATCACACTTGGACTAGTTGATCACTTAAATATTATCACTTAAACATTATCACACTTGGACTAGTTGACCACTTGAACATTATCACACTTGGACTAGATCACTTAAACAAACCGGTACAAACCTAAAGGTTAGTCTTTGCATTAAGAATGCACTTAATGCACACACACACAAATTATTTTTTGTTCAGGAGGTATGTGCGACTGATCTGAGACCCTCCTCGACTGCTCAATCTGCATGAACCTGCTGAAAGGTGGAAACACAAAAAAGGGACATTTAGCTTTGAGGTTTGAACAACGGATCAACATCATGGCACACTGATAGTAACCCAGAAGTGCTCCGTTCTTCTTCTAACTCAAGTCTGAGTCCGAAGAAGTTCAGTACAGTACACAGACTCTGTAGCACCAGCGAGGATCCTGAAATACTTTGGGTAGATTTTAAACTTCAAATTAAAAAAAAAATTAGAAAGCCATTAAAAAAAAAGGTAATAAATGAAATGTGTCACTCCATCCTACTGTTTGTTCGAATACTTCAGGTATGTATTAAAGGAAAGAATAAACTCGAGAATTCGTGAAATAGCAACACAGATGGAAAGAGTGAATCATTTGAAAAGCATAAAAGGAAAAAAAAAAGGATATTTAAAAAAAAAAAAGGTATGACATTTGTCACTCCATTTGACTGTTTTATGATTACTAAAGTTCTATATTGAAGGGAAGAATAAGCTCGACAATATTTTAAACAGCAACACTGATGGAAAGAGTGCAGGGAAAAGGTAGAACACTGACCTGATCTGTGATTAGGCTGATCTGGTACAATAGTGAATCATCAACGTCTATGCTTATCGGCACGGCGTAGGATAGAAATTATTCTATTTCCAAGGAGAGGAGAACGCTAATGGATTTTTGTTTTCAATTGAAAAAAGGGGCGGGGGCCAAACATGTTTTATAAACACTGGTCTAACCAACTGATAACTATAAGATCGTTATGACAGGTTGGTATCATCATGTGTGTGGCATGGGGGATGCGTTTTCCTCTAGCAATAGCATGGTCTGCCTTTGGTAACTGGTTGCTACGGTTCGAATCCATCACCTTAAACAGGGCCAGAAAAATCTGCTTCTTTCTTGGTAAGTGCACTTTCTTATTGACTGTTTGATTTGCTGCATATAATATAAACTAATAAACCTGACACAGACACACGCTAACTCGCACACACAAATCAGTCTATAATATGTACTAATAAATGTGACACCAACACACGCTAACTCGCACACACAAATCAGTCTATAATGTGTACTAATAAACGTGATACAGACACACGCTAACTCGCACATACAAATTAGTCTATAATATGAACTTATAAACGCGACACAGACACACACTAACTCGCACACACAAATCAGTCTATAATATGTACTAATAAATGTGACACAGACGCACGCTAACTTGCACACACAAATCAGTCTATAATATGTACTAATAAACGTGACACAGACACACGCTTACTCGCACACACAAATCAGTCTATAATATGTACTAATAAATGTGACACAGACACACGCTAACTTGCACACACAAATCAGTCTATAATATGTACTAATAAATGTGACACAGACACACGCTAACTTGCACACACAAATCAGTCTATAATATGTACTAATAAATGTGACACAGACACACGCTAACTTGCACACACAAATCAGTCTATAATATGTACTAATAAACGTGACACAGACGCACGCTAACTTGCACACACAAATCAGTCTATAATATGTACTAATAAATGTGACACCAACACACGCTAACTCGCACACACAAATCAGTCTATAATATGTACTAATAAACGTGACACAGACACACACTAACTCGCACACACAAATCAGTCTATAATATGTACTAATAAACGTGACACAGACACACGCTAACTTGCACACACAAATCAGTCTATAATATGTACTAATAAATGTGACACAGACGCACGCTAACTCGCACACACAAATCAGTCTATAATATGTACTAATAAACGCGACACAGACGCACGCTTACTCGCACACACAAATCAGTCTATAATATGTACTAATAAATGTGACACAGACACACGCTAACTTGCACACACAAATCAGTCTATAATATGTACTAATAAACGTGACACAGACGCACGCTTACTCGCACACAAAACCAAGAATAATAAGAAAATGCACATTAAAAAGGGTGCTAACAATTTGGGGAAGACACTTGTAAAAACATTTTGTTTTTTTTGGCTTAGCATCAGAAAACTGACAGTGACACTTTCTTGAAGTAAAGGTTCAATACTTCTAGAGTTCTTGATTATTGTAATGACACTCGGGAGTAACAAGTACAACAGAATGACACTTCCAGGTATAAGGTACCATCGAATTACACTTTTATTTGTCAAGGATCTTAGACGACACTTCCATATGCTAGGTCATTAGAATGACACGTTTAGGTTCCATTGAACATAAGGCGACACTTCCAATTTCCATAAACTAAATGCAAGTACATAAATATCCCCAACAAATAGTAAGTACAGAAATATTCAGAAAATACTTTCTTCTTCTCTTCCACCTTGTACCTCATCGAAGTGTCGGGGGGAGATGTAATGTTCGTTGATGAGCTCTGTCAAGAGCACTATTGAGACTGATGTTCATTTCTGTAAGGCTGTTCTTAATGCCATCACTCCATCTTTTCCGAGGTCTTCCACTCGCTTTATACCCGTTGTAACGTTTTAGTGTGGCTCGCTGTGGCAGATAGTACCAGGGCATTCTTGTTAGGTGTCCAAACCATTTCATTTGTTGTTCTTTGATGACCTGTAAGACTGGCTTTATTCCTAGCATTCGTCTGATTTCATGATTTTCCATTCTCTCTTTCCTTGAAACTCCTGCAGCTCTTCTAAGGCAATTCATCTCTGTTGTCACAATTTTACTTTTATTGGAGGATGTAAGTGTCACGTTTGGCATTGATAGCATAGTGTTGGCTAAAAATAGTTCTGATAAGATTCACTTAAATACTCCGAGGTATCTGCTTGTATGTCAACAGGGAAGATAGTTGACCCATTACTTGATTAGCTTTGGCACATCTGGAGCTAATTTATCTGTCCAGTTTTCCGTCGGATGTAAAAATTGTTCCCAAATACTTAAATTCCACTGTCTCAGGTTGTTGTTTTTTAATTTAATTTCTAAATTGTCTTTATATATTCCTATCATCATTGTCTCTGTCTTCGTAGTGTTTATTTTATTATTATATTCCTCCCCTTTGTTACTAATTTGATATAGGTAGTTCTATAGGCATTCCTATTTTTTCTGCTATAAGTACCTGGTCGTCGGCGAAAAGTAATTCTGTTATATCTTCTCCCTGATTAAAGTCTGTTTCGCTACATATGGCGTCCATGTATGTTATGAAAAGAAGCGGCGATAGTACACAGCCCTGACGCACACCAGAGTTCACTATAAAAGTTCTAGACAACCCTGCCTTTGATCTTATGCAGCATTCACTACGTGTGTACAGGCTTTTGCAAATATTAATGAGATGATTGCTGATTCCTTTTTTCCCCATACATTCCCACAACATATTCCTGTCGACTCTATCGAAGGCTTTTTTTTTGGTCTATGAATGTCAACAAACATGTCTTATCATGTTCTATTGCCCTCTCTGATAGTTGTCTCAATGTATAAATGGCATCTGTGCAACTTCTGTTTCGTCGAAAGCCCATATGTGCTTCTGAAAGTTGATACTCTATCAATGGTCTCAGCCTTTTTTCGATGATCTTAGCATACATTTTCCCAGTGTGACTGAGAAGTGATATTCCTCTGTAATTAGTACATTCCCTCTTACTTCCTTTATTTTTTCACAGCGGGACAATGACAGCAGTTTGCCAATCTGATGGTGTTTCTTGATTTTCCCATGGCACCTGAAATATTCTCTTTAACCATATTGCTCCCGTTTCTCCTGCTGCCTTGATGGCCTCAGCTGGTAGATCATCAATACCTGTCGCCTTTATTCTAGGCGCGGTTCGAATGACATATCCAATTTTACCTCATCCAATAATATACCTGGTTCTAGTTCCTCTGCTGTTATTTCCGAGTTGTTTTTATGTTCTTCCCTGCTTTTTTTCTGTTTTATTGCAGCTAAGTAATGCTTCAAAGTAATTACTCCACCTTGCTAAGATTTTAGTAGGTTCTATTAAAGGTTGGCCAACTTCATCATTTATAATTTCTGTTGGGTTGTATTCTTCATTCCTGTTTCTCATGCCTTTGATTTTTTTGTAGTAGTTTTTCACTGCTGATCTTTCTTCTTCAGCCAGCTTGCTTCCAAACTTTTCCCATGAATCTCTTTTTGCTTTTCTGATAGTTCTATTTACTTCTCTTCTAATTTTCCTGTATGTTATGTAACCTCTTCTGTTCTGCTTCTCAACCAAATGCCATAAGCTTTCTTTTTACTGCTCACAATACTTCTTATTTCTTCAGACCACCATGTTGAGAGCTTACGCCCTATGTCACCTTTCCTTTTAGTTCCACATATTTCTTGTGCTATTTTCATCGTGGTGTCTCTGAAATTCAACCATTCTGTATTTACCACAAGAGTGTTTTGTGGAAGCTGTTCATAATTTTCCTGTAATTTTTGCTGAAACGCTCGCCTGTTTTCTTCACACTCTAGTTCTTTCCATTTTATTATGTCACTTTTATTACATTTCTTTTTGGTTTGATAACTTATCTTGATTTTTCTGTCAAGGATCACCATCCTATGATCTGTATCTAAACTCAAGTTTGGTATAACTCTCGCATCTGTAACTTGATGAAAGTCTCTTTTTCTCGTCAAGATGTAATCAATCTGACTCTTGGTATCTGGATCATTCCATTTATACCATGTAAAAACTTGTGAAGCTCTATGTTGAAAAAAGGTGTTGGTAATAACAAGGTCATGTTGTGCACATATATCCAACAGTCTTTCGCCATTTTCATTTCTAATGCTGTTGTCTCCATAATTGCCTAGGTATCTTGTGAATGTTCTTCTGTCTCGTCCTGTCTTACCGTTAAAATCACCCATCACGATCAGTTTCTCGTTATTATCTATCTTACAAATTTCATCATCCAGGTTCTCAAAGAAATAATCTAAATCCTCTTCACTGTAATTTCCATTGCACGGAGCATATATCTGAAAAAACACCTCCGAAATATTTCCTACTTGTAATTTCAAACTTATAATTCTTTCCGAGATGTAGTTAACTTCAAGTATATTTTTTTGCAGTTTCGGGATCGATGACAAATCCCACTCAATGCTTTGCACGTTGCATTTCCTCTACTCCCGATTATATCAAAACGTAATTTTTATGTAGTTTCTTCATTCCTCGTCCTTTCATTCTCACTTCTGATAAGCCTAATACTTTAACATTATATTTCTCCATTAATTCGATCACTTGTTCTTCTTTATTGCCCCATCCACATATATTGATTGTCCCTACCCTGGTTTAAACCTTCTGCTGGCCTCTATTTTCCCTATTTCTAAAACATCTCCTATTTTCATCTTGGGCATTTCTTTTTGAACTGCTGAATCCTCCGCCGACTTGCCGGGCCTGTCGCGAATTCATCTTCAACTGAACAACTACACTACTCTAACACATTTAACATTCTTTCCAGGAATAAACATATCTTTTAGTCACAATTTTCGGCGAACATTGTTTACGCTGCCATCTTGGCCAGATAGAAAATACTTACAGTAGATAAAATGACCAAAAAATACATATGTAAGTACACAGATAAATATACAGCAAAGACCATAATTAGAAAGAAGATACGCACGGAAGCTTATTAACAGACAGAAAATACAGTAAAAAAAAAATGCCTTGAAATGTTTAATTGCATGCTATAGTCAAAGAAAACAGACATACCCAACACTGTAATGTAGCCATAGTCTTAACTTTTTTTTTTTTAGTGTAGTCTGCGTTATGTGTTACACTTTTTGCTAATCTTTTCACAAGGGCATGTATCCCCGCAGGGTAAAAAATATGCTTCGTTTTTCCGAAACCACAAGCATACAGCGCGTGTAAGGATCTAGGAGTTTTTAAAGTGATGTTGTCCGCTAAGATATCCATCCTTTCAGTGGTCCAGACAAACGGAAGTCTCAAGGTGCAAGGTCGGAACTGTAAGGAGGATGTGGTAATAACCTGTAGCCAAATTCCGCAATCGTATCAATGGTGCGTTTCTTGGTGTATGTGCGTCCGGGGAAGGGAGGTTTGGGGGGGGGGGGGGGGGAGAGGGGTGATTATTGTACAGCATTTACATTTTATTTATTTCAGTGCCACAGTGTCCGAGTAAGTTCATAATGGCAATTATTACCTTATGGGTTCAGTAATTCCAGAGCGGCGAAATATACAACCCTTGGATGAAACACATGTTTTCAAAGATCTTTAGACTCCCTCACTAAACATAAGTTGTATAAAAACATACACACACACACACAATAATGTTGATTGGTACACGTAAGTAACAGATGCACAGTTCTCTGATTTTCTAAAAGGTAAGGTCCCCGAAGACGACCTCTAAGCTTTCTCAAAGTTTCAGTATAACGGCTGGCTTTCGCCGTGTCTCCCTGCTGTTCCAAGAAGTCGAGAACACGGAGGCCATAATTTACCCTACATGTGATAAAATTGCGTACTTTTTTCTTGTCGGCGATGTTATGTGATGCCATTCCATTCACTGCTTTTTGGATTTTGGTTTTAAAACAAATTAACCCAAATCTCATCACCTGTCACATTATTCAATAGAGACTTTTTTCCCTCAGTTTCGAAAATGCGCAGGAGGTTTACGGCTATAGGCCTGTCAACATTGTCACCATAAACACAAATTGTACCGACCAGAGCTTTAATAATGATCTAGACACTAACTTTACTACTGGACAACGTTAAATACAGCTCATTCAGTCTTACCAGCACGAATGTCATCAACTGGATAGTGCTTACATCCACTGTTCAGTCCCCATAAATTTTTCAATAGTACATGTACGTGACAGGATCACGTATTCAGAACTAAAGAATTCTATGGCAGAAGGTTGTTTTAATAGAACGTCTTTAGAAGCTCTTTTTAAACCGTTATACAGTGGAGCCACCAGTTACTGAAACAGCAAAATAGTTTTTCTTTGTGACTGCATGTCTGTCCTCCAGGCGACTCAGGGGGATCCACGAGACAACACTGAGAGAGAACTGACCCGCCAGCTAAACAGACTCGCAGAAAACAATCAATACAGCACAGAAGAGTGTCTGGGGTATCCTGCTAAATATTCAGATTGCACAACGATACTCTTCTTCTTCCTTGCGTTCGGTTTCGTATGCTCAGATCAGACCATCAGGTGGGTTGCCTCTATGAACTCGCATGTCAGTAGCAGGTCCTTCATGCTTCCCTATAGTTTTCTCTGCACACTTTGCTTTTGAGGGCAGGTGTCTTTTTATAGGCATTTTGTGGTCCTGTTTGACAGGCAACACTGTGGGGAATGTGCAATCTTTATTATATGAATGTAGTAATTGAGCCTGCAGTGTCCTGTTCATAGACGGAAAATTGCTGTATGCTGCTTTCTGTTGAGTCTGCTAATGGGATCTTGCGGATGCTTACTGTTAGTTTGTTCTCTCCACAATTCCGTGTATTTTTCGTTGATAAGTGTTCTGATTTCTGGTAATGACAAAAGATAGGTGTATTCTTTCTCCTTTGTCCCACTTTTAGCAGTCTGTCTGCTAACTCATTTCCTGGTATGCCACAGTGAACTGGGATCCACTGGAGAACAGTTTGCTTGTTTTCTGCGAGTCTGTTCAGCTGGAGGGTCAGTTCTCTCTCAGTGTTGTCTCGTGGGTCCCTCTGACTCGTCTGGATGACTGACATGCAGTCACTTTGAATGAATCAATAATTGCTTTCTGCTCTGCTCTAAAAATTTACTAAGAGTTTTCCGGAGGCGCATGACGTTTCTACTGTGGTCCCACCTCACAGTGTGATGTCCGACAACAATAAAATATTTATATAGATGGAAAATTGGGTGCATTACTTTTTGACAGCCCCTCATACACATAGAAGTACATAACTAGACATAAAATAGCACAAACAAGTACCAAAACAAAGAGAAAACGCACGTTAAAGTGCATAAACAAACAAAACATACTAATAGAAATAAGACAAATGAACTTAAAATAATAATAATAATAATAATAATAATAATAATAATAATAATAATAAATAATAATAATAATAATAATAATAATAATAATAACGCTTTTAACAGGGCAGACTTTGGCTTGTGTGTTTGCCGTGGGAATATCATTCTGCGACGAGCAATACAAATGGACGGCAAGTGCTTTGTTTCTGATGTGCGCGGCGTCACTGACATTTGGCAGCAGTATGACTGGCCTAATACCTTTAGATATGGCGCCAAGGTTTGCAACTTTTCTCCATTTTTATAGTAATCTCTTTCAGTCCTACAGGGTCCTAACGAATGGCCGAGGAAGTTCATAATGGCAATTCTAGCATAATGGGTATACTTTTCCCAGAAGGGCCAAATATACAACTCTGGCAGGAAAACAAATTGTTTTCAGGAGTTCCT